>SJYV01007181.1:543684-626901 GCA_006410875.1 Neotragus pygmaeus
AAAAAAAAAAAAGAAAAGAAAAGGTGGCAAGAATACACAGAAGAACTGTACAAAAAATCTCTTAATGACCTGGATAACCACAATGGTGTGGTCACTCACTTAGAGCCAAATATTCTGGAGTGTGAAGTCAAGTGGGCCTTTGGAAGTGTTAAAACGAACAAAGCTAGTGGAGGTGATGGAATTCTAACTGAGCTATTTCAAATCCTAAAAGATGATGCTGTTAAAGAGTAGCACTCATTAGGCCGGCAAAATTGGAAAACTCAGCATTGGCCACAGGACTGGAAAAGGTCAGTTTTCATTCTAATGCCAAAGAATGTTCAAGTTACCACACAATTACATTTCACATGCCAGCAAGATTATACTCAAAATCTTTCAAGCTAGGTTTCAGCAGTATGTGAAACAAGAATTTCCAGATGTACAAGCTGAATTTAGAAAAGGCAGAAGAACCAGAGATCAAATCACCAACATATGCTAGATCATTGAAAAACCAAGGAAATTCCTACCCCCTCCCACAAAAATCTAATTCTGCTTCATTGACTATGCTAAGTCCTTTGACTGTATGGATCATAACAAACTGTGGAACATTCTTAATGAGATAGGAATACGAGACCACAATACCAGCCTCCTGAGAAACATGTGTACAGGGCAAGAAGCAACATTTGGAACTGGACAGGGAACAATGGACTGGTTCCAAACTGGAAAATGAGTACCCCAAGGCTGTATATTGTCACCCCACTTATTTAACTTACATGCTGAATACATCATATGAAATGCCAGGCTGGATGAATCATAATCTGGAATCAAGATTGCTGGGGGAAATATCACAAACTCAGATATGGAGATGATACCACTTTCATGGCAGAAAGTGAAGAGGAACTGAAGAGCTTCTTGATGAAAGTGAAAGAGAAGAGTGAAAAAAACTGGCTTAAAACTCAACATTGAAAAACCAAATATCATGGCATCAGGTCCTATCACTTCATGGCAAATAGATGGGGAATATGTGAAAATAGTGTCAGATTTCATCTTCTTGGCTCCAAAATAATTGCAGTCAGTAACTGCATCCATGAAGAATATCTTTGGAAGAATATCTTTGAAAAACCTAGACAGTGTATTAAAAATCAGAGACATCACTTTGCCAACAAATGTCTGTATTGCAAAGTTATTGCTTTTCTAGTAGTCATGTATGAATGTGACAGTTGGATTGTGATGAGCACCAAAGAACTGATGCTTTTGAACTGTGGTGTTGAAGAAGACTCTTGAGAGTCCCTTGGACAGCAAGGAGATCAAACCAGTCAATCCTATAAGAAATCAACCCTGAATATTCATTGGAAGAACTGATGCTGAAGCTGAAACTCCAATACTTGGGCCACCTGATGCAAGAGTTGACTCATTTGAAAGTATCCTGATGCTGGGAAAGATTAAGGGCAAGAGGAGAAGTGGATGACAGAGGATGAGATGGTTGGATGGATCACTGACTCAAGGGATATGAGTTTGAGCAAACTCAAGGAGATAGTGAAAGATAGGGAAGCCTGCCATGTGGCAGTCCAAAGCATTGCAGAGTTGGATATGACTTAGCAACTGCAAAACAACAATATATCTGGAATAACCATACTATATAATTAGCGTCATTTAAGAATAAATACAGTCCATCAATGCTGTGGATGGTGATTGACATATACAGCAATGACATTATTCTGGCATTTATTCTCATTTATTCTGGCATTCAACAATGTTCAGGTTTCACTCTCCAAGGAGAAACAACACATTTGACAGTTCACCTCAACTGAACTAAACCAAATAGGTAAATGTGCTTTAAAAATTCAATAGTCTCAGGTTGACTCTATATGACATTAGGATTATCCCTGGTCTTCTGGCCAATCTCTGTTATCACTGTATTCCATTAGCAACAGTGTGGGAGAGAGTCCTGAAATCACATTTTCACCTTAGGTAATATTTGAAGTCATATTTCTCAAGAACCTTCACTAAGTTATCTTTAGAAATTGACAGGCACATTCATTTATGCTGAAATGTTAAAGTATATAACTAAGAATCTAACTATCCATTGCTGACAGAAACAGAGCATGTACAAATGAGTAAGAAAATAGAATGATACATGTTGATGTATGGCAAAACCCAACACAATATTGTAATTATTCGTCAGTTAAAAATAAATTTAAAAAAATACCAATCATGGGAAATCACTAGCTTCAGGAGTTTGGGCCCCTATGGTGCCTATTCTGGTTCATATTTCTGGAGACAGAAATGTTAATCTATTTGGGATCATATTCCAAGAGAAATATTAATCTCTAATGAAGGATTAAAAATATATTGATTCTTTATTCATCATTCCTTTGTCTCCTCTCAGATAGGATTTATAACAGACTGATCACTTTTAAATGATGAAGTTATTAACAGATAGGAAATCTGGATTCACTTCAGTGAATTTAAATATACGATCAGAGTACTATAAAATATTCTGGTCAGCCAAAGAGATGTCAAAAGCAACAGAACCTTTTGCAATTTAGTGCTAAACTGCATGAAAATCTACTAATAACAATTAAGTTGTCGGCCCTGTAGTAATTTAAGAAATTGGCCTTAACTAGTTCCTGTTTCTCCTAAATTAATTTTCAAATTGAAGCAAACCTACAATTTGTGCTGGGAAATCCCTTTGTTACTACTCACTGTGCGACTAGATAGAGAAATTACTACATTATGGAAAAAAATCTTTGCAGATAATTCATCATTTGCTTAGCTGTAGCCTGAACAGTGATGTAAGAATGAATATCAGGAGCTTCATAAGCCTTCTCCAAGAATTAGGAGCATCACAAAGAGAAAACTCAGTCCACTCAAACAAAGCTTTCTCAGACATTTGACCTTTGTGGCAGCAAGAAGAAAAGCATTTTAAGTAACATTTCTGCTCTATAATTGGCCCAACCTTAATGGAAAATATTCACTAACAGTAAAATACCAAGAGAGGATTTTGGTAAAATGTAAGTTATTTCAAAAACAGCAGTTGTTCAAGGTAATTTACAAGAAAGAAGAAAGCTTATTTAAAGCTGCCACTTAGGATTGTATCAAGTCAAATCAATTTCATAGTTCCTTTAAATTTTATTGATGTTTCTTCAGCATTTGTATTTCACAGAAATAACAAAATCATCTCTAAAGAGGTCTCAATTTTAAGTCCACTTTAAACTCAAATTTTATCTTATTTTCTTTTTCAAGAAAAAAATTTGTTTCCATTTCAGGGACTCTGAATACAGCAGTAGAAACCATTGTGTACTAAAGAGTGTTCTGACAACTTTTGTTATTTAACTGAAGTGTGGGCAGAAAGCCAAAAACCTTGTTCTTTCTGTGTGAAGGTATAGATTATAATATTTGGGACTTGTGTTTTTAGAGTGAAGGTGAAAGAAGGGCTCTACACATTGTATATGGAGCAAGCTGTGCTGCAGAGAGTTGTGGCAAACTCTTTGGCGGAGTCTGTTACCCCACTTGGCTCTGCTCTAGGCCCTATGAACCAGATCAGCTTTACAGCTCAAAGTCTTCCACATTTCCATTTGTTACCATTAGGCAACCACTGTCCTGAAACTGTTATTTCACTCATTTTCCTTCACTTGTAACTTCAGAATATTTCTGGTAACTATTACACTGCTTGTATATATATATATATATGTGTGTGTGTGTGTGTGTATGTATACAGACATATATATATATATATATGTATATACATAAATTTTTTTGGTCAGAGCCTACTTTGTCAGTGTCTATTTCCAAAATTTGATTATCACTACTCATTTTGAGCAATAATGCTAGCCAAGGAAGCAGTGGGAGATACTTATATTTGCATTCCAGGAGAACCTGAAATCATCCTACAGTTAATTCCAATCTCTTCCAGCCACAGTTCATGAGCAATTCTGGTGACAGAGACGAGCTGCAAGACAGTCATATCTGTACTTAAGAAATTTCTTAAAAGATCCCTAAACTCGGTTCTGATACGAAGCGTCAACTCATTGGAAAAGACCCCGAAGCTGGAAAGATTGAAAGCAGGAAGAGAAGTGAGCAACAGAGGATGAGATGTTAGATGGCATCACCAACTCAATGGAAATGAGTTTGAGTAAACTCCAGGAGATAGTGAAGGGTAGGGAAGCCTGGTGTGCTGCAGTCCGTGGGGTCACAAAGAGTCGCGCACAACTTAGTGACTATGAGAACAACAAAACTCAGCTCTAGCCACTCCAAAATTCGTTAATGGATGTAACAAATACAAAGCATGGCCTCAGTAGCCTAAAATGTGGGGAAAGAAGTAAAAGTACATAATTTTTGTGTGCAATTAAAGATAAGTTGTTAGAGCTTAAAATGGACTGGGAGGTCTATAAGATGTTTCAAGGAAGACTAGCAGTAATCACAAAGGAAAAATCTACACTAACTACACAAACATAAAGATAAAGAAGTTAAAGCACACTTAAATTCTCCAAGCAAAAGATACAAAGTGACTGAATGGACAAAAAATAAGATTCAACAATATGCTGCCTACAAGAGATTCACTTCAGCTTTAGAGACATGTGAAGAGATAGAAAAATATATTAAAATATACTAAAATATACTAAAAATATACTAAATGAAGAGATAGAAAAATATACTCTATGCAAATTGTTAAAGAGAGAGAGAGAGAGAGAGAGAGAGAACATGTATAAGGAGAGAAAAAAAACACAAACTTTCAGAAAAAATCAGTCACTAAGCTATGCAGGTCATTACAGAGACTGTAACATTCACACACACACAGACTGTAACATTCACACACACACACACCCTCCATCCATGCATCCAAAATTGGGGCAAGTAAATATATAAAGTAAACATTAATAGTACTTGTGGGAAAATAGAGAGTAAAAAAATAATAGCATACAACTTCAGTATCCCATGTCAATATTGGATAGCTCATTCAGATGAAAAATAAATAAGGAAAGAGTGAACCTGAATAATTCTGCAGACCAATGGACCTTACTAACATATACAAAACATTCCATCCAACACACCAGAATATGCATGATAGTCATATACAAAGGAATGAAATTGGACACATACCACTCATAAAATTTAACTCAAAATCAATTAAAAACACACAGAGAAAACACAGGGAAAATAAATCTTGGCATTGGTTTTGGCAATGAGCTTTTGGATATAACTTTCAAGCACTAGCAAAAAATAATCAAGTAGGACTGTATCAGACTAAAAAGCTTTTGCACAGCAAAAGTTACAGTCAACAGAAAGAGGCTACACAATGGAAGAAAATATTTGCAAACCATGCATTAGACATGGAATTACTATTTAAAACCTATAAGTAATTCATGTATCTCATAGCAGAAAAATTCAGACTGATTAAAAGTTAGGCAGGGGACTGAAATAGACTTTTTTCCAAACAATACATACAAATGGTCAATAGGCATCACTAATCATCAGAGAAATATAAATCAAAATCTCAATGAGATATCACCTCACACTTTTTAGAATGGCTATCATCAAAAAACAATACGGACTTTGCTCAATGTTGATGTGGCAGCCTGGATGGGAGGGGAGTTTGAGGCAGAATGGATACACGTATACATGTGGATGAATCTCTTCACTGTTCACTTGAAACTACCACAACATTGTTAATCGGTTATACTTCAATAAACAATAAAAAGTTTGAAGTTTGGGGGGAAAATTTTAAATAGAATTATCATAAGATCCAGTAATTTCACTTCTCAGTATATAATCAAAGGAAATGAAAACAGGATACTGAAAAGATACTGTACTGTCATGTTTGTTGAAGCATTACTTATAGTCACCAAGCTATGGGAACAATCTATTTGTCAGTGGATGAAAGAATAAACTAAGATGGTGTGGTTGTATGCGTACAATTTAATATTATTCTGTCATGGGAAAAAAGAAAATCCTGCTATTTGGAATAACATGGATGGAGCTTGAGGGCACTATTGTTTAGTTACTAAGTTGTGTCCAGCTCTTTTGCAATCCCATGGACTGTAGCCCACTAGGCTCTTCTGTCCTTGGGGGTTTCCTAGATGGATAGGGGGAGGAGGGAGATGGGAGGGGTTTCAGGATGAGGGGGACACGTGTATACCTGTGGCTCATTCATGCCTATGTATGGCAGAAACCATCACAATACTGTAATTATACTCCAACTAATTAAAAAAGAATACTGGAGTGGGTAGCTGTTTGCTTCTTCAGGGGAGCCTTCCAACCCAGGGATAGAACTTGCATCTTTTGTACTGGCAGGTGATTCTTTACCACTGAGCCACCAGGGATATCCTTAAGGACATCATGCTAAGCTAAATAAATCAGAGAAAGACAAATATTGTATGATCTCACTTAAATGTGATATCAAAAAAGAAACTCAACACATAGAAACAGTAGAATGGTGGTTTCCAGGGCCTGGAATGTGGGGGAAAAGAGGATATACACTTCCAGTTATAAAATGAATACATTCTGGGGATCTAATATTTGGCATGATGACTTCATGCCAAATATTAGATCGTTAAATACATTTAACAAAAATGTATTATATTGTTGAAAGTTGTTAAGAATAAATCTTAAAAATTCTCACCATAAAAAAATAAAAATAAAATTGTGAACATGTGAGGGGATGGGTATGTTTAGCTAACTTTAGCTTGTTAATCATTTTGGATTATCTACATGTATCAAATCATCACATTGTACATCTTAAACTGATACAACCTATTATATACCAGTTATATATTAATATGTGTGTGCTTGATCTTTTTGTTACCCTGGACTGTAGACTGCCAGGATCTTCTGTCCATGGAATTTTCCAAGCAAAAATACTGGAGTGAGTACAGGTAAGGAGAAACAAAACTCATTGTTGTTAACAGGGAATTGCAAATTAAAACCACAAGTAATTTAATTATGCATATATAAATAAATAGGGATTCCCAGGTGGCATAGTGTTAAAGAATCCACCTGCCAATGCAGGAAATGCAGGAGACACAGGTTTGATCCCTGGGTTGGGAAGATCCACTGGAGAAAGAAATGGCAACCCACTCCAGTATTCCTGCCTGGAAAATTCCATGGACCGAGGAGCCTTGTGGGCTACAGTCCATAGGGTCACAGAGTTGGACATGACTGAGCACAAGCACATAAACAAATAGCTGAAGTTAGAACCATTGGAGATGATAAAGAACAAGAGGAAATATCATACACTATTTATGGGAATTTGATATAGCCAGTCTGAAAAACTGTCAGTATTCACTAAAGATTAACACATGCATATCATGTGGCTTGACTTTCTTGCTGTTGTTGTTTAGTGACTAAATCATGTCGACTCCTTTGTAACCACACAGACTGCAGCCCCAACAGGCTCCTCTGTCCATAGGATGTCCCAGCACTGGAATGGGTTGTCATTTGCTTCTCCAGGGGATCTTCCTTGGATGTTCCCAACCCAGGGATTGAACCCATGTCTCCTGCATTGCAGGTGGATTCTTTACTGCTGAGTCACCTGGGAAATCCAGATTTGACTTTCTACTACTTGGTATATAATCAATCAAAACACATACATATTTGCACCAAAAGATAAGTACACAACGTTCAGAGCAGAATGATTCTCAATGATTACAAACTTGAAAAAAACAAATAAACATCAAACAAAGAATATGTAAGCAACTTATGGTATATCCATACAAGAGAACTCACTCATCTGCCTGGCTTTATAAAGAATTATTTCTGCATGAGAGGTCATGGTGAATTTGACAAACCCAGTCTTGAGGGAATTGTCCAAAACACAAAAGGGTACAAATGATGTCATTGTATTTAATATAAGGGCTTCCCTGGTGGCTCAGCTGAAGTTCAGGATCAGGCAAAATTAATCTTTTGTAATAAACTTTTAATAGAAATTAGTGATAATGACAAGGAGGTCCTAGATGGGGCTTCTGTGGTGCTGGAGATATTCTATAGCTTGATATCTTGACATGTGGTAAGTACTTGGGTATGTTCGATTTATAAAAAAGAATCATTACCTGTATCTGTATAATTTATGGGATTTATATACACTATCCTTCATTAAATATTAAAATTTGGAATGTTCAACTATATCAAACACTGCAACTAGTTAAGCAACACAGTAAGAATTAAATGGTGATTTATATTTCATATAAAGAATGGCCTTGGTGATGCTTTCATACGCTATTTGAAAGAAGTAGTGAGGATGATGAATTCTTGGAGTTAAACAAGTACGGATGTTATTGAAAAATTAGGTAATGATGTAAATGGTTACCAATAAGTTTAATGATAAGTATCTGATGGAAATATCCAGAATGCAATGGAAGTCTAGGTTAAAGCCTAAGTCTAACTAAGCCATAAGTGAAGAAATAGGGAGAGCATCATTGAGGAAATGATGTTTAAATTTGGTATTGAAGGTTCAATTAAGACTTAGAAGAGGAAGAAAGATGGTGAGGTAGGAAAAGTGGGCATTCCAGGCAACACAAATAGAATCAAGCAGGTATGAAACTGTATAGGTACAAAAATCAGCTTGGTTTTAATTCACTAAGTGTAAAGTGGAGGGGTTTAGGAAACATGGCTGAAGAATCAGGCAAGGCACCAATAAAGGAAGAACTTTTTTATGCTCCCTGTCTAGAGGGCTGTTTGTTTGTTTGTTTTCTTATTGATTCTGGGTATCCATTCACAGGTTATAAACAGAAATGGGTCATGATCAGATCTGTCATTAATGAATTTGTTAACTTTTAAAAATTTACCTATTTATATTTTTCCTACCTCTTTGTAAAAGTTTAAGGTATGCAGCATAATGGTTTGACTCATATATATTATATCTTTTAAACAGACACCTAGGAGAAGGAAATGGCAATCCACTCCAGTATTCTTGCCTAGAGAATCCCGTGGGTAGAGGAGCCTGGTGGGCTGCTGTCCACAGGGTCACATAGAGTTGGACACAACTGAAGCAACTTAGCATGCATGCATGTACTGGAGAAGGAAATGGAAACCTACTCCAGTATTTTTGCCTGGAGAATCCTGTGGAGAGAGGAACCTGGTGGGCTGTTGTCTATGGGGTCACACAGAGTCGGACACAACTGAAGCGACTTAGCAGCAGCAGCAGGAGGATTGAAGTGGAGGCTTGAAACCAATGTGATAAAAATGGAATATGGGAATACATTTTTTCCTGAAAAACTGCAATAAGCTAAAATGGAAAAATCATAGGGGATCAATAGATATACACAACAGCCAGCTCTTGAATGCCTCAAAAGATGATTTTCCTTTGAATGACTTATTTTCCTAACATTGGCCAACAGCTGTGACGTTTGCACTGACTCATCCATACTTCATTCAGTTTCCTATTTGGCCAGTGACATATATTTGTAAATAGTTTTCAATCATTAGTACTCAATAACTTTACTGTTGATTTGTTTTTGTTGCTACATACAGTTGGCAACAAAGGTCCATCTAGTCAAAGCTATGGTTTTTCCAGTAGTTACGTATGGATGTGAGAGTTGGCCAATAAAGAAAGCTGAGTGCCGAAGAATTGATGCTTTTGAACTGTGGTGTTGGAGAAGACTCTTGAGAGTTCCTTGGATTGCAAGGAGATCCAACCAGTCCATCTTAAAGGAAATCAGCCCTGAATATTCATTGGGAGGATGATGCTGAAGCTGAAACTCTAAGACTTTGGCCACCTGATGCAAATAACTGACTCATTTGAAAAGACCCTGATGTTGGGAAAGATTGAAGGCAGGAGGAGAAGGGGATGACAGAGGATGAGATGGTTGGATGGCATCACCAACTCAATGGACATAAGTTTGAGTAACCTCTGGGAGTTGGTGATGGACAGGGAAACCTGGTGTGCTGCAGTCCATGGGGTTACAAAGAGTTGGACATGACTGAGCTGAACTGAACACATGGTTGAGAGTAAATATCATGGAGTCATGTAATAGCTGTGTGTGGGTTTTTTTGTTTGTTTGTTTCCTCTGTGTGAAGTTAATTGGACTATGTAGAAATTAAATTCTTTCCTTGGCCTGAAAAAAATCCTTTTTATCATCTCAGCAGGAAACTCATTTTAGACTTTTTAAACATACTTGCATGATTTTGATGAGATTATCATAATCATTATTATTATCCCTCATTAAGTGCCTGAAATACAAGGACATGCCATCTCAAGATTTCACTATTTTTTTAACTGCAATAATTGCAGCAAATTTTGAATTCCAAGACTCTTTGCATCATCTGGGTTAAAATGCTGAGCTTCTTTGGTTAATCGTTGTCTTCATCTTTACAGAGACACGTTGATAACTTTAAACAACCAAATGAGACTTTGTTAAACACACAGACATGCAACTAACAGCTGCTTTGGGAAATATGTATAATGTATGATATTTAACAGGTTTAAATAATAGATTTCCTTTATTTTAAAACTTGTTTCTAATCTAAATAGCTACTATACTGTACAAAGAAATATAACTTGGAGCAGTATTTTCCGCATCAACTAGGGAAAGAGCAATGATACCCTTATTTTTCCTGGACTCCCTGTGCCAGGGTCTCTCTTCTTTAATCCAGACTGAATATTGCCACCAAGATAATTTCTCTGAGGCACAATTCTGGACATGTGCCCTCTCACAACTAAAGGAATTCCAATGAATTTCCCTTGTGTACACTAGGATTCAAAGCCCTTTACTGCCCCTCAGTAAGTTTCTACCAAGTTACTTAATATCCTTGGCCAGGCACCTGGACATAGCAGTGGAAAGGAATGACTGAAAAGAGTGAAAAAGTGTCATATCCCTAGAAAACATGAAAAAAAAAGTAAAATATTGTTCAGTGCTCTGTTAATAGGCTAATGCTATTTAGCCTGTTGGTTAGCACCAACAGGGAAGTGCTTTAGTTAGGTAGTCAAGGAAGGATCTCTGCAGAGAGGAAATTTGACCTGTGTCTGAAGGTGGTGAGTAAAAAATGAAATGATATAGGTAAATGACCTTCCCAGAGGAAGAAACAGAAACCTTGACGTGGGACAACCTCACCATAGATAAGGGACAGAAAGAAGACTACTTTGCCCGAACCTATCCTTCCAGACCTCAGCTTTTCTTTCACTGAAAACCTAAACACCAAACAGAAATATGTTTCTCTTCTTTCTGTGTGCTATTTGTTCCCCTTGGGAATTTACTTGTGATCATCTTTCCATAAGGTACAATGTATCCTATCTCTGCATGAGAAAGCCCTGTCTTCAGAACCCACTGGGACCTGGAATCAATAAGAGTTATTCCTCATGCCTTTAGGGAACATTTGGACTTAATCTGGTGTCTGGATATCAAATACAGAGCTTAGCTGAAAGACCTCACCTTCCCCCCCGAAAAAAGGTAGCAGTGGAGAAATAAAAGGGAGGTGAAGTCTTCCAGGTTTTCCCAGCGCTAAAGCTATGCCCTGTCCACTAGAGTGTCCAGTAAGGTAAGGGACCTTGTGGGCATTACACTAAGTGAAATAAGCCAGACAGGGAAAGATTAATATCATATGATCTCACTAATATGTGGAATTTAAAAACAAAACAAAACTGTGAACTCATAGATACAGAAAACAGACTGGTGGTTACCAGAGGCAGGGAGGTAAGGGATGGATGAAATGTATAAAGGGGGTCCAAAAGTTTATTCCAGTTATGAAATAAACAAGTCATGGGATGTAAAGTAAAGCCTGGTGAATACAGTTAATAATGTGAATATAGTTAACTCGTGCTTAGTCGCTGAGTCCTATCTGACTCTTTTCAACCCCTTGGATGGTAGCCTGCCAGGCCCCTCCTTCAATGGAGATTCTCCAGGCAAGAATACTGGAGTGGGTTGCCATGCCCTCATCTAGGGGATCTTCCCCATCCAGGGATCGAACACAGGTCTCCTGCACTGCAGGTGGATTCTTTACTATCTAATTCACCATGGAAGCCCATAGTTAATAGTACTGTATTGCATATTTTAAAGTTCCTAAGAGAGTAGATCTTAAAAGTTCTCATCAGAAGAAAAAAACTGTATCTGTGCAGTGACAGATGTTAACTAGACTTGCAGTGATCAACTCACACCAAAAGAAAACCAAATCAAAGAGTTACAATCGTAGGGCTGTAAATTTTCCCAGCTGTGCTTGGGGTTATTAACTGAAGAGTTCATCCAAAGTGTCATCTCTGGTCCCATGATAGGATAGTCAAAGATCCCAAAAGGCAAAATGTTTATTTTTCTCTTAAGAAAATCCACATGACCTTTTCTTTTTTTTTTTCACTTTCACTTTTCACCTTTATTCAGAAAACCAAGAAATATTTGCCTATTAAAGTTATGCAAATATATATATATATATACACATATTATATAGTGAAAAACATGCTGGTTGTTGTTGTTGTTGTTTTACTTTATTCTACTTTACAATACTGTATTAGTTATGCCATACATCGACATGAANACCAGCTTTGTCAAAAGATTATCTTTCTCTCTGAAATTTTATGTGTACTGAAACCTACAGAATGAAATAGAATAAGACTGACAGCAATATGAAGTAAAAGGCCAATGAGACCTCTGAGATAAACCTAGCCATAAGCAGAGTACAGTCTGAATTTGTGTTTAGTATTCTATATTACCTGAGTATTGGGACAGAAGTAGTTTGGTCTCTGCTTCCTGAGTACCCACTGATATCACTCTAAGCACCTTGTTAGGGACGCAACTCTGTGTTTGTGTGTGAGCATGCACATTGCATGTGCATGACACTCTGGGAGACAATGAGTTCTAACACTTGGTGTTCAAGTGGGTCTTACTCTGGGATACTTGAGCCATATACATAGTCCAGGGAGGAACAGCAGACACTTAGCTCAGCACCACAGAGGCAGTGAGACGGCACTGCGACAGCAGTGGTGGTGTACTACATGTGAGGCATTTCTTCATGTAGTAATGGCTTAATCAGTAACTCTAAGATCTCAATGTGGTTAGTGTAACCCTGGAAGGAACCACGAACAGCAGACCAGGAGGTCACCATTGTGGTAGTGGGCACAGAGGAACACCCCTGAAACCTCAGTTTCACAGTAGATAACTTTCATACAAAGGAGGAATGACACAAAGATCTGAGTAAAGAACCCTGGGGATCCACGAGAGAATTTGCAAAGAGACTACAGATGGAAAAGAAAAGAATGGACCTCCAGCTAACCTGGGAGGTACTGTCATTTGACCATGCTGTGAATCCATGCAGTGTTACAGATGTCAGATCTGAAACTAGAACAATGACTTTATATTACAGACTGCCCCCATTCCCTAAATTCACATAGTGTAGCCCTAACCCCCAATGCAATACTATTTGGAGATGGGGCTTTTGGGACGTAATTAGGGTTGAATTTAATTGAGTGTAGGGTGGTCCTCATGATGTGATGAGTGTCCCTATAAGAAGAGATACCAAGAAGCTTGCTCTGTCTCCCCACGTGCATACAAAAGAGGTTATGTGCTGCTGCTGCTGCTGCTAAGTCGCTTCAGTTGTATCCGACTCTTAGCGACTTCATGGACTGCAGCCTACCAGGCTCCTCGTCCATGGGATTTTCCAGGCAAGAGTACTGGAACGGGGTACCATTGCCTTCTCTGGAGGTTATGTGAGCACCCAGCAAATGGCAACCACCTACAAGCTCAAGAGAAAAGGCCTCAACATGAAATCTACCTTGCTGGCATTTTAGTGGTAGACCTCCCAGCTTCTAGAACTATGATAAATAAATTCTTGTTGTTTAAATCACCTTATCTGTGGTATTTTGTTGTGAAAACCTGAGCTAAGATACTAGCAGAAAAAAATAGTGACTTTTTTTTTTCTTTTACCTTTTTTGGTCATATGGAATTCTATCTGCAAAACGCAGTAAAATTAGCTCTGAGTTTCTTTCTTTCTCTGCTTCTGTAGCCCAAGATAGACTGCAAATTTTTCTTTTCATAAGTCATTTATAATTTGCTACAAAATTCCACCACATCTGAATATTTTGAAATGTTAATGAGAAGTCTGATACATGTATATTTGGAAGCTTGGTAAATTGGTTATTGTTACTGGTTTGAAGTTTAATGCTCTTTTCTGTAAAGTCAGGTTTGTAATTGGTATGTTATTATTATTGGTTATCATTTTCCATATGATTTAAACTAGTAAACACTGATGAAAGGAAAACAAAACTGAAGGGAAAGGTTACTGTTTATAGATTTGGAAACATATCAGGATATTTGAATATTCATTTGTCTGTACAATCATGAAAAATGAAAGTGAAGTTGCTCAGTCATGTCTGACTCTTTGAGACTCCACGGACTGTAGCCTACAAGGCTCCTCCATCCATGGGATTTTCCAGGTAAGATTACTGGAGTGGGCTGCCATTTCCTTCTCCAATCATGTGAGTGAATTCAGTCAGTCGTGTCTGACTCTGTGTGACCCCATGGACTGTAGTAGCCTATCAGGCTCCTCTATCCATGGGATTTTCCAGGCAAGAATACTGGAATGGGTTGCCATTTCCTTCTCCAGAAGATCTTTCCAACCCAGGGATTGAACTCAGGTCTCCCACATTGTAGGCAGATGCTTTACTGTCTAAGCCACCAGGGAAGTAGGAGAATCAATTAACAAAGCACAATATTAATGCAGATTGTTGCTTATATTCTGTTTTAACATATTGATCTGTCTGAGTCTGTAAGTTTCATGTAATTAGTTCTCTATCATCATTTATCTTGGTATATATTAAAACAACTAGAGATCATGCTTGCTCAGGGAATTATTTATATCTCTAGAGTTGGGTAATAGTTAAACCTAAACAAAAAATTTGAACCTCACAGTTGTCTTTGGAGTTTACTGTGATGTTCACAATCAAAGGCATAAGGGGTGTTCTGGAAATCGGCTGAGTTGAAGGCTGAGGGGAGGCGATGGGGACGCAAACCACCGTCTGGACAGAAGAGGTGGTGAAGCCTCATCGTTGCAGAGTGGAGATATTGTTGAGGAAGAGGTTCAAGAATCAGGTGATTTGGTGACCACGAAGTATACTCTCATTTATCTCATGGCAGGGAGAATAACTGACCGATGGAACCAAGTGATGTATACTGAAACTTACCGATGTGTCTGCTCAGGGGTTACACTTCCCACCAGGTTGCTCATGGCCAGTGACTGAATAAAACAAAGGTATAAAGCCAGGCCACTTCCTGGGAGATATGAGACACCTGTGACTGGTAGCTTGAGTTATCCTCATTCGCTTGGCTAAAACTTCCTTTCAACTGCATTACAAAAACTTTTCCTACTCAACCTCTCTTGCTTCCTTCTCTTCTTCAGAAGAATTAGACCTGCATCTTGGTCTGACAGTTCTGCTAGTCTTTGCTGACAACTTCCTGAGTTTTCCTCAAAGGCATTTTCTCCAATAATTTTCTTCCAGTTTGGCATCCACTTCTCAGAAGACCCTAACTTACTCAGGTGAAAAGCTGGAGGTCAATAAAACTGTTCATAATCATGTTATGAGTTTCTTGCTGATATCAATAATTTAGATAGTACGTTTGCCTATTTAGGAATTTTCTCTAAGATAATCAAAGTTAAATCTTCAGGGTATGTCAGGATTCTATTTTATATATTAATAACCAGTGTGAAACATGGTTCAAAGATCAGGAGATGTGTTTAGGGCTCAGTCAATTGAGGCAGCTGAGGAAAGCAGGGGTTCCATTCCTCTCTACTCTGAAGTCCACGGATAAGCAAAGAAACTGGAAATAAATGAGCACGAATGACTGGGTCCATCTAAGGGTAGTGAGGCTTATGATCTTTTTAATTTATGTTGAACTCAAACTGAGTCCCCCTCCCCATGCCCCATTCTCCTTACCATGGTAAAATACTTTGCTTTTAAATGGAAGGTAAACATCCTACCAGTAGTTGATAGTAACTAAACCTTTATTTGTACCAGACTCTAAATGCTTTAAACTACAAACCCAAGAGGTAGAAATTACCACTATTATTCTGTTAGAGGAGAAACTTGAGGTTCAGAAGGGTAAGGAGTTTCCTATTTCCATAGCTGTCAAAAGATGGAGCTGGCATCTGAACTTAGGCAGTAGGAGCCCATAGGTCTTGTTCTCAATCCTCTGTAGCATGCCTTTCAGAGGCTATACTTTTTAAGATACAGATTATTGGGCAAAAAATTAAAATTTAACTATACATACCAGTTTATTTTAGTCATATTGTATGTAAAATATACAGAACAATTTGTTGTTGTCTGGAGCTTCCTGTAGTACCTGCAGTCACACTGGTCCCTAGAAATATTGCAGAGATACTCTCCTGGGAGTGTAGGTCCTGATAAATACCTACCCAGTACATTCAGCTTTGAAATCAGCCATGTCTTAACCTGAATATATTTATTTTAAGTTGCTCATGTGCTATTAGCATATTATGCTAATATGCATGGTTTTGAATAGTTTTTTCCTGATATGTGGCACAATTTTTTTTTTTTTGCTTTGCTTTGTATTTTTTACTTTTACTAATACTCAAAAATGAACCAGGATAAAGAGGAAATAAAGCTGGGTTATTTAAAAGTGCTGGGTTGAAAACCAGACATACCATCAAAATATTCTCTGAACAGACATGAATTTGTTCAGTTCAAAATATTTTTTGAAAATGTCTCAGTTTTTCTCCTATTGGTTCTTAACTTTCCTTCCATCTTTATTTCTGATTGAAAACAAACCTGCTATGAAAAAAATACACTTTGTAGTATATCTGTGTGTATCTATAAATATCTATGAAGAAACAGAATCCTAAACAAGCAAAATAAATGTATAAAGAATGAAAGCAATATTGAGGGATTATCTGAAATATTTCAAATGTATACTTCTTTGAGAAAAGAAAAACAATATGAAATGTCAGACCTAAATTCCTCTCTAATTTTTTAATGTATCTGCTCTCTATTAATTGATTTGATAACTTTGAGCCACCAGTTAAAGGCTACCCTGACAAAATGGTAGTGATGTCTAATTTCATCATCTAAGTATACACCACCTTCCTGGAAACCACAGATGAGAAGTAATTCTCCCTCCTCCTCCCTCTCTCCCTTCTTGGTCCTCCCTTTATATCTGAAGTATTGGTTCCAGGTATAAGAGATCTGAAATAATGACTCAGAGTAACATCTACCTGCTTATCCCCAAGTCATATATCATGAGGGATTAGTGTAGCTGTGACATTCTCAGTGCTCGTTTTGGTAATGTTTTCATACTTCAATCCAAGAGAGATGAAGTTATTGTTGAAAGAGAATTTAGCCTGACTATATCTATACACTTGCCAGGGACTTGGCCAAGTAAGAAGTATTATAAACATAAGCAATGTTAATTAGTAATAAATATATAATTCCATAGATCAGTTGGATATCACCAAGCACTAACAGGCAAGTTCAGTTCACTTACTCAGTCATGTCTGACTCTTTGCGACCCCAGGGACTGAAGCACGCCAGGCCTCCTTGTCTATCACCACCTCCTGGAATTTACTCAAACTCATATCCATTGAGTCAGTGATGCCATCTTACCATCTTACCATCTGTCATCCCCTTCTCCTGCCTTCACTCTTCCCCAGCATCAGGGTCTTTTCAAATGAGTCAGTTCTTCACATCAGGTGGCCAAAGGATAGGAGTTTTCAGCTTCAGCGTAGATCCTTCCAATGAATATTCAGGACTGGTTTCCTTTAGGATGGACTGGTTGGATCTCCTAGATTCCTGTCCAAGGACTCTCAAGAGTCTTCTCCAACACCACAGTTCAAAAGCATCAATTCTTCAGTGCTCACCTTTCTTTATAGTCCAAATCTCACATCCATACATAACCACTGGAAAACCATAGATTTGACTAGACAGACCTTTGTTGGTAAAGTAATATCTCTGCTTTTTAATATGCTGTCTAGGTTTGTTATAGCTTTTCTTCCAAGGAACAAGCATCTTTTAATTTCATGGCTGCAGTTACCGTCTACAGTGATTTTGGAGCCCCCGAAAATAGAGACTGTCACTATTTCCCCATTTATTTGCCATGAAGCAATGGGACCAGATGCCATGATCTTAGTTTTCTGAATGTTGAGCTTCAAGCCAACTTTACGCTTTTATCCATAAGGGTGGTGTCATCTGCATATCTGAGATTATTGATATCTCTCCCAGAAATCTTAATTCCAGCTTGTGCTTCATCCAGTCCAGCATTCCTCATGATGTACTCTGCATATAAGTTAAATAAGCAGGGTGACAATATACAGCCTTGACATACCCCTTTCCCAACTTGGAACCAATCTGTTAATCCATGTCCAGTTCTAACTGCTGCTTCTTGACCTGCATAAAGATTTCTCAGGAAGCAGATCAAATGGTCTGGTATTCCCGTCTCTTTAAGAATTTTCACAGTTTGTTGTGATCCACATAGTCAAAGGCTTTGGCATAGTCAATAAAGCAGAAATAGATGTTTTTCTGGAACTCTCTTGTTTTTCTGACAATCCAAAAGATGCTGGCAATTTGACCTCTGGTTCCTCTGCCTTTTCGACATCCAGCTTGAACACCTTGAAGTTCACAGTTCAAGTACTGTTGAAGTCTAACTTGAAGAATTTTGAGCATTACTTTGCTAGTGTGTGAGATGAGTGAAATTGTGTGGTAGTTTGAGCATTCTTTGGTGTTGCCTTTCTTTGGGATTGGAATGCAAACTGACCTTTTCCAGTGCTGTGGCCATTGCTGAGTTTTCCAAACAGGCAAGAACTTTAATAAAACCTCGGTTGTTTATTGCATAGACTTTTGCAGTAGATCTGCAAGATTAAGAATTATGCAGTGAAATATTCTGTTACTTAAAGAACTGGAAGGTGGACTATAGGAAATTTAGTAATAGATGCAATGTTTAAGAAACTATATTTGCGATGGAGAAATACTAGTTCTTTTCAGTTTAAAAAAAATCTAATATTTTGTAACTAAAAGACAGCAAATGTCAAGAGAAAAGGGCGGTATGAGTCAGAGGTTGCATAACTGACCTGGACCATATCAGATTATCAGAACAGCACAATTTCCATTCCTAAACCTCAGAGCTCTGTAACCGTGTATTTTCATATCTATGAGACTAGCAAACACCATCTTTCCACTTTTTTATTTTTGCCACAGGATTTGGGACAAGAGAAGGAGGAAGAGAAGCAACATTCAGCCTTATGATAAAAAGTAGAAAAGGTAAAAACAAAAGGAAGAACCTTAAACATTTTGCTTTTCTTTCACTCAAGAGAAGAAATGGATATTTAAGACTGCCAGAATCAGGCTTATTTTTTCACGCTCCTTGAAGTAAAGACACCCATCACACAGGATGGCACATGTATAAAAGAATGGAGCATCTCTAGACAGAATTGTGAGAACAGATGTGATGGAGATTTTGCATTTGCCAATTTCACTTTGTGAACTACCTGCCTGTGTTTCTCCCCACTCTCCCATCAATGAAAAGACTTACAACGAATTAGAGCCAGTAGGAAGGCATGTGATAAATTCATTCTTTCCAAGGTATAAATGGCTGATAACATTTATCCCTGATGATGTAATTTGTATTTTAATAGGGAATTACACCAGAAATGCCTCTAATAAGTTTCTACATTGAATACCAAAAGTTTGAAATGTAAATGGGGAAATTTTAGGCAAAAGGGACCAACCAGTTAAAAAATAACATTTTTTTCAGCTGTGGTAGGCAAGAGAGTATTTCATTGAAGGAGAGGACCTTAATGAAATAATCAATGGCCACTTAATTGTTATTGACTACTTTCTTCCAGGACTTAATGGGGATGCACAGAAAGTATATGAAAAATTAACAATGATATACTAAANAATTATAAATATTAATAAGGTGCTGTCTTTTTCATGATAAGTCTCCTGGTGAGTTCCTGTAATTATTTTGTCTTGGCTCTATGTCAACTTTGTAATCTGTTTTAGGAAACAGTCATTCACTTTAGTTTCCTTTTTATGGGCTGGGTCATTTGTCATCTATTTTTTTTTGAAATCATTCATGTTTATCAAAGGTCTCATAATAAGTTTTATGGAGTTCCACACAAGTATAAAATTTTTTGCTATTTGATGATTTTTTTTCCATTTTTTCTATTTCCTTTAGATAAAATAGGATTTTTCACTGCCATCCTCCAGTCAAAACTTCCATCCCACAAGTTTCTGGTGGTATCTAGGAAACTACGTGACTTCTTTATGCTAAAATTTTTGATTCAATTTATTCTCTATCTCTCCCTTACCAGTATCAATTATTGTTTGCAAGTGTTAAGGACTGAATCCTTCAACTTCATTTTTTCTCATCTGTACAGAGGAATGATAATATTGATCTCAAAATACATTTTGAAGATTAAATGAGATAATGAGGGTTTAGTGCTCAGCCTGACTCTCTTAATACACAGGAGAGTTTCTGTAAGGACAGCTCTCTTACCTGTGAACCCAAGGCTGAACAAGCCATCATTCTCATGTTTTAGTGATAGAGAAGTTTGCATCATCATACACACAGTGGTGATGGCCGATTACCTCCAGTTTTGTTTAATTTGAATTTCTCTGAAACCTGTGCTTACGGGGGCTGTGTAGTAACACAAGTTTTCTATGCTTTTAAGAATATAAAATAATAAACTGAACTGAAGGGCTAGTCAGAAATATAGATGTAAGAAATGCAAATTCTGTGGGTCAGAANAGTAACACAAGTTTTCTATGCTTTTAAGAATATAAAATAATAAACTGAACTGAAGGGCTAGTCAGAAATATAGATGTAAGAAATGCAAATTCTGTGGGTCAGAAAGTGTTTTGAATGAATGTTTAAAATTGTTTGTAAAATTACAGGAATGGTGATTTTATTAATCATAATTCACTGTATTTTATTAGTTTCTAATAAAATTGAACAAAACACGCCAAATACTTTAAAGTTTTCTCAATAAATATCAGGTAAGACTTTTGACATTTTCAGACCTTTACCTCTGTATGTAATTGATATACATATGTTGGCTGAACACAGATTTCTGAGAATAAAGAAAACTTAATATTTTAATCCCAATAATATTTGAAAGTTTGACCAATGTATTAAAATAGTATTCATAGTATATTTTAGTTTTATTTTGCATGATCAAATACTAATGATTGCAAATATGTGTTTTCTTATACAAAAATTAAATATTCTTAACTTTAGATATTGATGATTTTTACAATTACAAAATTCTCTTAACATAGAAGTCTGTGAAATGAAGATAACTCAATTTTCCACACAAACTCAGCCATACAATGTGGATAAGATTGTTTTGCATTGAAGAGTAATTTTTAATCTGAATTAGTTAGAAAATTTCTTGCCATCTCTCATTTCCTATGAAAATATAGTTTATGTTGGTTGAAACAGATTACACTGATTGAAAGCTTAGTAAATAGTGAACCATAGGAACTATTTTTACCACATAATTAGTTCGTTCCACTGACCTTTTATTATTACCTGATGAATAAAAACAAATGTGCATTCATTCATTCATTCATTCACTCACTCGTTGAACGAACACCTAGAAGATAGAGTATTATATGCCATTTAATTTTTTTAATATTAATATGCCTAAATTTTTTGGTTTTTTTACATCACAGGAGAACTCATCCAAAAATACCCCTCTGCCTTTCTGTCAAATTACTTTAAATTTGTCTAATTAATTTTAGCAAATTAAGAGATTCTTAAAATGCTTCTATTACAATATTGGCAATTCAGTTTACATTTCTATATTGGTCACATTTTTTGCATTGGCACCACCCTTTAAAATATAATAATAATTAGACTATTTTAAATACATCATTTTGTAGGTACTGACAATTTATTTTATTTATCCAGAAGAAGGGTTTTTAGTTCAAGCGAGCTGACACATTTAAGGCCTCTTTCACTCCATTTAATGGTTGCATCTGACTGGAGCAAGAATGATGGCAAAGATCTTGACCTTGAAACACTGGTTGAATTAGAGGATTCAAGTGGATGATAGAAGTTGTAGCTGGGTTGAAGTGAGGGCCAAACAAGGTGGGGATAAATGCTGCAGGGGGCAAGGGCTGAAATGTTATGTGAGATGGGTGGAAGGGAGCAGTGGTGACTAAATGCAGGGGATGACCTGCTAAGAAAGTGGGGTGTGCAGGGATGATGGTTGGGGTCAAAGGTGAAAATGTGAATGGATTAAAACGTGGCTGAGAAAAAGGATGTAGATGAGCTATAGGGAGATGACCGCTATGGGCATTTATGGAAGCCGAAACAATATGCTGCAGGAATGTGTGGTGGATGGTGGTTATAGAAGCCTGCTGGTGACCTGGAACTGTCTGTACAGTGGAGGCCGAAGAAAAAGTGGCGGGCCCTGCAGCAGGCAAAACTCGAAGATGCTTTGATAGGAGCTGTTTCTGCATATGCTGCTGGGCTTGTAGCTGTAGGAGCTTATATTTATCTATTTCATCAGGAGAAAATGTTATGGGCTGTTGAATTAATGGAGGAGAGAGAGATTTATGACATACTTCTAAGACATCTGCTGCTTTGTCATGATTCTGCATAGTTCTGTCATAGTAAGAGTTTATATTCCCCTCTGTCTGATTCATTTGCATGCTTCCATCCTGTAACTCAAGATTCATGTCATTCTCTTTGGTCGCCATTGAATCAGTAATACCACTATGTCTATTAGATGGAAAAGCACGAGGGAAACCATTTGGTACTGGGTCACAGCTTTGAATAGAAGGTTGGACTTCACTAACTAATGATTTTGGTTGTCCTTTTGTTGTTGGGTTCTTTTTCATGTTTGGTGAGTGAGATTCTGCTACTACATGAATTATACCTTTAGAAAGATGATTATCACAATCAGTGCCCACTAAAACAGTAAAATCGTTTGTCGGGGAACTTTTGACTTTGTTTTTATCAATAGTTCTTTGCATTGCACTGCCTTTATCCTTTCTTCTTCTGCTTTTGTTTGGTGTTTTTTCAGGCAAAGGCAATGAAGGTCTGTTACAGCCTGGTGGTGTAAATGGAATTACACATTGGATTTGTGAAAGAGTCTCTGATTCATTTTTACAGCTGTTTGATGAGATCTCAAACTGAATTGATTGTTCCTGACATTTCTTGGCTTGTACTCTTTCTAAAAGGCTTTTGGCTGTCAGGGAGGTCCTCTCTCCTTCTATAGGGTTCAACTCTGTGGTATCTGAAGGGCTTCTTGAACAGTTCCTTAGAAGGTAGCCGATATTCCCAGAGTTACATTGCACGGCTTTTACTTTTCCCAGATCACAAATATGAGGGCTGTCCAAAGACTGTTGATTCCTTTTACTTTTGCCTAAGTAATACAATTTATCTCTTGAGTGAGAGCCCAATCTGCTGTGCTGAGATCCCTGGCAATTAGGTGGATTTTCACTGTTTCCAGCACAAGAAACCTGTGAGCTAAAATCACACTGGGTGATTCTTTTGGATTTTTGCCATGAAAACTGTTGATTTTTGCCCAGTTTATGTTTTTCTCTGCAATGACCATAAGCATGTTCTGAATATTTTTCATTTTTAATCGATTCCCACAATTTGCCGCTCCTGCCCCTCTCGGTTTCAGACTGTGGGCCGTCACGCTTTGCTAGTTTATCAGACAAGCAGAGACAACTGTGCTTTCGGCGTTTCCGTTTGTGCCTTTCAACTGAGTTATGTTCTCGTTTGCAAAAGCAGAGCAAATTACCTCTATCATGTCCACTGGACCCATGACTGGAATAAGAACTTCTCAAGCTGGATGTACTGACATGGGATGTGTCTGAAGGGCTAGAACATCTATTCAGAGACACCTTCGGAGAACTTATCTTGTAACTTGCTCTTCCACATCCAGAAACCCCACTGGTCATACTGATGTAATTACTATTAAAAATCACACTGAAATCCTTCCCATGGTCACTGTGATCCCTTACTGTGTAAGGACTAGACTTCCAGGTGAACTGATTCCCTTCTTCAACATCCAGATGATCACAAGAAATCAGTTTATGCTTTTTCGTCCTAGAGATGCAAGGAGAAAAAGATAGGCCCCCATTTGCATCATTTAGAATTACCCTTTGGAAGCTTTGCCAATGGGCCCTTGAAGGTTCTTGAAGTTCATTACCACCATTTTTATTGTTTCCTACGCAATTCTTTAGAGAGATATCAAGGTAAGCAGGCACTTCAGGATTTTTCATTTCCAAATCGCTTGCACTAAAATTACGTTCACTCATACTGGGCTCAGAATTGTTGCAGCCCAAATTATATTTACTCTGGAAATTTTCCCAATCTGGATTAACTATCCTCATCTTTGGTTTCAGAGACTGATTATCTTCTTGGATTAATTTTTGTTGGTCTTTAATTAAACCTGAGACTTGATTCTCCATTGTAGTCTTCATTTCTGAGGGCTCTTTCTGCAATTCTGTTTTCAAATCCTCTGGATCACGGCAATCCTTTGTGTTTCGAGAAAGCTTAAAATCAAAATATAATGGGTTGCAGCCATAAGAGATACAGGGCTCTGTTTTTGTAAAGAGAAGAAGTTCTGTTGGCCATTGGAGAGTGGTATGGCCATCCTTGCTTTTTACGTGGAGAAAAGGCAATGCTTTGGACTTCACATCATGGGGATATGCTTCTCTTATAAAACTTGGTGCATTTCTGCTAACTCTTTCTGTTTTATCTAACGATTTTTCTCTCTTCTCCTTTCTGGAGTTGGGATTCAGATGATCTGAACTGCTTTGTTCGCTTGGCTCTATTGATGGAAAGTCATCCAGACATTCAAACATCCTGGTATCACTATGCTTGTAAATGTTTGTTGGGCTAGAGGAAACATTGGCTTGGCATGAGTGATTAATGTTGTTTTCTGAAGTGTTCTTCAATGTATTTCTAGTTTCCTTTGCTCTGCTGGAAGGAGTAAAATCCACATCTGAAAGATGAATGTTAGATTTACCGAATGAAGCATGAATGCCAATCGAACTTTCCAGCATTTCATCAACAAAGTCATTCTTGTCTTGCAAAATTTGAGAGTTTATGGAGAGGGTATTGTGTAAAATACTTTCCAGATGGTTTGATGAGATGTTTATATCTTTTTCCTTAGTGAGATGTGTATCTTCATTTGCAAACCTGCAGCACATGCATTTCTCTGCAGTTAATTTTGTTTTGTAGATGGGTGACTTATTACAATCATGGGTTTCTTCCGTGTTCTCACTGAAAACTGATGCTGAAGATTCTAATTTTAGATGCACTTTTTTGGAAAAAGAAAATGACACTCCCGTCCTATGATTTGCATTGCTGAGATCTGAGGATGTTTGTGGTACCCTATTTCCAAACAATCGACGTCGGTCTGTTTGCAACTGGTGTCGATTTGCTGTGGTGGACCGCTGCTTATCNGAAATAGATGTTTTTCTGGAACTCTCTTGCTTTTTGATTATCCAGCAGATGTTGACAATTTGACCTCTGGTTCCTCTGCCTTTTCTAAAACCAGCTTGAACATCAGGAAGTTCACAGTTCACGTATAGCTGAAGCCTGGCTTGGAGAATTTTGAGCATTATTTTACTAGCATATGAGATGAATGCTATTGCGCGGTAGTTTGAGCGTTCTTTGGCATTGCCTTTCTTTGGGATTGGAATGAAAACTGTCCTTTTCCAGTGCTGTGGCCACTGCTATTATCCAAAATAGAACTCAGTCAGGGAAGAGGGTAAAAGACCAGATGTCTAATATTTTCTCGAGGAAAACAGGGACATCCAGTTCATACCCTTGTATTTGTAAAAGGAATTTAAAAGAAATGGTAGAGAGATATTCTTCATGGTCCTGAATGGCAGCCACCTACCTTGGTCTTTGGCCAGGTTAAAAGCAGTGCAGTAAAAGACTAATGCAGGGGTCAAGGTAAATAAAGTGAAATATCAACAGTTCTTAGGTATCTTCTCCAACTTTCACAGTGCATTTTATTCTCTCTCAGCAATAAACAAAATAAGGCTTATGGAGGTAAACTTGTTTAAATACCTTTATGAAATATATGCAATTTAATTTTTTTCTCAGGCTCATTTTAACAGCACAAATTAAACAATCTTTACTTCCCTACCTGCCAACAAGAGTTCTTGGCACATGCACTGCAAAAATGGAATTCAACNAAACTTGTTTAAATACCTTTATGAAATATATGCAATTTAATTTTTTTCTCAGGCTCATTTTAACAGCACAAATTAAACAATCTTTACTTCCCTACCTGCCAACAAGAGTTCTTGGCACATGCACTGCAAAAATGGAATTCAACTATGAATAAATAAAGAGGCAAATTGATCAGGGCAGTGAGTTTCCATGTGTTTTGAATAGCAATACTCCCAATATTATTGCTTCTGAGTCAGAACATACCTGCAAACAGCATCCCACTCCAGTGAACACTCTCCGTTCACCTTCACTGAAGCAGAACACACATGTGAGATGAATTTACTCAAGCATATTTATGTTTTCCTCTGATATAGAATAATTCCTTCCATCTCTAGACTCTCATCCATAGGTCCCAGGGCATTTGGCAGACATTAATGCTTTTCTTCACAGCAGAACAAAATCTCAATGCAAAAGGTCAAAATGATTAACCTCATATTAGATATGAAGAATCAAACACATAAAAGGTTAAATGACTTGATCCACATCAAAGAAGAGGCCAAGAAAAGAACTGTGACTTGAAAACAGATGGCTAATCTTCATTAAAGTAAAGAAAAATGAAAAGAGTTTAAAGTCTAGACACTGAAAACAGTTCTACTTTGTGAAATTAAAAGTTTTAAAATGTTTAATTAATTGTCTTGAAATGTTTTGTACCAAAATGATTTGGAAAACATTTATAGATTGTTAAGCAACAGTTGAGAACAGGAGTAGATATAATTTGAACAGCAATATGATCATGGTATAAGAATTAAATTATGTAAAATGTAGTATGTATCAAAAAATTCTCCATGTTGAAATGGGACTTTCCTTATTTTCTGTTTTTTTTTTTTTGCATGCCATCATTTTTACTGAAGTCTAGAAGCTGTAGAAATACAGATGGTGAAATAAAATAAAATATTATTTTTAAGTCTCCCATTTTATTTAAAAAAATTTTATTGACATATAGTTGATTTGCAATGTTATGTTAATTTTTGTTGTACAGCAAAGTGATTCAGTTGTACATATATGCAGAATTCTTTTTCATGTTCTTTTCCATTATGATTTATCACAGGATAGTGAACATAGATCCCTGTGCTATATATATAAAGGGATATATATATAGAGAGATCACTTTGTTGTTTTAAAAAGCTCTTATTTAAAAAAAATTTTTTTGGCCACCCCATGCAGCATGGAAGATCTTAGTTCCCCAAGCAGGGATTGAACCTGTGCTCTCTACAGTGGAAGTGTGGAGTCCTAAACACTGGAGCACCTGGGAATTCACTGTGCTCAGTTGCTCATTCGTGACCAACTTTTTGAGGCCCTAAGGACTGTAGCCCACCAGGCCCCCTGTCCATGGGATTTCCCAGGCAAGAATATGAAGTGGGTTTTTGCCATTTCCTCCTCCAGGGAATCTTCCAGACCAAGGGATGGAACCTGTGTCTCCCACAACTCCTGCATTGGCAGGCAGATTCTTCACCATTAGGCCACCTAGGAAGCTCTGGGTAATTCACTATCCTCTCATTTTTACAGCTACAGTTCAGTCTACTGACCAGAAGGAGGTCCCTGGAATGAATGCATTTAAGCGTAATCTCTCAATATGATTCCCTGCTCCAAGGACCTGTCATGCCACAAGCAAGCTAAAAATAGCTGAGAAGAAATGAACCTGGGGCAGATACTCTGTCTCAAACTTCTTCACATTCCAGCACTAAGTTAAATACTTAACAACAGGATCTGGAAGTTTCTTCTTACACATGCTGGAACATGAATTTCTAGTCTCTAGATTTAATTGCTGGTACTCAGTCAACTGTGCTTAGACAGTTAGGACCTGGAGATGGTCACATTTGGATTCTTTGATGGGCTGAATCTGATGTTCCGAACAGACAGAGGCCAAGGCTGAAGACACCACTGTCCAAATGCTAGGATAGGATGTTTCTAGATTCTAGGACAACCTGAAAATGTGGTTCATGCAGAAAATAATATTATTTCTAACTCAAAGTAGCCTGGGACACTTCCACAGCTTACAGAGGAGCATATAACTAGGTAATTAAAGTATATGCCCCAAGCAAGGCAACCAACCATCCCCTTCCTAGGCCCATGATTCCCTGTCTTCAAATAGCAAATGGACGGCTGCAATGTTCTCATTATTTCTGAGAAGTTACCCAGATCCTTCCATCCTCTAGTTAGTATGGTCAGGATCCAAGTCAGCAGTGATACAGGCACTGACTTTCATTTGGTTTAATTGCAAGGTTTATTTTCTGCACCATGGCATAACCAAAGCTAAGGTTTGTAATGCCTTTGTAAGCCACATTAAATCTGGTAGGAATATAGCCAATACTATATAAATATCCCCAGTGATTGCTGTTGTGAAATAACTGACAGAAATACAAAGGAAGTACTTTGGTGAGTGGGCACTGGAATTGCTTTTTATACTGGTTTTGTAGAAGTTAAAGGGCTTTCAATCTCTGCTTTTCCTGATGTTCATACTGTGATAAGAACATACCTGCCACATNTTAAATCTGGTAGGAATATAGCCAATACTATATAAATATCCCCAGTGATTGCTGTTGTGAAATAATTGACAGAAATACAAAGGAAGTACTTTGGTGAGTGGGCACTGGAATTGCTTTTTACACTGGTTTTGTAGAAGTTAAAGGGCTTTCAATCTCTGCTCTTCCTGATGTTCATACTGTGATAAGAACATACCTGCCACATTAGAATACTATTAATTCCCATGAACTATTTATAGATAGTATGTTCAGATTTGGAGAAATCTACAATTTCTGAAATGAGCAAATGAAAATTCATTAATTAAAGACTAAGTCTTGAGTAAACATGTATTAAATTAATACTTAGTTAATAAGACCTCAGAAAAAATCATTTTGCATTCTATAGCAGCCTAGACCATGGAAAATAAACTCACTATGAGAAACAAAAGAGCAATTCTAGACCAGGAAAATCTACACGTTTTTCTTCATGCAACAGAGTTTCAAAATTGTTTCCATAGAAAAATATTGGAAAGTGCCACAATGTTTCACACATTATAGTCTATTTTGGAAATTACATATAATTTATCTTAAAATTTTTATTCATGCCAAAAAGTGCTCAAATATTTTATAAAGGTCTTTCTTTTATAAATACCTCCAAATATCAAAATACAGAGTTAGAATGGGTATCAGGAGATTTTGGTTATCAAGAGAGTTAGAATGGGTATTGAGAGAAAAATCATTATGGAGATTTTTCTGTGAGGCTAATTTTTATTTCTAACACTCCCAGTTACATGTGTAGAAGATCAAGGAATTAAAAGAAACTATTTTTAAATATAAATAGAATTACTCACATTCCTTTTGGGGACATTTTAGGAAATAAATGTATCTGCACTAGGTTCTAGGAGTTTCAAAAGAAAATCTTAAGAAATCCCATGGACAACCTCTGCTCTCCTGGAAGACTGCTCGGTTTCCATCATGACACAGTCTTTATTTAGCAAGTTATTATCTGCTCTGTNTTCTAGGAGTTTCAAAAGAAAATCTTAAGAAATCCCATGGACAACCTCTGCTCTCCTGGAAGACTGCTCAGTTTCCATCATGACACAGTCTTTATTTAGCAAGTTATTATCTGTAGCTTTCTTTCCCAGCTGTGTGACGCCTCCACGGTCAACTCCTCCTAGTTCAGTTCATAAAGAAAATTTGACCTAATGCACTCTGACCCAGCTCTCCAGCTGTTTTTTTAAGAGCAATTTCTTGTATTTCACATCTTATACAACCTAGCATTATATTGATTTTTAAAAGCTCTTTCAGTTGCCACTTCATCCTCCCACTCTTTTATACTCTAGTTTAGGGTCAGCAATGCCTGCTGAGAATATTGCAGGCAAAAGTATTTAACCTGAACAAACCTGCAAACTAAGATTGTCTTAGCACACAGAAAGTGTTTCTGAGATTTTTTTAAAATTCCCTGTCTAAATGCTTTTCTGAAATAGAACTGTCTTTAAGAAGAAACTATTAAAATAAAGATAGAAACAGACATGAGAAATCAATGAAATTAAACTCTGGTATAAAATTGAATTTTGTATCATGTGACTCATACAAATAGAGTTGATGTTTTAAAGCTCATGATATCAGATACCAGCTAATAATGAGTTGAGCTATATGTATCATAAACTTGGCTATAGTGACATAATCAAATGAAGTTTATTTCACTCTTAACCAAGAATCTATATTAAAGCAAACCATGGTACTTATGTCTTCTTAAAGAAGTCCACAGCCCAAGCTTCTTTCACCTATCAGTTTTTAGCAACTTTATCGTCCTGGTTGCAATATACTTGAGAAATATCAGTTATCAGAATTGCTCTGCAAGAAAGAAGAAAGAAGTTCAGTTCAGTTCAGTCACTCAATCATGTCCGACTCTTTGTGATGCCATAAATCGCAGCACACCAGGCCTCTCCGTCCATCACCAACTCCTGGAGTTCACTCACTCATGTCCATTGAGTCAGTGATGCCATCCAGCCATCTCATCCTTTGTCGTCCCCTTCTCCTCTTGCCCCCAATCCCTCCCAGCATCAGAGTCTTTTCCAATGAGTCAACTCTTCACATGAGGTGGCCAAAGTACTGGAGTTTCAGCTTTGGCATCATTCCTTCCAAAGAAATCCNCAGCAGCCACCCCACCCCACCACCCATACTCCCCACCCCATTCCTTCAAGAAAAGCCTCTGGCCACCAGAAAGAAGAAGCAAAGTCCTGGCTCTCTTAATTCCAAATCCAGTGAGGCACAAGAACCTTTGAATCTTTGATGTGGAACCGGAAAGTAAAGAAGAGGGGACCCACACACTCACACACAAAGCTCTCTTCTTGACTTAAAACTCTTGAGGGTCTCCAGAAACCAACTTAGGAAACTTAACATGCAAAGCACCACCGCAGAACTGCAGGCTGCCTGAGAAGGTCTGGTTGCTTAGCAACCCAGGCTCATCCTGGACAAGATAAAGCCCACCCTCTGAGTCCCCAGGTTGGTGCATTCTGAAAAGAAAGCCTCGGCTAGCAAGCTTCAGGTGAGACTCTGGCCAAAACTGAGTCTAGGTCTTGAGCCTCATATAACAACCTCCTTGGCTCTGAGTGTTTGAGCCAGGTGCTAAGCCTGGGGATCTAGGAATTCAGCCTAGTGAACTGTGAAGTGAGTAGACTTTCAATATAGCCACTTCAGTGCTCTGAGCCTTTTTCATTNAAAACTGAGTCTAGGTCTTGAGCCTCATATAACAACCTCCTTGGCTCTGAGTGTTTGAGCCAGGTGCTAAGCCTGGGGATCTAGGAATTCAGCCTAGTGAACTGTGAAGTGAGTAGACTTTCAATATAGCCACTTCAGTGCTCTGAGCCTTTTTCATTATAGGAAGCAGTTGGGATAGATCAGTGGTTTTCAAAACTGGCTCATTAGGATAACCTAATGAACGAGCAACCAACCCATTCTGCTGCGAATAAATCAGAATTTGGGGGATGGAGCCCAGGCAGTGGTATTTTTTTTGAAAGCTCTTCAGATAATTCAAATGTACAGGCAATGTTAGGTCCAAGGTGTCTCCTTTAGAGCTAATTACCTGGTGCGTATATGGGTGTCTTGATTTCTAGTCTCTTCTTCCCTCTTTTCCCTTTAAATGGAGTCCCTTAACTCCCACACTTTAGGCTCAGCTCTGCCCAACCTATAGGACTATCTTTGATTGAGCCCAGGTCCCTCCATCTAAGCTCAGTCATCTTTGTTGTTGGCCCAGACACTATCCAGCTCTTTACTTCTCAAGGCTCAGACCTAACTGTGCCTGCCAAGAACCATGAAGAGTCTGGGATTTTACAATAGTTGCAAGGTGAGAAGTTAGCCTGCTGCACTTTCATGCACGCTGACAGAAGACCATGTTCCTGGGTCAAAGACAAAGGACAGCTGATTACATACAGCAATAGCAGTGTATCATTTTTGCCTCAGTTCCCCGAGCCCCACTATCCACAGGGCACAAAGAATCAAGGTGGTGTCTACCCACAAAGTAGACTGTATTATAGGACAGGAAGCCTGAGTTTAGGAAAGCCAGTTTTTATAATAGGCAATAAGCATGCATGCCCTTTGCTCCAACAAGAGACACAATTTGTCTTCCAAGCTGTTCACTATACAAACAACCTTGAAAAGATAGCCCAGTGCTCTGCCTACAGGCAGTGCAGAAATGTAAGAGATCCATGGAGATTTGGCTTCACAGATGGCACTAGTCATAAAGAACACACCTGCCAATGAAGGAGAATACAAGCAATGTCGGTTTGATTCCTGGGTGGGGGAAGATCCCCTGGAGGAGGATATGGAAACCCACTCCAGTATTCTTGCCTGGAAAATCTCATTGACAGCATAGCCTGGCAGGCTACAGTCCATGGAGTCGCAAAGAGTTGAACACAACTGAAGTGACTTAGCCTCCCATCAGCACCCCAGTTCTAACACCCTGGGCAGGAGCCTCTGACTCATTCAGGATCAGGGTTGCTGACCTGCCCTTGCCCTTGTTAGATCTCTCAGAGCTGGTGTCCTACCCCCAAACCCCAGTTCTGCTACTGAGACCTGCTTCCCCAATGCCAACTACCTATAGCCATCCACCTGAATTGGCTATCACTATGATCCCCCAAATCCCATGGATAGAAGAGCTTGGTAGGCTGCAGTCCATGGGGTCGCTAGGAGTCAGACGCGACTGAGCAACTTCACTTTCACTTTTCACTTTCATGCATTGGAGAAGGAAATGACAACCCCCTCCAGTGTTCTTGCCTAGAGAATCCCAGGGACAGGGGAGCCTGGTGGGCTGCCGTCTGTGGGGTCGCACAGAGTCGGACACGACTGAAGCGACTTAGCAGCAGCAGCAGCAGCAGCATGATTCCCCCAAGAAAAGAGAGTAATCCAAATTTTCCTTCCAGGAAAATGGGTCCTCAAGGCTCTGACCCATGGTGGGAAGCCTCTGAGCTGGGACACGACATGAGAATGGGGCAGAGTCGGCCTGAGGTTGCAGAGCAAATAGTCACAGAAGATAGGAGAGCAACACCTAAACCAAAGGGAGGCTTGCAAACTACTCACAAGATCTGGACTAGTAGCTCTCAAACTTGAAAGCTGTCACACCCTCCTGGAGGGCTTGTTAAAACACAGATGCTAGGCTCTGCCCGAAATATCTCTGATTGATAGGTCTAAGGTAAGGCCCACAAAGGTGCAACTCTGACAAGTAACCGGGTGGTGCTAATGCAGCCCTGGTCTAGACCAGTTCAAAGCACCTGAGCTGAGAAAGGAATCCAGAGTAAGGGCGACGGAATGCCAAGTGGAAGCAGGAAGAGAGGTTTAGGAGAACCTGAAGGATGTTCTTTAGGCCTGCCACTGCTGCTGCTGCTAAGTCGCTTCAGTCGAATCCCTGTCCCTGGGATTCTCCAGGCAAGAACACTGGAGTGGGTTATCACTTCCTTCTCCAATGCATGAAAGTGAAAAGTGAAAGTAAAGTCACTCAGTCATGTCAGACTCTTAGCGCAGCCTACCAGGCTCCTCCGTCCATGGGATTTTCCAGGCAACAGGACTGGAGTGGGGTGCCATTGCCTTCTCCATTTAGGCCTGCAATTCAGTTTTTATAAAAACTCCCTCAGCCTTGCCCTTGCCCCCTCAGCCTTGAACCCCAATGGATACCCCTGCTTGACTTGCCACACCCCAGGGTGTGCAGAGCTCCTCCATTCTGGACAGAGGTACTGAAAAGGGCCTTTCTCAGTAGCAGAGTGGAGAAATAGCTCTCTCCACCTTCTCGGGCATCCTGAACTCCAGCCTGCTCCACAGGGCTCCCCGCGGATGGGGCAAGAGCAACAAGGTGAGGATAGCTGATAGGCCCACAGGCCTTGTCAGCCGGGCATCAGAGAGCTCCTCTCCCCAGGCAGTTTCCCTCAGGCGGACACAGGGCAAGGTTGAGCCTAAAGACTGAGTGTGCTCCCAAGGCCCTCCTAGCCCTGTTTACCAAAGTCATGTCAGGAACAGCAGGCTGGTACCAGCAGCACTCTGCAATCTCAGATGATGTTGCCATGGTAACATTAGGGTCACTGCTTAGCAACAGGCCAGAGATGCAGGAAGTTGCTAAGGTATTTTCACGTGTATTCAAGCAAATGGATGTTTATCTCAATCTTGAGTGTAAATACACTGTTGGGGGGAAAGAGAAAACATACACACACAAACCACCTACCAATGTGCAGAGTTGCATGTCTGCTAAGGCCTGGAGAATATGCCTTCTCTCTGGGGAAGTCAGCCAGGTGGACCATGGATGACCCAATGAAGCACGTCCTCTATTACCCGACAGCACGGGCCCTCCTGACTTCCCACTCACTGAGGCTTAAAAATTCACTACCACCTAATTTCCAATACGGTTTCCAAATCTTTCTCCTTAATGGTTTTTGAGAAGCCATGTAGAGTAGGAATTACTTGTGTGAACTCTGAAGTCAGGCCACCTGGGTCTGAAATCCGTGGTTGTGAGAATTAAGGTAATGCAGGTAAGAGTACAGAAGGGTGCCTGGCATCCAGCAAGTGCTCAACAAAGGTTACCTATTACTACTAAAATAATAATGATTACTTCCCCAGCACACACCTCACACATGCCAGCTCCAAGCTGTGTTCCAGTCTGAATAAACTCCCACAGCTGGGTCCTTGTTTACACTGGCCCTGGCCACCTGGGATAGCTCCCCCTTCCTCTCCACCAATCTCATGTGCATTTGACCTGAGAGCAGGTCCCGTCATATTCCTTCCTGAAAAACCCCTGACCACCCCAGGCCATGGGCGCCGGCTCCACCTTGACCACATCCAATCTTCATGGTGGTCACTCTTTCACTGCCTCATCCTTGAGGTGTTTGCCTCTTGCTTCCTGGACTGGAGTGTAGCCTCTCTCCATCAAGACGCTTCTTGTGCATCTTCCCAGATCCTCTCAGCCTCACCTGTCTCAGGCCCTTTGCCACTGCCCCACCTCCAGTGTCACCACAGTGATCAGCGCTGCACGGACTCCACGCAGCTCTGGCTCCTGGGGCCACTTTGCTCAGCAAAGGAGACACACAATGGAAGCGTGACTTGGGGTTCACTGGTCTTACCACATTCCCTGCCATCCAGAAGGAGCAGCCTAAAGGCACAGCAGAATGAACAAAGGTACCAGCTCAGTGACAATACTCCAAAGGACTAGGGCACTGTCATCTGGAAGGTGATATACACACTGAACCAGCATCCTATATGGTGGCATGTCCCCAGCAGCCGTGGTGTAGAGTCTGGGAACCAAGGAGTGGATGGAGGACTTGCATTCTCCCCACACCTCTCTCCTCAACTTGTAGAATCTATGCTCTGTCTGCAAACTAGACTCTGCCAGGTAAGAGTGCTGGTTGTCAGGGAGGACTCTCTTCTGCCATTCAGAGTGCCACTGGCCTTGAAACTGAGACTATAACTTAGTGCTTTGATGCTCCCCATGCCAGTGGGTTTTCCAGGTGGCATGAGTGATGAAGAACCTGCCTGCCAATGCAGGAGACACAGGAGATGCAGGTTCGATCCCTGAGTCAGGAAGATCCCTTGGAGGAGAAAATAACAATCCACTCCAGTATTCTTGCCTGGAGAACCTCATGGACAGAGGAGCCCGGAGAGTTACAGTCCACAGGGTCACAAAGAATCGTACACAACTGAAGCAACTTAGCACATGCCAGTGGACAGACAGACAAAGGCAGGATTTGCTGTACTAGAGGAATTGATAACCCTGATCCCCAGAAAGAGCTAAGTTGTTGCTACGCAATGGGTGCAGAGAGGATTAACTTCTAGAACCCAGAGCATCTATGGGGCTTTTCTAGGTGCAGTGAAAACTACAAAAGCGTAACTGCAGGAACCTCAAGGTATTAAAGGCAAGGCAACTAAGGGTAATTAAGGGATAAATATGGTCTTTGTTGCTCGGCTTGCCCACGAACCAGCAGCTGTAGGACCTGAGAATGCGTTGGATCTGCAGGAGCCCAGGCACCTCCCCAGACCTATGAGTCAGATGCTTCATCTAACACGCATTTCAATTCACACGCACCTGCAAGTACAGAAGCCTATGAGGGATCCCACTAGGGAGGCAACCTAGAACTTTTAGCTGAAGGCGAAAGAAATCTAGAATGAGTATTGGCAGAGGGTGGGGGTGGGAGGCGAATATTAATTACGTCTTCAAACCAGCGGCCGCAGTGGCGGGAACTGCAGATTCTTTGGTTTATTCTCTTCTCACAGAGAGTGGCTGGTTTCAGCCTCGATGGAGGATTGATTGGTGACTGATTGAATTTGTATTTCCTCCTCAGGGAAAAAGTGAAGGTATCCTGTTCTCCCAGAAATAGAGGTTCGTACCCTAGTGTGGGGGCTGGTAGGGCACTGAGGGCTGAGTGGCGTTGGTCTGAATTGTGTCCCTGTCTCCCAGATGCCCCCTCAGATCCGATCAGCCCCACGTGTCTCAGGACATCTGCCCACGTGCTCCATGCCAGCTGTTGACTGTGTGTGGCTCCACCCACCAGCACTCAGCTGCCTCTCCCAGACGACCCCCTTCCCATACTGTATGGAGTGACCTGGCTTCCATGTTGGCCCCAGAAGAACCGTGTCCTACAAACTAGTTAATTCCTTAGGGCAAAGTCTGGTGAAAGGGAATAAAAGCTGGAAAGCACCCTTTCTCCATGCCCATCTTCCTTTCCACAAACTGACCTGAAATTTAGCAGCTCCGATGGTCTTTCTGAAGATGGTGTCAGAGACTGGGCAGATATCGGTGCTTTGTACAAAGCAGTGGCCAGGCTGGTAACACATCCTTGTGTTTCTTCTTCCTTTGCTGTCTGGCTCTCCCTTTCTTCTTCATNGTGCTAAGCCTGGGGATCTAGGAATTCAGCCTAGTGAACTGTGAAGTGAGTAGACTTTCAATATAGCCACTTCAGTGCTCTGAGCCTTTTTCATTATAGGAAGCAGTTGGGATAGATCAGTGGTTTTCAAAACTGGCTCATTAGGATAACCTAATGAACGAGCAACCAACCCATTCTGCTGCGAATAAATCAGAATTTGGGGGATGGAGCCCAGGCAGTGGTATTTTTTTTGAAAGCTCTTCAGATAATTCAAATGTACAGGCAATGTTAGGTCCAAGGTGTCTCCTTTAGAGCTAATTACCTGGTGCGTATATGGGTGTCTTGATTTCTAGTCTCTTCTTCCCTCTTTTCCCTTTAAATGGAGTCCCTTAACTCCCACACTTTAGGCTCAGCTCTGCCCAACCTATAGGACTATCTTTGATTGAGCCCAGGTCCCTCCATCTAAGCTCAGTCATCTTTGTTGTTGGCCCAGACACTATCCAGCTCTTTACTTCTCAAGGCTCAGACCTAACTGTGCCTGCCAAGAACCATGAAGAGTCTGGGATTTTACAATAGTTGCAAGGTGAGAAGTTAGCCTGCTGCACTTTCATGCACGCTGACAGAAGACCATGTTCCTGGGTCAAAGACAAAGGACAGCTGATTACATACAGCAATAGCAGTGTATCATTTTTGCCTCAGTTCCCCGAGCCCCACTATCCACAGGGCACAAAGAATCAAGGTGGTGTCTACCCACAAAGTAGACTGTATTATAGGACAGGAAGCCTGAGTTTAGGAAAGCCAGTTTTTATAATAGGCAATAAGCATGCATGCCCTTTGCTCCAACAAGAGACACAATTTGTCTTCCAAGCTGTTCACTATACAAACAACCTTGAAAAGATAGCCCAGTGCTCTGCCTACAGGCAGTGCAGAAATGTAAGAGATCCATGGAGATTTGGCTTCACAGATGGCACTAGTCATAAAGAACACACCTGCCAATGAAGGAGAATACAAGCAATGTCGGTTTGATTCCTGGGTGGGGGAAGATCCCCTGGAGGAGGATATGGAAACCCACTCCAGTATTCTTGCCTGGAAAATCTCATTGACAGCATAGCCTGGCAGGCTACAGTCCATGGAGTCGCAAAGAGTTGAACACAACTGAAGTGACTTAGCCTCCCATCAGCACCCCAGTTCTAACACCCTGGGCAGGAGCCTCTGACTCATTCAGGATCAGGGTTGCTGACCTGCCCTTGCCCTTGTTAGATCTCTCAGAGCTGGTGTCCTACCCCCAAACCCCAGTTCTGCTACTGAGACCTGCTTCCCCAATGCCAACTACCTATAGCCATCCACCTGAATTGGCTATCACTATGATCCCCCAAATCCCATGGATAGAAGAGCTTGGTAGGCTGCAGTCCATGGGGTCGCTAGGAGTCAGACGCGACTGAGCAACTTCACTTTCACTTTTCACTTTCATGCATTGGAGAAGGAAATGACAACCCCCTCCAGTGTTCTTGCCTAGAGAATCCCAGGGACAGGGGAGCCTGGTGGGCTGCCGTCTGTGGGGTCGCACAGAGTCGGACACGACTGAAGCGACTTAGCAGCAGCAGCAGCAGCAGCATGATTCCCCCAAGAAAAGAGAGTAATCCAAATTTTCCTTCCAGGAAAATGGGTCCTCAAGGCTCTGACCCATGGTGGGAAGCCTCTGAGCTGGGACACGACATGAGAATGGGGCAGAGTCGGCCTGAGGTTGCAGAGCAAATAGTCACAGAAGATAGGAGAGCAACACCTAAACCAAAGGGAGGCTTGCAAACTACTCACAAGATCTGGACTAGTAGCTCTCAAACTTGAAAGCTGTCACACCCTCCTGGAGGGCTTGTTAAAACACAGATGCTAGGCTCTGCCCGAAATATCTCTGATTGATAGGTCTAAGGTAAGGCCCACAAAGGTGCAACTCTGACAAGTAACCGGGTGGTGCTAATGCAGCCCTGGTCTAGACCAGTTCAAAGCACCTGAGCTGAGAAAGGAATCCAGAGTAAGGGCGACGGAATGCCAAGTGGAAGCAGGAAGAGAGGTTTAGGAGAACCTGAAGGATGTTCTTTAGGCCTGCCACTGCTGCTGCTGCTAAGTCGCTTCAGTCGAATCCCTGTCCCTGGGATTCTCCAGGCAAGAACACTGGAGTGGGTTATCACTTCCTTCTCCAATGCATGAAAGTGAAAAGTGAAAGTAAAGTCACTCAGTCATGTCAGACTCTTAGCGCAGCCTACCAGGCTCCTCCGTCCATGGGATTTTCCAGGCAACAGGACTGGAGTGGGGTGCCATTGCCTTCTCCATTTAGGCCTGCAATTCAGTTTTTATAAAAACTCCCTCAGCCTTGCCCTTGCCCCCTCAGCCTTGAACCCCAATGGATACCCCTGCTTGACTTGCCACACCCCAGGGTGTGCAGAGCTCCTCCATTCTGGACAGAGGTACTGAAAAGGGCCTTTCTCAGTAGCAGAGTGGAGAAATAGCTCTCTCCACCTTCTCGGGCATCCTGAACTCCAGCCTGCTCCACAGGGCTCCCCGCGGATGGGGCAAGAGCAACAAGGTGAGGATAGCTGATAGGCCCACAGGCCTTGTCAGCCGGGCATCAGAGAGCTCCTCTCCCCAGGCAGTTTCCCTCAGGCGGACACAGGGCAAGGTTGAGCCTAAAGACTGAGTGTGCTCCCAAGGCCCTCCTAGCCCTGTTTACCAAAGTCATGTCAGGAACAGCAGGCTGGTACCAGCAGCACTCTGCAATCTCAGATGATGTTGCCATGGTAACATTAGGGTCACTGCTTAGCAACAGGCCAGAGATGCAGGAAGTTGCTAAGGTATTTTCACGTGTATTCAAGCAAATGGATGTTTATCTCAATCTTGAGTGTAAATACACTGTTGGGGGGAAAGAGAAAACATACACACACAAACCACCTACCAATGTGCAGAGTTGCATGTCTGCTAAGGCCTGGAGAATATGCCTTCTCTCTGGGGAAGTCAGCCAGGTGGACCATGGATGACCCAATGAAGCACGTCCTCTATTACCCGACAGCACGGGCCCTCCTGACTTCCCACTCACTGAGGCTTAAAAATTCACTACCACCTAATTTCCAATACGGTTTCCAAATCTTTCTCCTTAATGGTTTTTGAGAAGCCATGTAGAGTAGGAATTACTTGTGTGAACTCTGAAGTCAGGCCACCTGGGTCTGAAATCCGTGGTTGTGAGAATTAAGGTAATGCAGGTAAGAGTACAGAAGGGTGCCTGGCATCCAGCAAGTGCTCAACAAAGGTTACCTATTACTACTAAAATAATAATGATTACTTCCCCAGCACACACCTCACACATGCCAGCTCCAAGCTGTGTTCCAGTCTGAATAAACTCCCACAGCTGGGTCCTTGTTTACACTGGCCCTGGCCACCTGGGATAGCTCCCCCTTCCTCTCCACCAATCTCATGTGCATTTGACCTGAGAGCAGGTCCCGTCATATTCCTTCCTGAAAAACCCCTGACCACCCCAGGCCATGGGCGCCGGCTCCACCTTGACCACATCCAATCTTCATGGTGGTCACTCTTTCACTGCCTCATCCTTGAGGTGTTTGCCTCTTGCTTCCTGGACTGGAGTGTAGCCTCTCTCCATCAAGACGCTTCTTGTGCATCTTCCCAGATCCTCTCAGCCTCACCTGTCTCAGGCCCTTTGCCACTGCCCCACCTCCAGTGTCACCACAGTGATCAGCGCTGCACGGACTCCACGCAGCTCTGGCTCCTGGGGCCACTTTGCTCAGCAAAGGAGACACACAATGGAAGTGTGACTTGGGGTTCACTGGTCTTACCACATTCCCTGCCATCCAGAAGGAGCAGCCTAAAGGCACAGCAGAATGAACAAAGGTACCAGCTCAGTGACAATACTCCAAAGGACTAGGGCACTGTCATCTGGAAGGTGATATACACACTGAACCAGCATCCTATATGGTGGCATGTCCCCAGCAGCCGTGGTGTAGAGTCTGGGAACCAAGGAGTGGATGGAGGACTNTACTCCAAAGGACTAGGGCACTGTCATCTGGAAGGTGATATACACACTGAACCAGCATCCTATATGGTGGCATGTCCCCAGCAGCCGTGGTGTAGAGTCTGGGAACCAAGGAGTGGATGGAGGACTTGCATTCTCCCCACACCTCTCTCCTCAACTTGTAGAATCTATGCTCTGTCTGCAAACTAGACTCTGCCAGGTAAGAGTGCTGGTTGTCAGGGAGGACTCTCTTCTGCCATTCAGAGTGCCACTGGCCTTGAAACTGAGACTATAACTTAGTGCTTTGATGCTCCCCATGCCAGTGGGTTTTCCAGGTGGCATGAGTGATGAAGAACCTGCCTGCCAATGCAGGAGACACAGGAGATGCAGGTTCGATCCCTGAGTCAGGAAGATCCCTTGGAGGAGAAAATAACAATCCACTCCAGTATTCTTGCCTGGAGAACCTCATGGACAGAGGAGCCCGGAGAGTTACAGTCCACAGGGTCACAAAGAATCGTACACAACTGAAGCAACTTAGCACATGCCAGTGGACAGACAGACAAAGGCAGGATTTGCTGTACTAGAGGAATTGATAACCCTGATCCCCAGAAAGAGCTAAGTTGTTGCTACGCAATGGGTGCAGAGAGGATTAACTTCTAGAACCCAGAGCATCTATGGGGCTTTTCTAGGTGCAGTGAAAACTACAAAAGCGTAACTGCAGGAACCTCAAGGTATTAAAGGCAAGGCAACTAAGGGTAATTAAGGGATAAATATGGTCTTTGTTGCTCGGCTTGCCCACGAACCAGCAGCTGTAGGACCTGAGAATGCGTTGGATCTGCAGGAGCCCAGGCACCTCCCCAGACCTATGAGTCAGATGCTTCATCTAACACGCATTTCAATTCACACGCACCTGCAAGTACAGAAGCCTATGAGGGATCCCACTAGGGAGGCAACCTAGAACTTTTAGCTGAAGGCGAAAGAAATCTAGAATGAGTATTGGCAGAGGGTGGGGGTGGGAGGCGAATATTAATTACGTCTTCAAACCAGCGGCCGCAGTGGCGGGAACTGCAGATTCTTTGGTTTATTCTCTTCTCACAGAGAGTGGCTGGTTTCAGCCTCGATGGAGGATTGATTGGTGACTGATTGAATTTGTATTTCCTCCTCAGGGAAAAAGTGAAGGTATCCTGTTCTCCCAGAAATAGAGGTTCNTTTATACTCTATTGAACTCTATTAAGTGTGAAATAATGTTATATCTTTAAAAATACATATACCCTAGTTAAAAATACTTTGTTGCAAAACAGGTTAAACATTATCTGATAGCTCGGGGGATCCTACAAACCTTCAATTTCTAAAAAGTATAAAATCTGTAAAGCATAATAAAATGAGATATGTTTGTATTTCTATTAAGATGTTGACTTACCTTTAACCTTCCCAACTTTCCTACAGCAAATATAACTGAATAAAGCCTGACTTTGTTAACAGATCAGGCCCTAATATTCTTGCTGAATAGAATCCCCCAGAGCAACTTAACGCACAACTAATTTCAGAACTCAACAGATAGAATCATCTCTTATTTCAAATGTTTATCCAGCATTGTTCACACAAAACAACATTAGGCAGATATGAGATTTGTGGCCTTTTTTATACTTTGCCTATCTTTGCTTGGAACTACTGCAGAGAAAAGAAATATAATTAAGTGTTTGGACATCCCACCTCCCTCCAACCCAGCCAAAAATAAAAAAGAAGCATTGTTTTTGCATAACACTAAAAAAAAAAGTCAGAGGTCTTTGTTTTTTGCAAGTGAAAATGATAAGTGGTCTTTAAAATGCTGTTATTATGTTTTTGTTTCTCAAAAGTATAGCTCCATTTATTAGATGGGTTGTAAGAAACTATATCACATGCCTTGTTGCTAGTTTTAACAGTCTGGGAAACCACAGNATAAGTGGTCTTTAAAATGCTGTTATTATGTTTTTGTTTCTCAAAAGTATAGCTCCATTTATTAGATGGGTTGTAAGAAACTATATCACATGCCTTGTTGCTAGTTTTAACAGTCTGGGAAACCACAGTTGTAACTGAGTATATACTTGATTAAAAGTGGATTTTAGGCAAGGTTGGGCAAATGTCTTCTCTTTTAATATTAACTCTTGATTTATCTCCTAAAATTAACTGGATTTTATTTATTTTTAGAGAAGAATTTATTTTCAAAAATTGTACTTCCTAGATAGTAGAAACTTAGGTTGCTGCTGCTGCTGCTTCTGCTGCTGTCACTTCATTCGTGTCCAACCCTGTGCNCTTGATTTATCTCCTAAAATTAACTGGATTTTATTTATTTTTAGAGAAGAATTTATTTTCAAAAATTGTACTTCCTAGATAGTAGAAACTTAGGTTGCTGCTGCTGCTGCTTCTGCTGCTGTCACTTCATTCGTGTCCAACCCTGTGCGACCCCATAGATGGCAGCCCACCAGGCTCCGCCGTCCCTGGGATTCTCCAGGCAAGAATACTGGAGTGGGTTGCCATTTCCTTCTCCAATGCATGAAAGTGAAAAGTGAAAGGGAAGTCGCTCAGTCGTGTCCAACTCTTAGCGATCCCATGGACTGCAGCCTACCAGGCTCCTCTGTCCATGGGATTTTCCAGGCAAGAGTACTGGAGTGGGGTGCCATTGCCTCACATTAGCTATTTTCTCAATAATTGGTATTTTTTTGACAAGCAAATAATTTGATTGGCAATGTATCCCTTGCAAAGCTGAAATTACTTGAACAAAATTTTATCAACATCCATAGCCATTGCTAATCAAAAATGGCACTTCATATGTTCTTTTTTTTTCTGTTAGTGATTGCAAAATCTTCTTGCATGAGTATTCCAAGTGGATGAATTACCACCGAGATCAAACTTATACTTTACTTTGAAATAGCAAGATACTTTACAAATCTTAAACTTTTAAAACATTGAAAGTTTTTTCAAAATTAGCTTCCTCAAGTTTTTCAGTAAATTTTTATATGTAAGTAGAACATAAACATTAGTGTGACTTTAGGCAAATGTATAACATTTGTATTCAATTTGTCCAGGGTTTAAATGACTTGAAATTTTGAGGAATGCTATTTACTGTTTTAAAAATATTAAAACAAAGGGTTATAGTCACACTTTTTTCTAAAACTGCATTATTTATCGTGTGTTTTGTATTAATATTTCCAAATATGTTTATTACTAAAACTTTTAGGTTGAAATGTAGAAGTACTAAGAAAGGTGACTTAGATTCATTTTTACTTTTAAAAAGAAAATAATCATATTCATAAAGAAATATATCCATCAGAGAGACTCCATTTTTCTCACTTTTTTAAAAATTTTTTTAAATTGGAGGATAATTGCTTTACAATATTGCATTGGCCTCTGCTATATATCAACAAGAATCAGCCACCAGTATACCTATGTCCCCCTCTCCTAAGCCCTGCTCCCATCTCTCACCCCATCCCACACCTCTAGATTGTCACAGACCACTGGGTTGAGCTCCTTGTTTCACATAGCAAATTCCCACTTGCTATCCATTTTGCATATGGTAATATAAATGTTTCCATGCTATTCTCTCAATTTATCCCACGCTCTCCTTCCCTTGACATGGAATCTAGAAAGATGGTACTGATGAACCTGTTTGCAGGGCAGCAGTGTAGAAGCAGACTTGTCAATGTAGAGAACAGACTTGTCATTGTGTTTTATAATGACTGTTGCTGGCTAGTCACTAAGTCGTGTCTGACTCTTTTTGCAACCCCATGAACTGTAACCCATCAGGCTCTTCTGTCCATGGCACTTCCCCAGTAGTACTGGATGTATGAGGAAATGGCACATCCATTCACTTTTGGTGTGAGTCAAAAGGGGTGCAATCCCTTCAGAAGGGAATTTGGCAACAGTAATTATATTTCTATATGTACTATCCCATTGGCTCTGCAATTCTTTATCTAGAAATTCATCCATAGATAAAACTGTACAAATGAACAAAAACTGTTCCTTGTAATAACATTGTCAGGATTATTAATAAGTTTTGGGAAAAAAAGCCTAATTCTTGAGTCTTTGTTCTTAACAACTACTCAAATTGCCTATGATCATGTCATAAGATGTCTTGCTTTAATTCCTTCACATATTAGTATCTTTACCATCAGTTCTGAAATTAGCTGACTTAAAAAAGAGAAAGTCTACCACATTATTTCTGCTGTTTTTGTCATCTTAAGAAACATTTGAAACTAATGAATTCATCAAATTCAGCGCCTCAAAATTTTATCTTCTCAATGTAAGAGTCACATAATATTACAGCACTTAATACTCCTATAAAATAAAAAAAGAACACCAGTTGATATGAGGATATTTTAATCAAAATAAATAAATACAATTTACAGTTGTGAGTCAAAGTACAGTGGAAATAAGATTTCAGGACTTGACAGAGTAAGAAGAGAGACAGGCAAAGTGAGATTCTTGACCTTGGCAAAGATTATCTTTTTTTTTTTTTCTAATTCCTTCCTTATTAAGTATTTGACCTGCTTTCACATTCAAATCAAAAAATATCATGAAGACACAACTATAATTTGATTATTCAATGAACTGAAATTTAGAGATAAATTATGCCTCACAAAATGAAATCTGTTTAGATAATTCAGCTATCAACAGCTATTTAATGGTGTTCTCTATTTATCCACTACTTCATTTAGTCTATTTTTAATCAAATTTCCTAAACCTTACTAACTATGGTGATTTGAAACCTGGGAAAAAATTATTAAATATATTAGAAACGATAAGTTCAGAAGGCCACATATATCATTTTTCCTAAACAAAATCATCCAACCATTGTGTGTGTGTATGTGTGTGCCTGTGTGCTCAGTCATGTCTGACTCTTTGTGACTGTTAGCTGCTTTACAAATTTATTAGAATAAATATGATCATAAAAAAGCATATATCAATATTCAAGGGTAACAGGTATGAAACCATAAGTGAATCAATTTCATATGAAGTTCAAATGTAAGTGGGCTGAAAAAAAATCTATTAAAAAAAATAATACCAGAAAAAGGAAAATATGATATATAAAATAATCTGGTGGAGCTTGAAACCTTATTAGCAAAGTCCTTTTTTTCCTTGGGGATATATAATATTTATGTTTATCATACTTCTTTTGATGAAATATTGAAAAATCAGTTACTAGGTCTTTGGGGCTGACACTTCCCTCATCCCTAGAGCTAAGTGTTAGAAGCTGGCAGGTTGTGCAGAAAAACAACTACTATAATTTGCTAAGAAACAAGTCTGTCTGAAGGCAAATGCTTTAAGAGATCCAGCTTCAGTTCTTTAGGTATTTTAGTTAGCAAACATTCTCTTATGTACACAGAGACAAACATGTCCTCCTTGTGTTTTCATTTTTACCATAAATATGCTTGTCATATTAAAAAAAAAAAAAAAAAAAGACTGCACCAGACAAGCTGAACAAGCAAAGAAGACTGTTTTCAATAAAGGAGGGGGACTGTTGCAACGGGAGAGACACTGAAGGTAACTCCAGTGAAACAAAAAGCAGGAGGATTTTCAAAGGCTAGGTCGTGCTAATGAAATAGTACTAAAGTATACTCCAGGGAGGCCCATCAATGGAAGTAGGCCATCTGTGTTTATCAATCGTCCCTTCTTGAAATTAGGCTTCCATCTTCCCCCAAAGACTGGGTGATAGGGACTCTTTCTCATCCTATGATTGTATTTCAAAGGACTGACTGTCAGGTCTTAAGAAGACACTTCTGGAATATGGAACATTTACATCTTAAACTGACAGAGAAGACATTTACAATTGCATGTTTTCCAAAATAAAAGCTCTAAGGAAAGGAAGGTCAGGGGTCTATAGCAAGGAAGAAACTTGTCTAAACTTCAGTAAAAACTGAGGGAAGCATTATGGCCATTTTGATTGCACAAAATAGAAAGAATTAAAAATATTCATTCAGCTAACTTATTAGCAAAGATCCTTGTTAATATTTTGATGTTTGCCCTTTTAAGTTTCAATCACCATTTATTTATAAATAAATAATGAAGCTTTATTGTCCTTTCCAACCAATTTATAAGAGTCATAAAACAAGTAAAATAATATGAAAATCTGCCTATAAGGACTCTAACAAAACAAGAACAGCATCCGCCCACATAAATTATGAGATTTTCACATGTCAGGCATTACACTAAGCCCTTTACTTAAATAATATGATTTAATTTCCCTTGAAGCCCTGTAGCTACTATTTGTACCCACAACTTACTTTTTTTCTGATGAGAAAATTGAGGCTGAGAGATGCTGAGTAACTTGCCCAGAAGTATAGAACTAAAAATCAGTTTTACAGAATTTACTTGAGTCCATGCTGCTTGACTCCACCTGGCTGGGAACCTCTACACTCTATTTTCTCTTATAGATTCTTTAAGTACTTTGTTATTCAGCATCACTTTCCCTTAGCATCATGCCATTGCTATCCTCACAGGGCCAAGATTTTTAAATTACATTTCACGTTATATTTTCCATTTCACTTAAATTGTAGTTTTAAAAACATGATGACCCTGTATGTGAGACAACAAAAGAGACACAGACGTATAGAATGGACTTTTGGCCTCTAAGGGAGAGAGAGAAGGTGGGATGATTTGAAAGAATGGCATTGAAGCATGTATACTATCATGTAAGAAATGAGGCGCTGGTCTATGTTCAATGCAGGATTCAGGATGCTTGGGGCTGGTGCACAGGGATGATCCAGAGAGACGATGTTGGGTGGGAGGTGGGAGGGGGATTCAGGATTGGGAGCTCGTATACACCTGTGGTAGATTCATGTCGATGTATGGCAAAACCAATACAGTATTGTAAAGTAGGATAAAGTAAAAATTAAAAAAATAAAAATACAAAAAAATTTTAGACATAAATATTCCCTCTAAGATTGTTCAGATAGTTAATGTAGATTGTGCTCCTGATGAATTTTGAGTACTTCCATGTTTCTTAAATTGCTGATCCTAAATTATTAATGTTATGTTAATTCAACAAAGTCCTCTTATCTAGCCATCACTAGTGACAGGTTTCTATTGAACTTAACTTCAGTAAAATTTAAACATTAATTAAAGATTTCTATGAATTAAGCTTCTTTTATAAAACTGATTTGTTTAAAATCTCAATATTTCATCAGATTTGCATATAAAATAAAGAGTCTTGAACCCCCCCAAAATAAATAAAAACATGCATTTGTGAAAGCTTTGAAATGTTCACTTGGAATTTAACATCTGAAACTTAGAATGTCTCTGGGCCAACAGCCTAAGAACATCTGCCTTCTTCTTGTTTAACAAGTGAAACCTTAGGAATACAATTCTACTTCACAAAAATTATTATTTACTAAGGTTCCCATTCAGGAAATAGCTTTGCTTTTTCCAAATTCACGTGAATTACTAATATGAAAAGCCAATTATGCTCCTTATTATACTTCAGTCAAATTTAGTAATTCCCAGCACAGGTTTATCCAAATCCAGGGGCTTAGAGAAAATCTCAAGGATTTTTATAAAATGCTACCAAAGTTCTCAAAGAAAATCAATTTAAATTCTCTTGTTAAATATGCCTGATTCAGTACTCTGAGCAGCACAGTATTAAATTCAAGATTATAAATGGTAAAAACAATCAACTTCCCTGGTGGCTCAGAATACGCCTGCAATGCAGGAGACCCAGGTTTGACACCTTGGTTGGGAAGGTCCCTTGAGGAAGGGAATGACTATTCACTCCAGTATTCTTGCCTGGAGAATTCCACGGACAGAGGAGCCTGGTGGGCTACAGTCTATGGGACTGTAGAATCCGACATGACTGAGCAACTAGCACTTTCACTTTCAAAACAATTAAGAGTTATCCAGATTGTTAATACAGTTCTGTGTGAGGCACTGAGCTAGGGGTTGTGCATAAGAGAAGTTGAAAAAGATGCTCATATGGCTACTAGCACACAAAAGGAAAGAAGATATGGATGTAGTCGCCAACAAGGATGACTTTCTTGTTAGTAACAGAAACTTGCTCAAAGTAGAGATGATTGCATGGAAGGGCATAGGATACTGCAATTTAAAGACCTGGCAGGAAGTGTGGTTAGGCTTCAGAAAGTACTGACACTAGAAAAAAGGAAGTTTTGAATTTAGATGATTTTATCTGTCAGTAGATTAGATGATTTCCATCTCTCCTTCTTTGGGCACTCAAATGCCATTCTAGTATATCTTTCCATCATGCCTTTGTCTATTTTGGAATGTATTAGACTCCAACATGTCCACTCCAGGCTCTGGCTTTACTGGGCTCAAAGTGACAGATTCTCTAACTTTAATTTCTATGTCAAGAAGGGAAAGAATATACCACACAAAACAAGGGCCAGGGTTCTAGCCAAGTCCCAGTCACCTGTAACAAAAGAGTGAGAGCTGTGGCTTACTCTCATTTAGTAGAAGCTGCGAGTACAAGCAATTTGGAAAATGGAAACAAGTCTTCTAGAAACTGGCTGTAGATCAGAGGAAAAAATGTTCAGCATTATTCAGTGGTATATACACAAACTTAATGTTCATCAGAATAAGATAAATATGCAAGAGATGAGGATAAAATTATTATGATAGTGAAAATGTAGGAGGTTATTTTTGGTCACATATATATGAGTGTGTGTGTGTGTGTGTGTGTGTGTGTGTGTATTTGTGTGGATGTATATAAAGAATTGTAATATATAACATCCCACTTAAGTTGATAGTTCAAACCAATATCATGAGATTTTTGTAATATAATATTTAAGGTTTCTCTGATGGTCAGTGGTAAAGAATCCACCTGCAATGCAGGAGATGTAGGAGATGCTGGTTTGATCCCTGGATCATGAAGATCCTCTGGAGAAGGGCATGGCAATCCACTCCAGTATTTTTGCCTGGAGAATCCCATGGACAGAGGAGCCTGGTGGGTTACATTCCATGGTACTGCAAAGAGTTGGACACAACTGAGCAACTAACACTTTCATATCATTTAAAGTGAGTCTTAATAAAGCTATCAATACCAATCATTAAACGCTTATTTTTATGTCACTCTCATGAAACCTGTTATTACAATATGCCACTTAATTTTTAAAGTGAGATTATAAGATAGATACTCTTATTTTCCCCATCTTAGAGAAAGGGAAATTGGCCCTTAGGAGAAGGTAAGAATGTGGCTCAGCAGGTTTGATCTGCCTGCAACACAGGAGATGTAGGAGATGCGGGTTCAGTACCTGAGTTAGGAAGATTTCTTGAAGAAATAAATGGCAACCCATGCCAGTGTTCTTCCCTGAAAAACCCCACAGACAGAAGAGCCTGGTGGGCTAGTCCATGGTGGTTGTAGAGAGTCAGACCCAACTGAGCACAGGTATTAGTTGGAGGCCACATATCTAATAAGTTAGAGGGGCAGATTCCAACCCATGTTTCTTACTAGTTCTCTTACTCACTATGCATTATCGTCATTCCAATCCCTGATGGTAGAATTTTATCAGAGAGATAGGATCCTAATATGTCTTACTGAAGACTATAGAACAAAGTGAGAGGATAGCAAAATTCTGGAGTACTTGGAACACCAAGCAGTTATTTTTTGCTGAAACATGGAATGTGTAAGTGATACCAAGCCTGAAAGATAAATTTTGTCCTAAACATTGTGGGTCATGCAAACCATGTTTAGCAGGAGAGAACATTAATAGAATTTGTTACTGGGGGAAATTAATGTGATGATAGTGGGTTAGGTTTACAGTTTGGGTTGGAAGGTAGAATAACATGTCATATCAGTTTGGCAAGGAGAGCAATGCATTGTCCTGACAAGATCATCTATTGCAGCCACTTTATTAGATAATATAAATAACGAGCATCTTGTAGTCATACATGAATGCACTTGGATTGCCAAGAGATCAGCTAAAGTCTAACAAGGTGGAAAGTTGTCAAAATAAGTGAGCGTGTAAGCTTCAGGCATCTATTAGAGTTTCTTGTCTATCAGCTGTTATTTCAGGGAAAAAAAAAAAAGGAAAAACTTGAAAAATACTAGTCTTTAAATTCTCTACCTAAATGTAAGACAATTTCTTCAACTCCCTATCCATTAGCATGTCTATTTGACTCTTCTAAATTATAGCTTATATTAATAGCTTTTTTGATCCAATACTTCCACTCTAACCCAAGCTATCATCATATCCTTTCCAAACATCATAGAAACTTTCTAGCTGGGCTCTCACCTGCCAATTTCATCCTCCCTCACATTTACCCACTATTCATAAAGCAAACAGAGAAATCATTTAAAATATTTTTAGACTAAGCCTCTTTTCTTATTAAAACTTATCAGTGATTTAGAAATGATCATCGACGAAAATCCAAATCCTTTGAGTAGTCTGTGACTCTATACATGATTTAAACACTTTATCCCTCTCCAGCTTTATATTTTATCATTTTCCCTTTTCTGGTTATTCCATTCCATTGCTCTTCAGCTCGGCTGGCTTCTTTCTTTGCTTTGCTACTTCAGTCATGTCTGACTCTGTGCGACCCCATAGACAGCAGCCCAGCAGGTTCCCCCATCCCTGGGATTCTCCAGGCAAGAACACTGGAGTGGGTTGCCATTTCCTTCTCCAGTGCATGAAAGTGAAAAGCAAAAGTGAAGTCGCTCAGTCGTGCCCAACTCTTAGCGCCCCCATGGACTGCAGCCCACCAGGCTCCTCCATGCATGGGATTTTCCAGGCAAGAGGACTGGAGTGGGGTGCCATGGCCTTCTCCGTCTTTCTATTGCTTTAGTGCTTCATAATCTTTTTGAACTCAGGAATCATGTCCTTTCTGGAATATCTTCATTTTTTCCTTAGATGCTAATATAGTCTCATCTTCAGAATACAAGACCCCACAGTCAGAGATGTATACATGACCAATTAAAAATAATCATCACCTCCTTCCCCTAGTCACTAGTACATCAAGGAAGAATAATTAACTGGTAAAGGGCAAAAACACTGTGGAGATTTCCAGATCAAAGAAAGAACATGCACAAAGTTCCATACACAGAAGTGCACCTATAAGGCTGTAGAGTACAGTTGCAAGCAGATTAGGGGCAAAAAGTAGGCAAAGGTAAGAGAGGGGACAGGAGAGGTAAGATGGGATCTGCAGAGTTTTTTAGGTCAGCATAAGAAGGTTAAGCATTATTTTGAATTATAGAAATGTACTTGGGAAGGAAGGTAATGAAATGCCCTAAGCAGAGAAGTGGGATATAGATATAACAGCATTTTAGAAAGATGAGTTTGGCTGCTGGGGGGTGAGGTGGGGAATAGGGCACAAGATGGGAGCCAAAAAAACTAACCAAGTGGGAGATGATGGGTCCTGACCTAAGATGAGAAACAGTGAGATGAGGGGTTAGCAGACGCGCGATACTTAGACAGCAGAACTAATTGTTGGGATATTACTCATCAATTAAAGATCAATTTGTACTCTTGACACTACTATTTTCAAAACAAATAATTTGTTTCAGTAAGATATCTTCCTTTGGCTAAGGCCATTAGTGGTCTAATTAAACAAGAAACTTTGCTCTGACAATGAGAAAGAGATATTGTAAATAGACACATGTATTTTATTTTTAAGAGCTAAAACGAGAGGAAGCAGTTAAACCTCAGACCCTTAGGGAAAATAAAACTGAGCTTGTTATCAGGCACTGGAGATTTTAGAGCAATAACCCCATGAACAGTATGAAAAGGCAAAATGATAGGATACCAAAAGAGAAGCTCCCCAGGTCANGGTCTGGGATGGAGACTCAGAGACAGTGCTTGTCAAGACGTCCTGCGTTAGGAAGGCAGAGAGACCAGGGGCTCTTACTCCCTCTCCCCGACCTCGGCCAGAGGTTGTCAGAAGGACACACCCAGCACGTGTTACTTCTGAGGCTGAGCTGCGGTTCAGTGTTTGTGCACTCCTCCCCTAAACCCCTCCTTAGGTATGAAGAAATTGATTTGGAAACAGGCATCGTGGAGTCCAGGAGGGACCCGGTCCCTCTGGAGGATGTCTACCCCATTCACATGATCTTAGAGAATAAAGATGGCATCCAGGGCTCATGCCGATACTTCAAGGAGAGGAAGAACATTACCAACGACATCAGGACCAAGATGTTACAGCCCCGCTGCACCATGGTGGAAGCCTTTGGCAGGTAACTCGTTTGCACTGTGAGAGACTGGTGGGCCTCTTCCTGCTTTAAGTTGGGGTGTGTGGTCCGTGCGCCAGGACCGGGTGCAGCCCCGGTGTTCTCAGAGTGCATCCGCCCTGCCCCAACTAAGCCGGCCCTCTGCCTTCATCACTCCACTTCCCTTGGGGCTAATCTTGCTCGGGCTCGGGTGGGGGTGGGGAAGGCTGCCTTTCTCTTCCCATTGTGTCCAGGTTGCGACCTTTGTTGCCTAGTGAGCAATCCTTTTGTGAGTCTTCAGTCAGGGTCCCAATTTCCCAAGCCCCTCGCCCCATCCCCACCTCCCTCCCTACTTGACAAACAGGGAGCGGCCTCAGCATGAACTCACCTTGCTGCCACCTTCTTCCTGAGCTTGCAGGCTTGCCCCCCCATTTCCCTCCTCCCTCACCTCCGAGGGGACGGAAACCAGGCCCTGTCTCAGCCGGTGACGTCTCTTCCTCTCTTTCTCCCCAGAACCTCGTGCTCTTTCCCGCCTCTGTCAGCGGGCTCATCTTTCTCCTTTATTTTCAGCTTTTCCCTATGGGCACTGCTTTCTCCCCCGCCTGACACTGTGATTCATTCGTCTTAAAACAAGACCCTCTCCCCACTTCGGATCCCCTGTGACTATGACTCTGTTGCTGGAGCCAAGCTTCTGAGAAACAGCCACACTCGCTCTCTGTCCCTCTGGATCCCTCTCCCCTCCTGGAGCTTTGCAGCACCTGCTTCCTGCCCCTGCCCCACTGGGCTTCCTGCCTCCTCAGGAAGCCCCCTCTTTGCGAGCTCTCCCTGGTGACGGCCCACAGGCTCTCTTGTCACTCATAGGCCCAAATTGGGGGCTCCTTGTACGTGTCACTTCATAACCCCAGTCTCAGTTATCACATCCCCTTGTAAGTAATTCTTTTCTTGTCTTTCTCTTCAATAGACTGTGAGCTCCACAAAGGCAGATGCCTTTTTTTATTTATCTTGGCATTGCTGGTTCTTTGCATGGCATTTAATCAGTGTTGGATAATTTGATGACCACAGTCAGCAAATCAGGCCTTGGGCACGAGTCCTAGAGTCAGCTACTGGGAAAGGTTGGAGTTCCCACAAGATGGGGGTAAACCACCCTGAACATATTTTTAAAGGAGCAAGTCAGCGTCCCTGTTTTCAAGCTTTTCTCAGCTGAGCTCTTCCACTTTAACTTAATGAAACTGTTTTGAGAACACAGGTCATAAGTTTGTGACGTGCAGACCCAGAAAGGAGACTGTCTTGTCCATCATGTGTATTTGCTGCCTAACACTCTTTAGAGATGGACCATACGGAAGACTAACTGGGTCACAAGCAATGCGAAGGAAGCTGCTGCTAAATGAAAACATCGGCAACCTCAACTTTTTACTTTTTGCCTGCTCACTAAGAGCAGTAGAATCATCTGGTTTTTGGCAGTGGGAGGGAAGCAGGAGGAGGACCTGTCAGGCTGAGCAATGTGAGTGAAGACAGGCCTTAGGATCAGGCATCTGTGAACCACAGGCTGGGAGGAGTGGATGCTGCCTGTAGATGGGAGGGCTTGGGAGCCCGTGGTCTCTCATACACACTCTTAGTGGCTTACTCCCCTGGGAGAGGGAGCTCCTCCAGCTGGTATGTCTCGATGCCAAGGAGTGAGTAAGGATGGCCTCTCTGCCAGCACACCCTCGTAGGATCTCTGCGACAGGGCTGGGACCTGAGACAGCCTGCCCAAGACGGCCATTTATTAATAAGTCAGCAGGCAAGGCCCCAGGGCGGAGTCTCTTTGTCTTCAGCGTCGGGGACTGTTCAGCTTCAGCAGAGAAGTCTATATCCCAAGCCAGGGCTTCTCAAAGTGCCTTGCTGGGACAGGGCCTTGACCTCTTTTGCAGACATTAGTTTTCATACATTCGGACAGTAGAAGGAACTAATGGTTTGTCCCAAGTCTGCTCTCAAGAATGGCGGGTCCACCCATCACACAGGGCACTGTTCTTGACTCTGAAGTTTTGTTTTCTCAGTCCAGTTCAGGAGGTGTGTTCGCTCACTTAATAGATGGTTACAGAGGCCCTTCTGTAACCACTGAAGACACTGAGGATGTCCTGGGGACCCAGATGACAACCTGCCCCCCTCCCACTTAGGGTGCTTATGGCAGGAACGTGTGCCCTCAAAATGTGGCCATTCCTAAGAGTGCCAGGTGTGTGATGAGTCCAGAAATGGTCAGAGGCAGGGATGGCCTTTTGGCTAGCATTTTTATGGAGAGTTGAGGTGTTGGTATCTGAGCAGTGATCTAAAGGATGAGAATTAGTAGCCTAAGGATGAGGTGGGCAGAGGACCAGCAGGGCTATTGTGGGTGCAGAGCCAGGCAGCGGGGGTGTGAAGAAGGTTCCAGGCTCTGGTAGGGAGTAGTCTGGATTTGGGTCCCAGGGCCCTGGCAGAACTGGGAGGGGTCTGAACAAGGAAATGGTGAGACTGGCTCTGTTCCCGCTGAAATCCTCTTGTGGTTTAAGGATGGAAACCTCCTTAACTGGGGATTGTGAACCTCTGAGGAGAAGCAGGAAACCATGGTTCACTGAGGTTCTGCTTTTATACATTTTGATTTTCTTAAAAAAATTAAAGTGGTTTTTTTTTTTTCCCCCTTGGTGGCTTCTGGTTTGCAGGTGGGGGAAGAAACTGATCATTGTTGCCTCCCAGGACATGCGGTACCGGGCCTTGATCGGCTTTGAGGGCGACCCCGACTTGAAGCTCCCGGACTTCTCCTACTGCATTTTGGAGCGGTTAGGCCGGTCCCGGTGGCAGGGGGAGCTCCAGCGAGACCTCCACAGCACCGCTTTCAAGTGAGAGGACCCTCTGCTTTTCTGCTCTAAATGTTGAGGCTCCCTGACCACCAGGCCCTGCCACCTGGACAGTCCCAGCATCTGTGGTGGTTGAAGGCATGNTACAAAGATTTTTGAAGATATTGGAATTAAAATCTAAAATAGACTGGCTTCTGCTTAAAATGTAGAAATTTGACAATGTCATTATTCCCAACAACCAGGAGAAAAGGGATAGAAAATTTCAGTGAAATAAGTTCCCCGTAATTTCATGCTCCGATTTGCTTTGTTAGCTGTATTGGTTATTATATTAGTTTCCTGTGGCTGCTCTAATCAACTTCCACTAACTTGGTGGCTTGAAAACAAGAGAAATGTACTATATGCCTTTCTGGCAGCCAGAAGTCTGTAATCAGTTTCACGGGGCTGAAATCAATGTGCTGAGAGGCCCAAGCATTCTCCACTGGGCCTTTGGGGGAATGTGTTCCTTTTTACTTCCAGCTTCTGGTAGCCACCAATCTTCCTGGACTGTGGCTGCATCACTCCAGTCTCTGCCTCCGTGATGACACGGATGATACAGGAGAGGAAGCTTTTCTCTGCGAGGTCAAGTTTCTCTCTTTCTCTCCTTATAAGGATTCATATGATTGCATTTTCAGTGCCAAAGAATTGATGCTTTTGAACTGTGGTGTTGGAGAAGATTCTTGAGAGTCCCATGGACTGCAAGGAGATCCAACCATTCAATCCCAAAGGAAATCAGTCCTGAATAATTGGAGGACTGATGCTGAAGCTGAAACTCCAATACCTTGGCCACCTGATGTGAAGAACCTACTCATTGGAAAAGACCCTGATGCTGGGAAAGATTGATGGTGGGAGGAGAAGGGGAGGACAGAGGATGAGATGGTTGGATGGCATCACCGACTCAACGGACATGAGTTTGAGTAGGCTCTGGGTGTTTGTGATGGAAAGGGAAGCTTGGCATGCTGCAGTCCATGGGGTCACAAAGAATTGGACATGACTTAGCAACTGAACTGAAGTGATGATTTCATTTGCCCTCTACGTGGTGCAGTGGTAAAGAATCTGCCTACCAATGCAGGAGATATGAGATGCAAGTTCGATCCCTGGGTTGGGAAGATCTTCTGGGGTAGGAAATGGCAACCTGCTCTAGCATTCTTTCCTAGAAAATTCCACGGACAGAGGAGCCTGTGGGTTAAAGTCCATAGGGTTGCAAAGAGTTGTACATGACTGAGCATGCACAGAAACACACACACACACACAGAGGATAAAGTCCCCATGTCAAGACACTTAATTTAATCACAACTGCAATGGTCCTTTAAGCATAAAAGATACCAAACATAGACTGCAGAGATAGAATCTGATATTTTGAGGGGCAATTAGTCGGCTGACTACACTTGTCATTTGACTTTTTCATTGTTTTGGCATTTTACTCTGAGGCTCACTCTGAGTGGAAAGTCTTTATTTTTATTTCTGTTGGTTCCTTTATTTTTTTCTACTCTTTCCTTTATCATTTTTAAAGTTACCTATCCCAGGGTTCTCATGTTAATCAGGTTTCCTTGTTGTAACTGGACTTTCTGCCCCTTTATGTTATGTCTAATATCCCTGGGACTCTATGGTTCCAACTTTCCCTGGTGGGCAACTTGTTAAAAGCAGTACATGGTTGGTGGTTTGCCACCGTTGAAGTTATATGTTGTATCTCCTTTCTTTCCAGCATGAGGAAATCTAACTGAAGGCCACATTTCCAGCAGAGTTTTAGACTCTGTCTGAGCACTTTACATTTATTTCTCTTTACTTTGCAATTTTGGGAATATGTTTTTTGCTTTAGGATTCAGAATCTACCAGGACTTTTTTATGCTTTGTGTTTCTGATCTATTTGTAATCTGTTGAGATATTTATTTCATTTGGAACCCAGTTACATCATTTGTTGTTGTTGTCGTCTATGTTCATACTGTACTTGGCTCTGTCATGTCTTTGAAGCAGAGAACTGTGTCATAACCTAGACTTGTCACATCATCTGGACCAGAAAATTCTAGCTCTTTTTATTAACTTGTGCTCTTCACCAGTATTAACTTGAAAAAAAAAAAAACTAATATAATGAATTATCACAAATTATCCTGCTTGAAATACATTCATACTAGCGCGAGATCTATTTCCTCAGATGATCCACTGGAATTTAGCATTAGTTATAGGCTCTTAAAATGTTATCTTAATATTTGAGAGAATACTGGTGGAAATCCAGTCCTCCAGAAGTTTCTAAGACTCATAAGATAATTAATGTAGAGCTCTTGTTTTTTCCTCCACTGGGAGCCAAATAAAGATTACTTACTAATTAATGTTTGCAGTCCAACTTAGAAAACAAATTTAATACCATGCCAGCCTATCATCTATAGCTATTATAATTGTATGCAGACCTTAAAGAAGTATGCTTTAAAGAAAAAATATTCTATAATACAAACCCATGAGCACCAGGATATATGAGTAGATCCACCAGAAACAATTATGCTGTTAAAATCTCAGCATCACTCATGAAGTTAAAGGTGCAGATGGTCACGATGTTTTTGAAATTTCATATAAAGCCTAACGATTGAATTCAGATTAGCTATTATATCACAGATATGAAGATATAAGCATCTTAAAAAATTCTTTTACATGTTGTTGATGGTGGATCTTTAGCATAAAATATGAATTATAGCACACAAACAACTAGTACTAAACTGAAAAATTCAACTAAATTTGATAGTCAAGCAAATTATATTAAATTATTTGACTATACATTTCTATTGCCCATGCAAGCAAATTCAGGATATACACACAACCCTCAAACAAAAATATACACTAAAACACACACAATAATTTTCAGGAAAAGGGAAAAAACTTATTAACACAGCTTCTATGATTTAGACAATACTATCTCTATTGCTCAACAGATTGATGTGCTAAAAAGACCCTGAGGGGTATTGCAACACCCATAGATTTATATTCAGTAAAAATACAAAAGAAACTTTTAAAATGGTCAATTCTTCAAATATGTTAATACAAGCTAAGTTCAAAATTTATCTAAATATGGTCAAGTGTCAAGTTAAAGAGGTCTTGTGATTATAATAAAAATCATTTCAAAGAGCCTCACACTCTTAACTACTGAATAAAATTTTTATGATTTTAGTTTGACTGTCACAATCTATTTAAAATTTTACCCTTAAACATGCATAAAATAGCTTTTTAAATATATATTTAGTTTATCTCAGAATTTTCAATCTATGTACTCTCAAAAAAAAATTTTTTTTTGTAAATTTAAAATTAAGAATTTATTTTTGTAAATCTTCCCCATAAAAACACAATAGAGCTTTTGGGAATAACATGCAGCTGATATATACTAGAGATGCAAATATCTAAAAACACTTTTTGAGCCTGGTTACCTATGTAACTATGCTTTGGGCAATTTATACAAAGCCAATAGGTCATTTTTAGAAAGTCTAATAGATATAAGTAAACTTTCTAGATGCTGGGAAAACAGTATCAAGGAAATAAGCTTTGTCCTTGTGGCACTCACTTTCTTGTAGGAGGAAGACAAAAAAATAAATTCATAAGAAAAATATACAGAATAACAGATGATGAAAACTCTAAAAAATAGCAAAGTAGGAAATGACTGATGTGAAATAACAAATGGATGGGTTGCAAATATAATAGACAATCAGAAAAGGCCCTTTTGCAAAAGATGGAATTAAATCAAAGATCTGAAATAAATTGATGAATTCGCTTGTGGGGAACAAACATTCCAGCCAGATGAAACTATAAATGCTAGAGTACTGAGGACAGAGTAGCTGGTGCTTAGAGAGCAATGAAATAGAATGAGTGAGTAAGAGGGGGTGAATCCTTGTCAGCTTTGGCTTCTGCTTTGAGGCAGATGCAAGAGATGAAGGTTTTGACACATGATAAGAATGATTTGACTATTTTTCTGAGAGTACAGTAAGTGGGGAATGGGCAAGAGCAAAAGCAGGTGGACTGGTTGAAACGCTATTACAGTTAGGCCAAGGTTAATTGACAAGAAAGTGGTAAGTATTTGCTACCTTTTATAGTGACAACATGTTTTCCTGATTTTATATTCAAAAAGAGAGAAAAAGAGAAGTCAAAGTTTTCAGCTTGAGTGACTAAAAGGTTGGGATTTCCACATACGGGGACACAGTGCTTTGGGTTGTTAGAAAAATTGAGAAACAGTCTTTTAATCAGTTAAAACATTTTCTAGAATCAAAAGAAAGAGCTGTTTTAGTTTTTAAACCTGAAGCTACACAAGCATTTGAAAATCGATTTAATAGTATTTGTTTTTCTCTGCTTCACAAACACTGTCAGAAGACATGAAGGCAGTATAAATACAATGTTTGTCCAAAAGCCAAGCAGTAGATAAACAGAATTGGAGTTGGCTTTTCCAGTGTTCTGTCTGAGAGAGTTAATTAAACGCTTGTTTAGTTTTCTTGGTCTTATGGTGGGTGGTGCGTATATTGTTTCTTAAAAAAAAAAAAAGAACATTTCACCTATAAATCTGAGAGAGAGAAACAGAGAGGATGAAATAATTCTTTTCTTCTATAACTCTCAGAGAGTTGATGTGCTACAAATAAAGTTCAAATGATCATTTTAAGAAGTGACAGGAAAATAAAGGGATAGCCACAAAATGAAAGCAACTTCTTTTGCTCCTTTCCTGTTGCCCATTTCTGCTCCCCTCTAACCTTAAAACACCTAATTATATGAATGAGATCAGTCGGGAATTTAACCTGACTCCTGACTTATGCTCTCCTGAATGCACATCATGACTTGCCTAACCTACTGATTCTTTTCCTGGGTTAAAAGAACAAAGAATTAAGTAAAGAATGAAGCTGGATTTAGAAAATGCAGAGAAACCAGAGATAAAATTGCCAACATACATTGGATCATTGAAAAAGCAAGAGAGTTCCAGAGAAACACCTACTTCTGCTTTATTGATTACGGCAAAGCATTTGTATGGATCACAACAAACTGTGGAAAATTCTTAAAGAGATGAGAATACCAGATCACCTGACCTGCCTCCTGAGAAATCTATGTGCAGGTCAAGAAGCAACAGTTAGAACTGGAAGTGGAATGACAGACTATTTCCAAATTGGGAAAGGAGTACATCAAAACTGCATATTGTCACCCAGGTTGTTTAACTTATATACAGAGTACATCACACCAAATGCCAGGCTGAATGAAGCACAAGCTGGAATCAAGATTGATGGGACAAATTGCAATAACCTTAGATATGCAGATGACACCACACTTATGGCAGAAAGTGAAGAACTAAAGAGCCTCTTGATGAAAGTGAAAGAGGAGAGTGGAAAAGTTGGCTTAAAACTCAATATTCAGAAAACTGAGATCATGGCATCCAGTCCAAACACTTCATGGCAAATAGATGCGGAAACAATGGAAACAGTGACAGACTTTATTTTGGGGGGCTCCAAAATCACTGCAGATGGTGACTGCAGCCATGAAATTAAAAGACACTTGATCCTTTGAAGAAAATCTATGACCATCCTAGACAGCATATTGAAAAGCAGAGACATTACTTTGCCAACAAAGGTCTGTCTAGTCAAGGCTATGTTTTTTCGAGTAGTCATGTATGGATGTGAGAGTTGGACTATAAAGAAAGCTGAGTGCTAAGGAATTGATGCTTTTGAACTGTGATGTTGGAGAAGACTCTTGAGAGTCCCTTGGACTGCAAGAAGATCCAACCAGTCCACCCTGAAGGAAATCAGTCCTGAATATTCATTGTAGGGACCGATGCTGAAGCTGAAACTCCAATACTTTGGCTACCTGATGCGAAGTGACTCACTAGAAAAGACCCTGACGCTGAGAAAGATTGAAGGCAGGAGAAGAAGAGGATGACAGAGGATACAGTGGGTGGATAGCATCACTGACTCGATAGATATGAGTTTGAATAAACTCCAGGAGTTGGTGATGGACAAGGAGGCCTGGCGTGATGCGGTCCATGGGGTTGCAAACAGTTGAACACAACTGAGAGGCTGACCTGAGTTCTCTGGTGCCAACAGCCCCCTTGGCAATTCTGCATGCCATAGATCATGCAGCAAGATAACGTCTAAAGAGAGTCAGGCATTCTGCATGTAATGGAGAATGATCCAGAATCCAAACTCCTGCCTCAGTGATTTACAGCGATTCTTACACACTCTGTTCTCTTTAAAAACCATCATGGCTGACCAAAATCTTAGGAGTTAGTCTTCTTGGGACATGAGTGCATTTACTGCTAAGATTACTGGTTTTTCTGATTAAATCATTTTTCCTTTCTATGGACTCTTGCCTATCAATTATTGGCTTCTGAACAGTAAGCAACTAAACCCAAGTTTAGTAACAAAATCTCAGTAGTCATTTTATGGAACATATTAAAGGATAATACTCTGAGAATGTGAGGAGCCATGAGGCCGATATTGCCTGGACAAGCATGGACAAGCCCGAACAAATAGCCAACATGAATCATTAGCTTCCTGGAATCATTATGCCTACAGGGGGCTTTAAGAAAGCCAGGTCACAATGTTCCCCTAGGAAAATAAGTAACTGATATGTACCAAAGATAACTCTAGGACTAGAATGTTGGGTGGGGGGTAAGTTTCATTTCTTTGGGTAATCGTAAGTTTCGATTCTCCACCTTGATGTAACCATTTTGCGTCACTACCCTATGTAACCTTTGACTATAAATACTGCTCNAAGGAGAAAAGGAAAGATATACCCATTTGAATGCAGAGTTCCAAAGAATAGCAAGAAGAGATAAGAAAATCTTCCTCAGTGATCAGTGCAAAGATATAGAGGAAAACAATAGAATGAGAAACAGTAGAGATCTCCTTGCTTGGCACCATGCAATAAATGTTGTATTTTCCTTTACCACAATCCAGAGTCAGTTCATTGACTTTGCTATGTGTTGGTTAAGCAGACCTCAATCTATGTTCAGTAACACTAGCAGATGATGTTCTGAGGATGACCATTGTTTTCCTTTAATTTTATATAGTTCAGAAAGTTCAATTTTTCAATGATGCAGGAACACATCCAAAACCACATGTACAATGGCCACCTGGCCCCATTTTGGATGCCTGAACCACAGTTTTATATCTTGTCAAAACAAAGAACAGACATCAAACATGACTGGTACATTCCTTCAAGGTTTCAAAAGAGACAGAATAGCATGTACGTGGTAAGACAGCACAACATTGGTATTTGAGAAGAAAACTGTGAGGAGCCATGAGGCCGATATTGCCTGGACAAGCATGGACAAGCCCGAACAAATAGCCCACATGAATCATTAGCTTCCTGGAATCATTATGCCTACAGGGGCCTTTAAGAAAGCCAGGTCACAATGTTCCCCTAGGAAAATAAGTAACTGATATGTACCAAAGATAACTCTAGGACTAGAATGTTGGGNTGGGCCCTAGGTGGAGAAGTTCCCCTAGAGAAGGACGTGGCAACCCACTCCAGTATTCTTGCTTGGAGAATCCCATGGACAGAGTAGCCTGGCAATTTATAGTTCATAGGGTCCCAAAGATTCATCCTATATGATTTTTTTCTAAATTATTTTGTTACAATACAACTATATAATCAAAATCAATAAGCATACCATGACATTATTACTCATACCTCTCTGACATGGCTAAATGTTAATTACTTATTAGACCAGGAGAACAGGACACTGAGCAGCTAAGGGGAATAAAAATGTCATTTGATGAGGGATCATTCAAGGTTGGCACATTTGGATGGGGTGATTATGATATACCAAGGTCTATATATTGTACCTGAAAGACAGGTAGAGTTTCTCATTGAAAAAAAAAAAAAATAGTGATTACAGCTAAAGAGTAGTAATCTGCTTCATAAGTAAAGGACATTATTGTTAGCTTAATTCTGTTTGACTCTTTACATAACAAAAGTATGGACATTATATGATGAAATTAGGGTTTAGAGATTAGGTTTATAATATATAAAACCAATATGAACTGAAATTCTTCTTTCAGTATTCTTTCTGCCACACCATGATATATGGCCTTTTGTTTAGGACCAACCATACAGAGCTTTATATATATAATATGCTGATTTCAAAGCAAATTTTAAAAGGATTCATAGAAGGATGTTTGATCATTTCTTTTAGGAATTAATTTCAGGATATAATGTTGTTGTGTAATTGAGGGAAATTTCTTCTGCTACAGAAGAGAATCCAGCCTCTTAGTTCTGGTAATTATGTGCAATTTTAATTAAACTCAGCACAACTGATGAGAAGAAAATATTCTTTTTTTTTTTCTTTAACATAGAGACTTTATTTCTTTTTTTTTTTTAATTTGACTTTACAATACTCTATTGGCTTTGCCATACATCAACATGAATCTAAAATTCATTCTTTAATAAGCCATTTTGTAGAGTACTAACACACTAGGAAAAGTAGCAACTTGTCTAACTCAAACACCTGGCCCACAATGGCATTTTTTATTTCATAAGCATATACTATACTAAAAAATAGTAATTCTAATATTTGTCATAAATTAAAAGTAGATGGCTCAGTGGTGAAGAATTCGCTTGCCATGTGGGAGTCATGGGTTCGATCCCTGGGTTGGGAAGATCCCCTGGAGAAAGGAAAGGCTACCTATTCCAGTATTCTGACCTGAAGAATTCTATGGACTGTATATGGGGTCTCAAAGGGTTGGATACTACTGAGTGACTTTCACTTTCAAAAGTAAACTAAAGACATGCAGCTTAGAGAATAAGTTTAAAAGGACCTATGCAATCACTACCAAACTTAAGAAGGTATCATCAGCTGCCATCACTATAAATGTCTCTGTTGTACCAACACTGCACCTCTAACCTGTCCCCCACCCCCCGTCCCAGAGGTAGCCATTCTTCTGAAGAGTATAAATCATTCACCTAACTTGCATTATAATTTTACCAACCAGGCATGTAAGCCTAGACAATATGCTATTGCTTCATATGGTTTGCAGATTTATGTGAATCAAAGTATATTGTGTGCTTTCTCTTACAAATTGACTTTGTTTGATCAGTATTATGTATCTGAAGTTTATCCATCTGGATATACTAGTGATAAAATGTTTATTTGCTATACTTTATAGCATTTCAATGTATAACTCTTCCTCAGTACTTTTTGTCAGTCATTTTTGATAGTTTGAGTTGTTTGCAATTTCTTGCCATAACAAGTAATCTTGTTAAGAATACACCTTTTATAGTAGAAAAATGTCTCTTGAAGCAAATGTGAATTAGTCTATATGCATGGGAAAAGATTTGCTTGTTCACAAAGTATATTCATGCTTAACTATTTTTAGTTAAAATCACCAAAGTGGTTTCTATCATTTATACTCATCTCAACATAAATATTGAAAAATTATTGCACTCTGTTGTCTATGTTTTGGAAATGGGTGGGGTTTTAATGTCAAGTTTTCTGATGACTACTAAAGTTTAAGTATTTTAAAATAAGTTTATGGACCACTTATATGTCTTCTTGTACAAAATGCCTATCCAAGTTTTTCATCCATTTTTTATTAACCACCTATTATTACTGCTTGTATTCTGAATATTGATTTTCTGCCAGTTGTAAATACCAGAAATATCTTTTAAATTATTACTTGTAGTTTGCTTATCTATAAAGTGTCTTTTCATAAACACATTTTAAACTGTCTTATACTGCTAAAATTATCAATTTCTTCCTTTAGACTTTATACTTCCCATAATTTGATTTCAAAATTCCCTCCATTACAATTATAAAATATTTTCATATAATTGTGCATACATATAAATCTTTAATACATCTAATATTTATTTGTATAGAATATGAGACAGAAATCTAATTTTGTTTTATTATTAAAATAGATGACCAAGTTTCCCAATATTATTTATTTAATAGTCTCTTTTTTTTGCCCATGGATTTGCAATGCCTACTCTGATATAAAACAAATTTGCATTTATGAAAAAGATGGTTTCTAGGTTTGTTATTTTATTCCACTTGTTTACTTGCCTCTCTCTTCAACATTTTTCTGTCTTAGTAACTGCAGTATTTAATAAAACCTTACTTTTCATCTTAAATGGTTCCCTGGGTGTTTTCAGTCATTCACTCTTTTATATATAATCACTTTACCATATTCCACAGAAAATACTGTTGAGTTGTTGTTGTTGCTATTGTTGTTTTATGAGTATCATAAGTTGACAGAGTATTGACATATGCAATACCAAAATTTTATGTTTAAGGTCATGTTGTTTCCTTTATTCAGGTGTTTTTCTAATATCTTTCAATAAAATCATATGTATTTTTCTTCCCAACGAACTTGCTTATTTCTTGGTAGTCTCCAGTACTCTTGCCTGGAGAATCTCATAGTGGGAGGAGCCTGGTAGGCTACTAGTCCATGGGGTCACAAAGAGTCGGACACGACTGATTAGTTAATATTGTTGTTCAGTAGCTTAGCTGTGTCTGACTCTTGGTGACCTCATGAACTGCAGCATGCCAGGCATCCCTGTCTTTCACCATCTTCCAGAGTTTGCTCAAATTCATGTCCAGTGAGTCCGTGATGCCATCCAACCATCTTATCCTCTGTGGCCTGCTTCTCCTCTCGCCTTCAATTTTTTGCAGCATCAGAGTCTTTTCCAGTGAGTCAGTTTTTCCCATCAAATGGACAGATATTAGAACTTCAGTACGAGTCCTGCCAATGAATATTCAGGGTTGATTTCAAGAGCCTACTCTAGCACAACAATTTGATAGCATCAATTCTTTGGCACTTAACCTTCTTTATTGCCCAACTCTCATATCCATACATGACTAATTGAAAAACCATAGCTTTGACTATATGGACCTTTTTCAGCAATGTGATGTCTCTACTTTTTAATATACTGTCTAGATTTTTCTTCCAAGGGGCAAGTGTCTTTTAATTTCATGGCTGTAGTTACCATCTGCAGTGATATTGGAGCTTAAGAAAATAAAATCTGTCACAATTTCCACTTTAGGGATTTTATATTTTTGATATAATTGCAATGACTATATTTTTATATGGATTTCTCCCAGATGGCTTGATAGTAAAGAACCTACCTACCAATGTAGGAGATGCAGGAGACATGAGTTTGATCCTTGGGTCAGGAATATCCCCTGGAGGAGGACGTGGCAACTCACTCCAGTATTCTTAACTGGAAAATCCCTTGGACAGAAAAGCCTGGCAAGCTCCCAAAGGGTAGGACACAACTGAGCATGCAAGCATGTGTATCTTTTAATATAATTATATTCTCCAATTGATGGGAATACCAGACTACCTTACCTGTCTGCTGAGAAAAACATCTGCTGCTGCTGCTAAGTCGCTTCAGTCGTTTCCGACTCTGTGCGACCCCTACTTCTGCTTTATTGACGATACCAAAGCCTTTGACTGTGTGGATCACAACAAACTGGACAACTCTTAAAGAGATAGGAATACCAGACCACCTTATGTGCCTCCTGAGAAATCTGTATGCAGCTCAAGAAGCATCAGTTAGAACCGGACGTGGAACAGTGTACTGGTTGCAAATTTGGAAAGGAGTACATCAAGGCTGTATATTGTCACCCTGCTTATTTAACTTATATTCAGAATACATGTGAAATGCCAGACTGGATGAAGTACAAGCTGGAATCAAGTTTGCTGGGAGAAATATCAATAACCTTAGATACACAGATGACACCACCCCTATGGCAGAAAGTAAAGAAGAACTAAAAAGTGTCTTATTGAAAGTGAAAGTGGAGACTTAAAAAGCTGGCATAAAACTCAACATTCAAAAAACGAAGATCATGGCATCTGGTCCCATCACTTCATGGCAAATAGATGGGGAAACAATGAAAACAGTGAGAAATTTTCTTTTCTTGGGCTCCAAAATCACTGCAGATGGTGACTACATCCATGAAATTAAAAGACGCTTGCTCCTTGGAAGAAAAGTTTTGGCAAACCAAGACAACGTATAAAAGAGCAGAGACAGTACTTTGCTGACAAAGGTCCATCTAGCCAAAACTGTTTTTTTCAGTAGTCATGTGTGGATGTGAGGGTTGGATCACAAAGAAGTCTGAATGCAGAAGAACTGATGCTTTCAATTCTTGAAAGAAGAATTGAAGAGAAGTCTTGGAGAAGACTCTTGAGAATCCCTTGGACTGCAAGGAAATCAAGCCAGACAATCCTAAAGGAAATCAACTCTAAATCTTTATCAGAAGGACTGATGCTGAAGCTGAAGCTCCAATACTTTGGCCACTTGTTGTGAAGAGCCAAATCATTGAAAAAGACTCTGATGCTGGGAAAGATTGAAGGCGGGAGAAGGGGATGACAGAGGATGAGATAGTTGGATGGCATCACCAACTCAATGGACATGAATTTGAGCAAGCTCCAAGTACACGTGTAAATGGTAAATCACAAGGAAGCCGGGTGTGCTGCAGTCCATGGGGGTTACAAAGAGTCAAACATGACTGAGCAACTGAACAACAACAATAGATTTTTGCTGTTGTAGACCATGTAGTTTCCTCTTGAATACTGATGTTTAAACAAAAACCTGACTAAATTCTATTTTCAGTTTGTTCAATTATGTATTAGATATAATGACAGCATTGTATCTTCCTTTCTAATTCATCTACCTGTATTTTATCTGTCTGCATTAACTTGGGTTAAAACAATTTTNACTGATGTTTAAACAAAAACCTGACTAAATTCTATTTTCAGTTTGTTCAATTATGTATTAGATATAATGACAGCATTGTATCTTCCTTTCTAATTCATCTACCTGTATTTTATCTGTCTGCATTAACTTGGGTTAAAACAATTTTTAATAGAAATTGAAATACTAGGATAATTTATTTCTTATTCCTGTTTGAACTGGGAGCTTTCAACATGTACCATTAACATGACAGTACATATTATACATATATATTTTATGAGTCATTTACAATTCTAACAATGTTTCCTCCTATTTTTAGTGGCCTAAGAATTTTTATCCTGAAGTAATATTGAATGTTAAAATTTCCCCCTACATCTACTAGAGGAATAATGAGATGAATAATTTAATTCATTTTCTAGTAGCAATGGATTTTGCATTCTTGGGAAAAATCTAGTCTAGATCATATATTTTTATTTCATAAGTGGATTTGAGTGCAAATAATATATTTTTGTTTCTGCTTATGAGTCATTTTGGCCTGCAATTTCTTTTTAAAATTTTATATTCTTTACTCTTTGTTGCCAATCTTTCTTTTTTTATATGGTCTAGAAGAAATGGTGTAAATTGAAATTATCTGAATAAAAAAGCTTGCTTTTGTAACTACCTAGAGTAGCATTATCATGATGAGAATATTAAAAAGAAATTGTTTATTCTTTTTTTATGCTAAACTATGTTTTCTTTTTTCTTTTTTTAATTTAAATTTATTTATTTTAATTGGAGGCTAATTACTTTACAATATTGTATTGGTTTTGCCATACATCAACATGAATCCTCCACGGGTATACACGTGTTCCCCANTCTAGTCAAGGCTATGGTTTTTCCTGTGGTCATGTATGGATGTGAGAGTTGGACTGTGAAGAAGGCTGAGTGCTGAAGAATTGATGCTTTTGAACTGTGGTGTTGGAGAAGACTCTTGAGAGTCCCTTGGACTGCAAGGCGATCCAACCAGTCCATTCTAAAGGAGATCAGCCCTGGGTGTTCTTTGGAAGGAATGATGCTAAAGCTGAAACTCCAGTACTTTGGCCACCTCATGCGAAGAGTTGACTCATTGGAAAAGACTCTGATGCTGGGAGTGATTGGGGGCAGGAGGAGAAGGGGACGACCAAGGATGAGACGGCTGGATGGCATCACTGACTCGATCTATGTGAGTCTGAGTGGGCTCCGGGAGTTGGTGATGGACAGGGAGGCCTGGCATGCTGCGATTCATGGGGTCACAAAGAGTCGGACACGACCGAGCGACCGAACTGAACTGAACTGAACTGAAACACTATTTTCCCTTTGCATATTTTTTTTTTAACAAAAACAAAACACCTCTTTGGATTTCTTTCAGTTAGCAGAAAACAGATATAAATATAAGTGATTCAGAAAAGCAAAGTGATGCAATGTAAACTTTCAAAAGGCAGGGGACACCTGTACTGGGAAAGAGATGAAACCCATGCCTGGAAATTCTCCTGTATGTAGAGAAAGAGACTGATATATTTATACTCAGGAGAGTCATTTGTTTCGGATTCCTGGGGATGGGTCAGTGTTAACACAGTCTCTTTTATATGTAAGATTGGACTTCTGTTGTTTCAGGTAGAGAAACAGAAATAATTCAGGTTGAGAGGTAGGTACTGACAGCTCAGAGAAATTCAGGGAATACTGGAAATTCTGAATGATGAGAATGGGGCACTGTGGGGATCTGTGACAGAAACCGTACAGTTTGGAAGAGTAATTAAACCTAAATAAAGACTAAATTACAACTACAAACGAGCTAAAGTAAGTTGAGTCTATCATGTCTTTAAAGCAATGAACTAAGCCCATTTTGAAATACTGAAATCTTATCTTCTTACTAACCAGTGGATAAAGTAATTGTAGATTAAAATTTAATAGGAAAAATTTAAATACTGAGTAAGAAATTATGCTCTGACCCCAAGGTTTGAGACTATGTTTTAATAACAATATTTTGAGGAGAGCTTTGAAAATGAATATGAATGAGAAAAAAATCTAAGGTAAAGTAAAAAATAAACCTGAGATGTACCAAAATAAAATAAAAGCTGAGATGTATCAAAATAAAATAGAGATGTAGCTAATATGAAATAAGAGTATAAGCAGAAAATATAAGAACCATGTCAGTTATAAATCAAACAAGAGATCAGTGAAGAGAAAATTCATTTCTAAATTATAAATAGCAGAGGTTATTTACGGAGGGATGAGATACATGGTCAACTACATACTGAGTTTTCAGTTTAAAAAGTAACCACAAGACAATGCCAGTGGCACAAAACACACTTTTTTATAGAAAAAGAAGAGAGGGGAAAGGCTTTTCACTCCATCATAGGCTTTGTATAAACAAGCACAGGCAAAGCTCACATAATCATGAGGGGATATATAGACATATTCTTTCTAAAAATAATTCAGAAATATCCCATAAAAACTGGAGGAAGATAAAAATTATTTTCAAACTAGAAATAAAGACCAGGTTCTGTCAGTATCCACAAGCAAAATTATTTTAGAAAATTATTAAAAGAACTCAATTTCTAAAGAACTGTTTCTACTTGTAAAATGATAGTTTGAATATGATGATATATAAAAGGGAGCTCTTTTAAACATATTAGTAATTGGAAACCAGAATAGCTTATTCAACATATTTATAATTAATGAACTGTTCTTTCATCCCCATTTAATGAGTAATTTATAGTTGCAAGGGTGGAGAAGTATTTATTTTAATTTAGAATTTAGATCTGATTTACCAATGTGAGAATGTGCTTGCCCAATATTGAATACGCATGAATAAAAAGAAATCATATATATTGAAAGTGATCTCCGTAAAACTGAATAGTTTCAATAATAGTTCTGAAACCACCGGAATAAAAAGTCAATCAGTTAAATTGCACGTATATCAAGAAATTCCATATTGTTAAAAGCTTAATAAAAGTATTAGCAAAACATCTATTCATGTCACTGTGTCTCTAGGTATAAATAAACTGATCTGTGTAAAGGAGCCCCCATGGCTAGATGGGCTACCAATAAGGCCAAACACAGAATAAATCATTTAAAAAACAAAAGCTTACATAGCTCAATACTTTTCAAGAGCTTAATTTGAAATTCAACTGATAAATACTTTACATGTTCACACACATAATAAATCAGCCAGTAACAGACACCTGACGTGCTGCAGAAAGAATAAGATTGAGAATAGGCTTTAGAAAAGTTAAAGTGCTATGTTGTTCTGAGAATGTGAGAAGGGCTGAAAAACTATGATTTGAGAAAAAGCTGAAGAACTAGGAGGACTTAGGATATAAAAGGGTCACACTTTTGACCTCTGGAGCACCAGGTTATCTCTTCACCCAGGACCTCTTCAAAGAGAGGGAAGGGTTCAGATAATGATGCTGTGGCTTCAGTTTCATTTCATGATCTGCATTTAATTTTACATTCTGGCCTCTACTGATCTGTGTACATATTCCATTCACTTTGGGAATCTTCAAATCCACCAGACTCTGTCCTATATAGACCAGCCCCTTACCATGCTTAGGACTTCAGCCAGCTTCTTGTACCTGCCATTCTGAATATCTGAGCCTGCGAGGCTTTCAGATTGAGGCCCTACATTTAGACACAAATTGATCTGAATGACAGGCTCTGTTTTCAAATACATAAAAATCCTTATTGTACAGAAGTGATTAGATTTTTAGTGTGCAACCAGAAGAGAGAACGATAGATAGTACAGGTAGACTTTAAAAGAAGGTAAACTTGAGGTTCAAAGGAAAAGATATTTTCTAACAGCTAAAGTTGTTTAAAATAGATGATTAGCCTATACTAGTCTAGAAGCTCAGTTCTGCCACCTTAGACCCGGCCTCAACAACCAGCAGGATATTGTCACTAACGATTTTGCTTCCACTGGGTCTAATTTCTAACCTTAGATCAACATCATTAGTTTCTTTCTGTATTTGTGCTCTGGCTTTCTGGCAATCACTACAGAAAGGGAGGGCATCGCACTCTCTAGGCCAGTGATCTATATCAGCAAAATATATCCCAACTCTATTTGCCTTTTGGCAACATTTTTATTCCATTCATAGAGATCCTATAGTTCAGTGGCTTTTGAAATTTTTTTTATTACACTCCACAGAAAAACAATCTATTTTATATCATGATCCCAGACACCCGTACATATATATTTAACAGCAATAAAATTGCTTGAGTTACCCTTGCAAATTGTATTCTGTTATTTTTTGTTTTATTTAATTCCATTTTTCAATATACAATTTGATCTTGAACATTTCATTTGGAGCCCACTGAAATGATTTTATGATCTGAAAATGAGTTATGACCCAGAAATCGATCATAACCTTATGTGTGGAAAACTTCTAGTTTTATGACTTAGGCATGTATGCTCAGTAAAAGGCAGTGAAAGTCAAGATGCTAAGATTTAAGTTTCCTCATCCTTCTCTTCTACATGTCAAATATGCATTGCTATAAACAGTCTTCTACTAATGCCTTGGTTCTCAGTGTTCTGCTTCTCTCCTCCTTTCCAAATCTGCTTTGTTCATGCTTTGATCCAATCCTGTTTTGACTACTGAAAAGTTTTTGTTTAATTATCACCACTACCCTCATCCTCAACCATCTCTGCATTTTAAACCTCACCTTCCCCAACTTGGATCTCCAGCTTTATAGACAGATATACTCAGGTCAGTTTGCTCATAATTTGGGGGGAAAAAAAAGAGCCTCGTTTTGCATCAGCCTTATTAATATCATTTGCCAATTAATTTATATTCTTTGTGACTCCTGATAAGTGACTTAAAGAATTTATTTTTTATCACAGTTTTATGTTTATTTATTGTTTCTCTGCCAGGACTTGTAAGTACTTTGAGAGTAGCAGTTGGCTATCATTACTCTTTGGTGCATACTTTTTTCTGAATCTCATAGCTTAGTGTGGGCAGCAGTCAGCATGCATTGAATAACTGGAATAGCTGGACAACTTCATGACAGGCAGTGCCTGTGGTCCAGCTTCTCTGGAGCATCCCCGACTTTGAGCCTAAAATTTGGCAGCTACCTCATCGCAGCTTTTCTGGACTGCTCTCATCTCTGTAGTTCCTGCCTCGAGTTAAGATACTATGCAGCTAGATTAGTTTTGAAAGTTAAGATGAGAAAAATAAAGTCTATTTTTGTTTCAGATTTGATGGAGTACTTTAACACACATCATCTTAATTCACTGTCATCATCACATCAACTTTCTCAGATGGATGGGGCCAGTCTTCAAGGCCAGCTTCACATCTGAGAAAACTGAAGTGATTCAATAAGCTTAAAAGAGTTGGCTGAAATAATGAAGTTAAAAAGTGAATGAGCCAGGGAGCCTGTCTTCTGACTGTCTTTTCACTGAGTCAGGCTCTTCCTTACTCCTGAGTCAGCTATAAGCATGCTTTCTACTAGCCAACTAGGATTTTAAGAATATATTTTGAAAATTACTAGTTCTACAGAAATATTGAGTTATCAATGTTATTGTTTTTCAGGTTTACATAATACCTTATATTTTTAGAACCCTTCTAAGCTTTTTCACAATTACTCTTTGCCTGTGGGATAGGGGAAGACAGGTGTTGTTATCATAGTTTTCAAATGAAGAACTGTAACTAAGAGAAACTATGTGACTTTCCCAAATTCTCATGGCTCATTAGTGGTGGAGTCATAATTTTAGACTCTAGCCAGGCAGTTTGCCCACTTTCCACATTACCTTTATATCCTTCACAATGTTAAAATCCTTCCTGATGTTTAGCATATAAAGTCTGAAAAATAGATTTGAATTTTAAAATTCAAATCCAATTTTAATTAATTGGAAAACAATATCCTAACCCTAAAAATAAGATTGCAGGATTCTAAACTTACTCATCAGAACACTTCAATGAAAATCCAAAAATTATATTGTGAGATATGATTTACTAACATAAGCCATGCTTATTCCTTGTATAATAGCACCAACTCTGAAATTTAAAATTATACATTCTTATATATATATATATACACACACACACATATATATAATTCACTTATAATTAATGAATTAATTCTATATGCTGCTGCTGCTGCTAAGTTGCTTCAGTCATGTTTGACTCTGTGCGACCACACGGATGGCAGCCCACCAGGATCCACCATCCCCGGGATTCTCCAGGCAAGAACACTGGAGCGGGTTGCCATTTCCTTCTCCAGTGCATGAAAGTGAAAAGTGAAAGTGTGGTCGCTCAGTAAGTGTCCGACTCTTCATGACCCCATGAACTACAGCCTACCAGGCTCCTCCGTCCATGGGATTTTCCAGGCAAGAGTACTGGAGTGGGTTGCCATTGCCTTCTCCAAATTATATATAATAAATATATAAAATAAGTATAAATTCAAATCTCATGGCAGTCTAGGATCTTTAAAGCCTTATAGTTTGTGAAAAATGAATACAATAAAATAAAAATGTCTAATAATACTAAGTGAACAGTTGAATGCCGCACATACTTCAGATAAACTGGAATGTTCCACTTTTAGTCATCTTGAGAGGGAATCAATTCTCCCTGTGTGAATGGACCTTTGCTATACATTATTGGGCTTGCCAGGGGGTGCAGTGGTAAAGAAATCATCTGCAGACACAGGAGACACAGGTTTGATTCCCGGGTTGGGAAGATACCCTGCAGTAGGAAATGGCAACCCACTCCAGTATTCTTGTCTGGAAAGTTCCATGGACAGAGGAGTCTGGTGGGTTACAGTCCGTGGGGTCACAGAGTCAGACATGACTGACTGACTGTGCACACATGCACAGTGAACTCCATATTGACTTCTTCTCTCTTCTTTCAATCTCCATGGAAAATTTTGTATCTGAGATAATACTTGACTTAGCATATTAGAATATGTGGATATCTGTCTTGCTCTCATCTCACTTTTCTAGGTACCTCACAGTTTCTGTTCACCAGTTTCAAAAATAAAATCTGGATAGCTGTCTACCACACATATATCTACTTCCTGAAGATGGGCAACATGTCTTCCTCAAATTTTCCTCATCAATCAGTTTGGGCAGGTATTGGCAAATAGCAGGGGCTAAACAAATGTTTGTTGAATTGAATTTGAAGGTTGATTATAAGAGTAGGAAGAATTTACCCATTAGAGTCATTAGCAAAGGCAGTTAGCCTCACATATATTACAATTTTATTTGTATTTAAGGAGCTACATAAACTTGGCAATAAACTTTAAGAACACATATGTGGTTCTCAAATAATTACTCAGAATGAAAGTGACTTTCAAAGGTAACTTTGATTCAAAATATTTTAAAATTTTGGGTTTTAAACAAATATTCATTGAGTACCTATTATGAAACACTTGTTCTGAGTACACATTATGGAAAGTGATAAGAAGACCATTTTATACGGCCAATATTATATATAGTCAATAAAATTAATATTTCATAATTACTTCAGAAAAAATTTTAAAAGAAAGCAAATTTATTTCAGTTTTGCCAATTGTTCAGTTCTTCAAAATAATACTGTTGGCCCAAATTAAGATGGTCATTAAGCTTTTCCTATATAAGAAGAATAACTTTGTCATCACAATCATTAAAAAAAAAAAACTGTTTTGAAGAATAGGTGACCATGACTCTTAGTATTATGATCAATTAAATTATTTTTTTCAGTCATATGTCTGGATTCAGAATACTTTCTTGAAAAGGGCAACTTTTACACTTCAAATTTTATGCACATTAGCTTATTCAAAATTGAATCTCAAATTGATTTCAGTTTCTTTAGTGATACATTGAACATATGGACTTCCATAAAGTCTGAAGATCATTCAGACTTTATTATAGATCAAGGCCATATTTATCACCATTACTTTGTGGGGGAAAAAAATCTCATTTTGTTTATTTCCCTTTAGCTTTTGAATTTACGAAGAGAATTTGGATATGGTCTAAGAAATGAATGCTCAATACACTACTATCTGCTAATGCTCATGAAGCTTTATACCTCAAAAGTCTTTAAGATTCAGATTCTTTGCTATTCCTCTGGAATAAGAATTTGATTATATTTTTAATTTTTAGGTTTGTCATTTGATGATATTCTACAAGATTGAAAACTGAAACTCTCAGTAGAAAAGAGCAAGATAAAAATTATACTATACACATAATTTTAAGAGTATCTTTATACAAATAGCATTTATTTGGATCAAGAACTGCATTGAGCAATTTTATTATGATATATATATATATATTTTGTGGAAATTCTATGAAGTAGGTATCATTTACAGCTCAAAGAGGCTGAGTAGATTATTATATCTTGGATTAGAACCCAGTCTGATTGCAAGAGTTCTTTTCAGTTAGGTTCAGTTCATTTCAGTCACTCAGTCGTGTCCAACTCTTTGCAACCCCATGGACTGCAGCGTGCCAGACCTCCCTGCCCATCACCAACTCCTGGAACTTGCTCAAACTCATGTCCATCAAGTCAGTTATACCATCCAACCATCTCATCTGCTGTCATCCCCTTCTCCTGCCTTCAATCTTTCCCAGCATCATGGTCTTTTCTAATGAGGCAGTTCTTCATATCAGGTGGCCAAAGTATTGAAGTTGCAGCATCAGTCCTTCCAATGAATATTTAGGACTGATGTCCTGTAGGACTGACTGGTTTGATCTCCTTGCAGTCCAAGGGACTCTCAAGAATGTTATCTAACACCACAGTTCAAAAGCATCAGTTCTTCAGTGCTCAGCTTTCTTTATGATCCAACTCTCACAACCATGCATGACTACTGGGAAAAACCATAGCTTTGACTAAATGGGCCTTTGTCAGCAAGGTAATGTCTCTGCTTTTTAATATGCTGTCTAGGTGGTCAGAGCTTTTCTTCCAAGGAGCAAGCATTTTTTAAATTTCATGGCTGAAGTCACTATCTGCAGTGGTTTTGAAGCCCAAGGAAATAAAATCTGTCACTGTTTCCATTGTTTCCCCATCTATCTGCCATGAACTGTTGGGACTGGATGCTATGATCTTAGGTTTTTCAATATTGAATTTTAAGCCAACTTTTTCACTCTCATCTTTCACCAGAGGGCAAACAGAATGGAAACCACAATCACTGAAAACTAACTGAATTGATCACAGGGATGCAGCCTTGTCTAACTCAATGAAACTATGAGCCATACCATGTAGGGCCACCCAAGATGGAGAGTTCTGACAGAGCATGGTCCCCTGAAGAAGGGAATGGCAAACCTCTTCAGTGTTCTTGCCTTGAGAACCCCATGAACAGTATGAAAAGCTATTTTACTCAAAGTCAATTCAATATAATTCTTCCCATTTAGTTGATTATTACAAAACAAAAGAGATTTTACCACAATGAAAAAATTTTTAAAAAAAGAAAGAAAAGGGGAAAAATCTACTATAGAATCATAATTTCAATCAAAAGGAGTAAATGCAAGTTTATATACTTTAAACATTAATCAGCTTGTATTTAATAACTCCACTTTGAGAACAAGCTCATTATATTAACTAGGTATGCATTTCATAGTTCATCTTGGGGTATAAATCAGAAAGCTATATCATTGAGCTAAAAATTTTAATGGGTATTGACTGAGGTGACTTTATTACTACATTGAAAATATAGTTCACTTTTTTACAAGTTGTTCAGAATTCATTTCTAAAAGTTTTCTGTCTAAAATTGAGTCAACTCATTTATAAAATATTGAGAATTTTACTCTCTGCCCCATAATAGATATAAAACTACTTAAGAAAAATCTTGGCTATGTTTTTCAGTGTTCCTCCAAACCTAGTCCTCAAACAGAAGCCCATTTCCACACTGAGATGAACTTAAGTTTGTTTCTCTCACAGAACCAAAGCATAGGGGTATGTCTTTAGTCTGCAAATGAAATGACTATGTTCATACTTAACAAAAATGCCTCAAATTTATGACTATTGAAAGAAAACTTCACTATGCACTTATTGTTCTGTTCAGAATTAATTTCTGAGCAACTCACACAATCACATATATTTATGTGTGCTGTGCTTAGTCACTCCGACTAAATCATGCCCGACTCTTTGCAACCCCATGGATTGTCATCCTCCAGGTACCTCTGTCCCTGGGGATTCTCTGGACAAGAATACTGGAGTGGGTTGCCATGCCCTCCTTCAGGGGATCTTTCCAACCCAGGAATCAAACTGGGGTCTCCTGCATTGCAGGCTGATTCTTTACCAGGTGAACAACCAGGGAAGCTCACATATATTTATACCCTGGAAATTTAACCAATTTCTTTGGTTCTCCTACTGAATTACTTTATGAAAGCCATTGCTACTGTTGTTGTAAAAATTCAGAATTGGTGAAAAATATTTTAAGAAAAAAGTTATCAATTTTGTTGGCATATAGTTGTTCATAATACTCCTTTATTATCCTTTCAATGTCCATGAGATCAGTAGAGATGTTTCCTGTTTCATTTTTAATATTATTTTAATATTTCATTTTTAATATTAGTAATTTATGTCTAGGCTCTCTCTTTTTTTCAGTTAGCCTGGCTGGAGGTGCACCAATTTGATTGATCTTTTTATCAAGAACAAGCTTTAGGTTTTATTAAATTTATTGCTTTCCTGTTTTTAATTTCATTGGTTTGCTCTAATTTTCACTTACTTTGAAATTAATTTGCTCTCTTCTGTAGTTTCCTAAGGTAAAAGCTTAAATTGTTGATTTTAGGTCTTTATTCTAAAATAACATTCAATTCTATAACTTTTTCTAGGCTCTGTTTTGATTGCAGCCCACAAATTTTGATAAATTACCTTTTATTTGAACATGTCAAAATATTTAAATTTTTTTCATTGAGACTTTCTTCTTTGATTCAATTTATTTAGAAATAGCTTTTTTAGAAACTTTTGCTCCATAATCAAATTTGCCTGTATGGAAAGAACATATCAGTTCAGTTCAGTTCATTTCAGTCGCTCAGTCGTGTCCGACTCTTTGCGACCCCATGAATTGCAGCACGTCAGACCTCCCTGTCCATCACCAACTCCCGGAGTTCACTCAGACTCATAGCCTCCAATTATTTTGGGGGGAAGTTCCAGTATCTTTCCATTATTGATTTCTAGTTTAATTTCATTTTTATCTGAGAGCATATTTTGTGTGATTTCTATTTTTTAAATTTGTGTTTTATGACTAGAATATCTTGGTGACTGTTCCATGTGAGCTTGTGAGGGGTATATATTTTCATGCTGTTGGACGAAGTAGTGTATAGATGACAGTGGGACCTGTTCAGCCATGTGTTTATGGATTTTCTCCCTGTTCAATATATCAATTACTAATAGAAACACTAGAAGTGTTAATAGTGGGTTATCAATTTCTCTTTGTAGTTCTGTCAGATTCTGTCTCATGTATTTTGATGCTTTGTTGTTAGACACATACACATGAAGTATTATTATGTCTTTGATGTTTTGGAGATTCCCTTGTGGCCCAGCTGGTAAAGAATCTGCCTGCAATGCAGGCGACCCTGGTTCAATTCCTGAGTCAGAAAGATCCACTGGAGAAGGAATAGGTTATTTTCTCCAGTATTCTTGGGCTTCCCTGGTGTCTCAGCTGGTAGAGAATCAAAGAATCTGCCTGCAATGTGGGACACCTGGGTTCAATCCCTGGATTGGGAAGATCCCCTGGAGAAGGGAAAGACTACCCAACCCAGTATTCTGGCCTGGGGAATTTCATGGACTGTAGAGTCCATGAGGTCATAGAGAGTCAGACACAACTGAGTGACTTTCACTTTCACTTGATGTTTTGACCTCTTTATTGTTATGTAATGCCTGTCTTTATATCTGATAATTTTCCTTTCTTTAATGGCAGCTTTGTCTTAAATTAATATAGTTACTCCAACTTTCTTTTGATTAGTGTTATCAAGGCATATACTTCTCCATCACTTTTAATTTGTGTCTTTCTATTTAAAGTGGGCTTCTTTCAAACAAAATATATTTGGATCTTTTTTTAAATGAACACTGACAGTCTCTGTCTTTTAATTGATAAATTCAGAACATTAACATTTAAAGTGATTATTGATATGGTTGGATTAATATTTATCATACTTGTGACTCTTTTCTATTTACTGCTCTTATTGTTCTTACTTTTTGTTTTTAACTCTGCCTTTTCTAGTTTTAATTGGGATTCTATTTTTTTTTTCCTTTCTTAGCATATCAATTATACTTCTTTAACTTCTTTTAGCAGTTTCCCTTGAGTATATAAAAAAAAAATTACAAGAAATCCAAGTCTTTCAGATAACACACTAGCTACTTCCTGGGTAGTGCAATTATCTTATAGCACGATATTTCCAACTCCTCCCTCCTGTCACTTATTTCCAGTTCTTTCCCGCTGTCATTCATGGCTCTTATCCATAAGCTAAAATTATTGAATACATGGTTGATACTATTATTATTTTGAATAAATAGTCTTTTTTTTAAAATAAGAAAACATGATTTATTTTACCTTCATTATCTCTTTTTTTTCATTGTCTATTCTTGAATGCTATTTCTTTCATTATATAAATGGAATTTCTGACATATATTTTCCTTCTTTCTGAAACATTTAACACTTCTTATAAGGTAAGTCTAGCTGGCAACAAATTCCCTCAATTTTTATTTGCCTGAGAAAGTGTTTATTTAGCTAGCACTTTTGAAGGACAGTTTTACTGTACACAGGATTCTAAATTGTTTTTTTTCTTTCAACTTTAATATTTCACTCTGTTCTTCCTGATTGCGTGGTTTCTAAGGAGAAGTGTAGTGTAATTCCTATCTTTGCTTCTCTATAGCTAAGGTGTTTTCCACTGCCCAATGGCTTTTTTCAAGGTTCTTTCTTTGTTCTTAAATTTATGCAGTTTGAATATGATATGCCTGGATGTGTGTTGTTGTTGTTTAGTCCTAAGTCATGTCCAACTCTTCTGTGACCCCATGGGCTACATACTACAAAGCTCTTCTGTCCATGGGATTTCCCAGGCAAGAGTGCTGGAGTAGGTTGTCATTTCCTTGCCCAGAGGCTCTTCTCAACCCAGGGATTGAACCCCGCTTCCTGCATTGGGTGGAATCTTTACTACTGAGACAGAAATATATACGTATCTGTTGAGTATTTTGGTATTTCTGAGCTACTTGAATCTTTAGTTTATTGTCTGTAATTAATTTTGGGAAATTCTCAGTCATAATTACTTCAAACATCTTGGTGTTTTTTTTTTCTTCTGTAATTATTCCTTTTGTTATTGTCCATTGAGTCTTGGATACTCTGTCTTCTCCTTTTCATTTTTTTCTTTTCCCCATTCAGTTTTGGGAGCTTCTATTAGCATTTTTTTTCCAAGCTCACTGATTATTTCCTTAGCCATATCTGCTTTCATTACTCACCTGTCTTTTTGTATCCACTGTTCCCATTGGAATAATTAGTAAAGTAATCATAGTTGTTTTAAATTCCTAATCCTAGAACTCCAACAACTTTGCATATTTGAGTCTTATATTGATTTTGGATCTGTTTCTTCAAATTGTGCTTTTTGTTTTTTAGTATGTCTTGCAATTATTTTCTTGAAAGCCAGACATACTGTATTGGGTAAATGGAATGGAAACAAATCTTTAGAGTAAGGTTTTGCAGTTATTTGGTAAGTGGTTTGGTTGTCTTTACTGTTTGGTACAACTGCAGCTGTAAGGAGCTAAATTTCATCTGGTATACATGTTTTTATTTCCTCTGTCACACTTCACGTTTTCTTGGAGACTTAAGTAAGGTTAGAAATACATTCTTTCTGATGTATTCTATTATTTTGTAGGAGCCCTACTGATGTGATGGTAAGAGCTAGGTGGGAAAAGACAAGGAGTTCTATAGTCTTCTGATTACGTCTCAGTCTTTAGTGATCCCCTGGGCTATAACCTTCATAAACACTTCTCAGGGCGGGCTATCCCCTTCCACACCACCACTGGTTAAGAGAGGAAGGTTAGAGACAGAGATGGGTATTTCTATTTCCAGTGTTGGTTGCTGCCGCTGCTGCTGTCACGTCAGTCGTGTCCGACTCTGTGCGACCTCATAGACAGCAGCCCACCAGGCCCCCACCCCTGAGATTCTCCAGGCAAGAATACTGGAGTGGGTTGCCATTTCCCTCTCCAATGCAGGAAAGTGAGAAGTGAAAGTGAAGTCGCTCAGTCGTGTCCGACTCTTTGTGACGCCATGGACTGCAGCCCACCGGGCTCCTCCTCCCATGGGATTTCCCAGGCAAGAGTCCTGGAGTGGGGTGCCAGTGCCTTCTCCTCCAATGCTGGTTAGGCTCTGGTAAAACAGCTTTTTTTGAGGACAACTCCTGTCAAGAACACCAGTATTCTCTGACATATTTTTAAATGGCTACCTTTCCTCTACCTCTGCCAAAAGCACAAAGGAATTCTCTTGCCCCATCTTCACTATAAAATAGAGCTTCCAAAGGTAAAATTCATAAACTCATGATGGTCTAGCTAAGGTTGAACCCTCACCACCGGAGTTTTAATTCAAACTCATTTACTTTGAGCTTCTGGCATTTCCTCAACTATAGTTTATTTTTTCCTACCCTGCTACCGATTCCTTGGGTTTCCCTGGTGGCTCAGACAGTAAAATAAATCCCCCTGCAATGCAGGAGACTCAGGTTTGATCTTTGGATCAGAAAGACCGCCCCCCAC
>SJYV01007181.1:627423-658195 GCA_006410875.1 Neotragus pygmaeus
CCCGCCCTGCCCCGCTCCACCTGAGAAGGGAATGGCTACTCATTCTTTCTGAATCCCTATACTTCAGTAAGTTGTGATTCCTGTATCCATTCATCTATCTCTCCAGTTTTGAGTGGAGCAGTTTTCCCTGGAATCTTAGTTCTGTGATGGATCAAAGTAAAGTTGCTGATTTTCAGGTTGTTCCATTTTTTTCCTGGTTATGTGGAGAGGAGTGACAAGTTCCAAGTTCCATATATAATGAACTAGAAATTAGAGGTGCTTATTTATTTTTATATTTATAGAATACACAGTTCTATATACACAGCACAAATAATTTTTGAACAGATGCCTAAAATAGTGAATTACGGAATGATTGCCATGTATGCCTGGTAGATTTAAATGACTATGGGAGAAAAACAATGAATTAAAAATGATTTACATATAAAATATTGATCCCCTTTCTATCCTCTGGCTTTATCATTAACATATGTTTGCAGTGAGCTCAGGCCTGACCTACACCTCTGGAATATTTTAGCTATTTTATTATACTGGGTATTATTTTATTACCTAAATTACCAGCAGTTAATTTATATTGTTATATGGAGAATCTCATCTAGAACTAGATATTCAAAATATAATACTACTCAACAGGTAAAAAGAATAATATTGTCACTTGTAAATTTTGAACAATGAGATAATAGATGCTATCATTAAACACTGCAGAATTAATTTCATGCAATAGTCACTTAGTATGGAGCTGTCATAGTATGCTGGAATATTGTGTTAGGAAGCTGTAATGGAAGTTGAAAAAACTAAAAAATAAGCTAGGAAAATGGAACCTATGGATCTGCCAACACAAAAAGCATATGCATGTTTTAGAACCAAGACTCTGCCAGTTTTTCATGCTGTCTGAAATCTGACCTACATCAAAGTGAAGTTGCTAAATTATGTTCATGAAGTAAAAGGCCAGTAGATGTTATGGCTCTTGGGACTGAAGAGTAGTAGCAAATTACTATTTTTTTCTCACTGCCTAGTCCAGGCCCAAGATTAAATTAAATGAGAGAAAGTTGTATTTAACCACAAAGTTATACAATAATAACTTCAGAGGTAAAAGATACATTTGAGATTTTTTTCAGTTTACTTTCCATTTGATGAAAGAATTTCTCATACGTTATTCTTAAAAAATCACGGTGGTAAAGAATCTTCCTACCAATGCAGTAGTTCAGGAGACATGAGTTCAATCACTAGGCTGAGAAGATCCCTGGTGAAGAAAATGGCAACCTACTCCAGTACTCTTGCCTGGAAAATCCAATGAACAGAGGAGCCTGGTGGGCTACAGTCCATGGGGTCAAAAAGAGTCAGACATGAACACAATAGGAATCTCCCTGGGAAAGCATACCTGATAAAATATGCCTCCATCAGCTCTATTGTGTACTTATGCTAGACATGGGTTAGGGGTTGTTGTGCATTTTTAAATTTGTCACAGTACCTCTCTGTGGAACGTGTAGCATTGGTTCAATTTTACTAAGAAATAAAGGAGATAGTGGGGTACATGGAAAGAAAGAGATTGGGAGAGAGGGAGGGAGAGAGGGAGGGAGGAAGGAGAGAGGGAGGAAGGGAAGGAGAGTAGGAGGGAGGGAGAGAAGAGGGTAAAAGGGACAGAGGCAGGCAGGGAGGGGAAAGAAGATGTGCAACAAGGCAGACCAGACTGCTGAGATGAGGATAAGTTGACATTAATCTAGCAAACCCCTGCTATGAAAGTAGAAGTGGAAAAGCAGAGAGTGGGACTAAAAACAAGAGAACTGGCTAAAGTACACAAGAATAAATGAGCCACTAGGCTCCTATCCTGTTCTCTCAGATATCCTGTTCTGAGCAGGCCTGCTCGCTTGAGAAAGTGAACCAGGTAGAAATCTATGTTTAGGAATATCTGATTCTGTGACGTGATGGAAGTAAAGTCTGATACTGTAAAGAGTAATATTGCATAGGAACCTGGAATGCTAGGTACATGAATCAAGGACAAATTGGAAGTGGTCAGATAAGAAACAATAAGACTGGACATGGACATTTTAGGAATCAGTGAACTAAAATGGACTGGAATGGGTCAGTTTAACTCAGATGACCATTATTTCTACTACTGTGGGCAAGAATCCCTTAGAAGAAATGGAGTAGCCACCATAGTCAACAAGAGTCTGAAATGCAGTACTTGGATGCAGTCTCAAAAGTGACGGAATGATCTCTGTTCATTTCCAAGGCAAACCATTCAATATCAGAGTAATCCAAGTCTCTGCCCCAACCAAAAATGATGAAGAAGCTGAAACTGAATCCTTCTATGAAGACCTATGAAGAAGGCAATGGCAACCCACTCCAGTACTCTTGCCTGGAAAATCCCACGGATAGAGGAGCATGGTAGGGTGCAGTCCATGGGGTCGCTAAGAGTCAGACACGACTGAGCAACTTCATTTTTACTTTTCACTTTCATGCATTGGAGAAGGAAATGGCAACCCACTCCAATGTTCTTGCCTGGAGAATCCGAGGGATGGGGGAGCCTGGTGGCTTGCCGTCTCTGGGGTCACACAGAGTCGGAAACAACTGAAGCGACTNAAAAAAAAAAAAAAGCAGAAATGGGGAAATAGATGGAATATAAGGATTGAGGAAGGGTTGTTTTATCAAAATGTGAGAAAGACAATAGAAATAAAATTAAGGAAAATGATAAAAAAGGGAACTGATGAGGCAGAATTCCAGAATGAAAGGCAAGCTGTAGAAGGCAGTTCAAGTGTGGACAATTCACCCTCCTATAGTCCAATACTTTCTACAAAGGAGGCCTTGTACTCTTCCATTTCCTCATTTTAGCTCCTTGTGTTTCCACTCTCAAGAATGCTCTCCCATCTTGAATCTCTTTTTCCATATTTACTTGTATATATCTAAAACACTGATCAAATATCACTGTCCCATGAGACCTTCCATGGTCACTTATTTCTCCAAATCTCCAGAGTAAATTTTTTCTTAAAAGGCACCCTGAAGCACTCCCACATAAAATTCACTTTGGGTGATGCTTTTGGGAAATTTGTCTTTATAGACATATTTTATCTAATAAAAGACACAAAGATAATATAATCATTTTACAGCTCCAAATGAAGTAGTAGATTTAAGCAAAATGTAGGTGGGGTAAGATCAAAGCAATTGAACCTAAACCCACTGATCAAACTGCAAGCCATAGAAAGACAGAAAACTTGATCTCATATACTTTCTTATGGAAAGATTCAATACACTGTCTACTATGTTTTTGCCAATAAACCAGCATTTGACCAGGTTTTATCTGTAACAATCAGTTTAAAGGAAATACAGAAGACAGGAAAAAATGTGAAAAGACAACACTAAGTTGTATTCAACAAAATCTCAAATGTGTGAAACAATCCAATTTTTCAACAAACAAATTGCAAGGAGTGCAATTTAAAGGGGGAGTGGAAAACCCATAGTTTAAATAAATATTAAAAGAAACTTAAAGATGTATCAGCTAAAATTTTGATACATTTGGATTTCAACAAACCCAAATTTACAAATCATTTGAGTCAAATGACCTATACCAAGACACTGTTAACTTTTAGGTATGATGATGGTTATGTTGTTTAAGCATCATTAAACATCTTGAAATATTTTCACATGAAATGATACGATATCTGGGGTTTGCTTCAAAATAATCCAAGGTGGTGGCAGGTGTGAGTAAATTGTGGTACTATGAATGAAACAAGACAGATCATTGTTGGAGTTGGATGGTAGTCACATACTTCATTTTTAAATATACATTTGAAAAATTATATTTTGTATCATTTTAAAATGTAAGTTCCTGAGCCCTGTCTTAGAACTGCTGAGTTAGAATAGTTAAAGGAGAATCTAGAAATCTACATTATTAACAGGTTCTAAAGTGATGATTGCACACACTAAGATTTGGAAATCTCAATCCTGAACAATGATTCCTGTTCTTGTTCTTGTCAGAGACATCCAGCCAATTATATATTCATGCTCTAGTTTTAAGGATATTAATAGAAACTATAAACGCCATATATTTTACAAGTACTCAATACATATTAGTGATGTTATTCAAAATATTTATTGCTTTTCACTCTGAATAAATATTGTAGGTCTAGATTATACAAGATTTATCATATATTCCATGATATTAGGATTGTGCAACTTCTCAGCTCTTAGCAATAATCCTATGGCCATACGGGATTTCTTTCTTAGTGGTGTTTGACATCTATAATTCCTAAAGTGCTAATATCCTCATATATCATGCAGCAATGATAAAATTTGACAGATAAGAATAATAACCTGCTCTTTCACAGACAAATGGAAAAAGAAAATCTTAGCATCTTGTGTAGAATATCAACACTGATTTTATTTATATATTTATATCTTCCATTACCCCTCAACTTTGCCTTTGTCTGAGACTGTCTTTGTTAGTTTGTCTGCAATGGTTCATTTATTAAGTAATCACTTTGATTTTACTAAGAGGATATTCTTACAAAAAATATAACATTCTATGGAAAAAAATTTCCCCCCAAACTTAGTATTCTCTGTACCTTGGAACTCAAAAAAATTCTATGCTACATCTTATCCTAATACTCGTCCAATATTCTAGATCCGCCACTAAGTAGCTAGGTGGTTTTGAAGCTGGCACTATTTTTACTGAGTCTTGGTTTCCTCACACATATAATCCTAAAATAAATGTCAATCTACTATTGGATCCTCTATTCTTTCTAGGAAAACGTATTTCACTTAATATTTAAACCAAAAAAAACCACAACTTTTGAGGAAAAAAACCTGGTATAATATCTCAGCAACTTAGATGAGGATAAATAAGGCTAGTTGGATATGTTGTATTCTGAAAGTAGAAATCTGGGAATATGAAGGTTATTTCCCACTTCAACTTACCTGCTTATGAGCATGGTCATAAGAATTAATATGATTGTCAAACTCCTGGTGTTTGTGGTACTGCTTGTCACACAACTCACAGTAAAAGTTTGCCTTTGCATCTTCCAGGGCCTTTGCTGTGGACTTCTCCTTTTCTGGAAAATCCTTTGGGGGAAAAAAAAGGTAAAAATGTTGGTTATATTTCTAATAGCATAAACCAGATTTCTTATTAATCAAGTTGGTAATTTAATTTTATTGTGACTTAAAGAAGATGGTTAGCCTCATTACATTTAAGAAATCTATGGCACAATGGAAGCAACTTTCAGTTTGGCCTAATCCTAAGTTATCAATGAACATATAATGATTTATCCTAAAGGAGCTGAGCCCTCAGCTTCAGTATGGTCATTACTCTTTGTCTTCTTGCCACCTGTTTCCAGGTGTGATACTGCTGACCTATCTAACTATAATACCACCATGTTCTCTACCTATCCAGTGACCCGTCCCCAAACTGTAAGACCTCTCTACTATAATATTTTATCGGGCATTGATTGCATTCTTTTGTATTATTCACCTACTGCTTCATGTACTTTAGCGTACCTGAGATCGTAAGTGTTGGGACTTACTATTCTCTCTTTACATTATGCCTGTCCTAGCTTGATAACTGGTGAGCCTTTTCTCAACACCCAGTTCTTGGACCCTCTCAGAATCCTTTTCCATGGTATTTCAAGGAGGAGAAAGCCTCCATTATGTTGCTTATTACCAAACACATCTATGATCATTCCTACTTTGTTTTTTTCACAGACATTTCTTTCTTTGATATTACCCCTTATATTTTTGTATTCCACACAATTCTGTCTTCAGCCAACTGATTTATCCAATCCACACACTCTCCCAGGGTAATCCCTTTCATACCATAGTTTAGTTCAGTTCAGTTCAGTCGCTCAGTCGTGTCCGACTCTTTGCACACCAGGCCTCCCTGTCTATCACCAACACCCAGAGTTCACTCAAACTCATGTTATACTATAGAGCCTTATTTATCCAAAATCTCTAACTTCAGCCTAAGCTTCTTCCACAAACATTAGCTCCTGCTAGGCATTGCTAATGAGTGTTACAATTTTCAAAATTATTTTTCATTAATTTTCAAAATTATTTTTCATTAATTTTCAAAATTATTTTTCATTAATTTTCATTGGGGTATAATAGCTTTACAATGTTGTGTTAGTTTCTATTGTACAGCAAAGTGAATCAGCTATATGTATACATATATCCCCTCTTTTTTGTATTTCCTCCTATTTAGGTCAACAGAGAGCACTAAACGGAGAGCTCCCTGAGCTATATAGTAAATTCTCATTAGTTAACTGTTTACAATTTTAACTACGCTCTATCTCAAACAGAATTTTGGCCACAAAATTCCCCCACTTAAAATCCTCTTAAATTCTCTCATTGCCTATAGAATAGTAGTGACAAATGCATATGCTCCCATATTACCCTCTTTAATTTTATCATCAGACATGCCATATGATATTTAAAAAGTTGTTTTCATGTCTATGGTTCCCATAAATCTTTTAAAGGCAAGAATTGTTTTATTCATTTCTGTGTCAACAGTACCAAACATATTATCTAGCCCAGAAGAGGTCCTTATTTAATATGCATGACATAAATTAATGGATAATGATGGCTTACATATTCATGCCTCTTACCATCCTGCAAGTTTTGCTCTATTATCCTAGTGCCTAGATGAAAGAACAGCTGGCATATAAAGGATGCCAAATAAATATGCATAAAGAATGGGTGAACAAAATAAAGAATGGATTTTAGCTTTGTTTCTCCAAAATGACTAACCTTCTATGAAAAGAAACTGGGCCATAAGTCTAAATCATAGGGGTATCATTGCCCAGACAAGAAAGCAATCTGGGCAGATTCTCACAGGGTTGGATGAACTGATGAGGCAATTAATCTAGATATGGGAACACAGTGATTCAAGCACCAATATGAGTCTAACAACACACATGGCAAGAAGCAGGAAGGGCATTAGTACATTAATAAAGAGCAAGTTAGACTAAATATCCAGAGTGCCTAGCTAAGAGAGTTGAAGTAGAAATCTGGTTACATTCTAGGTTAATGGGGCATATAAAAGCTACTTGATAGGATATATTCAGAAACAAGAATATGGACACCAATTTCAAGACCAAAAAAACAGTTGCTGAAGGAATTGAGATTATACAGTTACTTAATAACTGTGGGAACAGTAGTAGTAAGCTACTATTGACTAGTAGACTTAGAATCAGAAGAAATAATTATTTTTTCATCCAGTCTTTCTCACTAGAAATTACAGTCTTTCTCAGTGTAATTTTAGCAGTTGGATTGGAACGAGTGTCTATGTTGGTTTACCCGCAGTTCTTACTTTACAATGACACAGCCTCAGAAAACTGACCATGTGCTTGGACATTGAGCAACTCTGCCTCAGCTTCATTAACTGGAGTTGCATAATGGGTAACAACAACTGAGAATTCAGGGTGAATTTGTCATTAAAAATGTATTTTCACATTATTCCAGATTATGTATTACACAAAGGATTTTATGACAGTAACTTCATGGCCAGAGTAGAGCTTTTCCAGTTAGTCTCAGCATCTATATCTAAATATCTTTTATTTCTAAAACACCCTTTAATTATGATATTACATGGCTCTCAATGAAAAAAGTTATGAGAGTTCTAGTCTCACAACATTTTAGTCTATATCATTTCCTATAAATGTTCACATTTTACAAAGCCATCTGATTAAATTACATACCCTGTTTCTTGCTTAATTTTTCTTGTCAGGATATGGTGCTGATATACCCATTTCTCTTTCCTCTAAGGGACTATTGATATTGCACCATGGCATATCCTGGTCCCCTGATTAAAAGAGGAAGGATACATAAGTGGATAAATTAGCAAACCATACAGGGTTAACAATAGTTTGTCCTTCAAAGCCAGAAGTAAATGCTTAAGCCCAACAGTAGAGACTAGGGAACAGAAATGGCAAAAAACCTGAGAGTCTCAGACAGAGGAGACTACAATCCAAGAGTTGGGTAGGCATAGCAGAATCATAGAGGAAAAAGAGAGAGAAAAAAAAGATTTCTTAAGGATTTTTGGCGAAATTTGAAACTGAGATTAGAGCGAGAGCTGACTTTCAGTAAAAGAACCACAACCTAGTCGCTCATGGCATTGCTTGAAATAAAGCAGACCAGTTCTGATGTGTAAAAGTAGACTATCTATGGAGATCAAGCTGAGTTAGTCCAGTCGTATATGTGCCAGCAGGCTGGAAGGTAAGGTCTCAGACTAGTAGAGAAGCCATCATGTAATTTAATCTTGCAATTTATTAATAGCAGAATAGGCAACCAATACTTAGTAATTCAATGATTTGCATAAAATCAGGTAACATTAAGGCAGGGGTGCACTTTCCATTGTATCACGCTGTCATCCACTCATTTTTCTACTCATCTAACCATACTTTCATCCTGCTATTATCAACCACTTGTATAGGCAAGAATCTCTTAATAGGCAATTTTAACAGTTAATTTCTTAATAAGTCTTTCTTCAGACTTTAACAGTGTAGCATGGGAGAATTACAGGATTCCCTAGTGGCATCACTGACTCAATAGACATGAGTTTGAGCAAACTCCAGGTGATCATGAAGGACAGGGAAGCTTGGTGTGCTACAGACCATGGGGTATCAAAGAGTCGGACACGACTGAGCAACTGAACAACAACCAGTATCTCAGTGGTAAAGGATCCACCTGCAATGCAGGAGATGTTCATTCAATCCCTGGTTTGGAAAGATCCCCTGGAGAAGGAAGAGGCAACCAACCCCAATATTCTTGCCTGGGAGATCCCATGGACAAAGAAGCCTGGCAGGCTACAGTTCATGGGGTCACAAAAGACTCAGACATAACTTAGCACCTAAACAAAAACAGCAGCAAAGTAGAAGAATTACGTGTGAAGAGATGAACACTGTAAATTGCAATACAGTAATAATCATAAGTTGTTATAGAATGTACCTAGTTCACACTGAGTGAAGTGAGTGAAGTAGCTCAGTCGTGTCCAACTCTTTGCGACCCCGTGGACTGTAGCCCACCAGGCTCCTCTGTCCATGGAATTCTCCAGGCAAGAATACTGGAGTGGGTTGCCATTTCCTTCTCCAGGGGACACTAGTTAAGAATAATTAGAAGAAAAGGTCAGAGTTTTTTCCCTCTTTTTCACACATAGTGTTAGATATACTGTAAGTCATTGGCATTCCTTGCCTTCTTTGTTGAATGACAAGATATTTTTACTGGTCAAATAACCTTGAAGGCAAATTAAGGTGAGATTTACTATCGGAAATAATTACACAGTCTTTAAACATATTCATAGTTCAGTTCAGTTCAGTCGCTCAGTCGTGTCCGACTCTTTGCGACCCCNTAAGGGTGTTGTCATGTGCATATCTGAGGTTATTGATATTTCTCCCGGCAATCTTGATTCCAGCTTGTGCTTCTTTCAGCCCAGCATTTCTCATGATATACTCTGCGTATAAGTTAAATAAGCAGGCTGACAATATATAGCCTTGACACACTCCTTTTTCTATTTGGAACCAGTCTGTTGTCCCATGTCCAGTTCTAACTGTTGCTTCCTGACCTGCATATAGGTTTCTCAAGAGGGAGGTCAGGTGCTCTGGTATTCCCATTTCTTTCCACAGTTTATTGTGATCCACACAGTCAAAGGCTTTGGCATAGTCAATAAAGCAGAAATAGATGTTTTTCTGGAACTCTCTTGTTTTTCCATGATCCAGCGCATGTTGGCAATTTGACCTCTGGTTCCTCTGCCTTTTCTAAAACCAGCTTGAACACCTGGAAGTTCATGGTTCATGTATAAATGAGGTCTGCTTGGAGAATTTTGAGGATTACTAGCATGTGAGATGAATACAATTGCAGGTATGGATTAAATATGAAAGGAGCAAAAATACCCACCTATTCTCAGTATCAGTAAATTTTTAAAATTAAAAATGAACAAAATTCATAATAATACATTAGATATATAACATATGATATAAAATTCCATCATTGATTTGCTAGTTATAAATTTCCCTTCCTAAAGACTGCCTAGGAGACTAGAAACTTATTTAATAAAAAAATTAACATTTATTAAATAAAAGAAAACTTCTTGTTAACCATTCTCAATGATTCATTAAATGTTGAAAAAGTATTATAAATTTAATATGACAGTTTTCTGAATAAGTCATTTTAAAACAGTAGGCATTGCCAGTAGGCATTTTTGTTACAATTCAGTAAGAATTTTGTAGTAATTAATTACTTTTCATAAGTCATTTTTTGGGTGCAAAGAGATAAAATACACTTTTTCACACCAAGAATTTCATACTCATGCATATAACAGGTTTGCCTGTTAGGTAGCAAGTGTTCTGACTAGCATAAAGCATTTAGTTAGAAATATGAATGCTTTCTACCAAATTATTCTTATTATTGTAATGATGTTTATACTCTAAAACCCACTGCTCTCTCTTTGATAAACAGAAAACTGTCAAGTACTTTACACTTGTTGACTCCTTTAGTCTTCACAGCAACTTTATAAAATATCATCTCTTCTTATCCCATATAAAGAAGACAAGGCAAAAACACATCTATAAATTCACTCAGTGTTGATGAGCAGGGACAGAATTCAGACTCAGATCCATCTGACTTCAGAGCTATTAATCACCAGGCTCATGGCTGCCCTAATTACTTAGCCTGTATCCAGATGCTGTATAATTCTGAGGTACCTCTGCTACCTGTTTTAGTAGATTTGAAATCATACAGAACACCTAGGTCCCAAAAAGAGTCAGAGGACTGATTATAATTTTTAAAATCTATAAAGCTCTTGAAGCTGAGAGATAGGCACTAGGTAGTCCTGTTTCTACTGGATGTGCATATGTGCCTTGATTATTGAAAAGGAAAAGAAGGAATCAACTGCTGTTCTTAGTATCTCCTTGATGGTATTGGAGCTTTGAGGACTGAATTCATATTCTTTCCATGAAAGTTTCATATTTGACCTTTCACTGTTATGTGTAAGAGATTGCTTTAAGAATTTTAAAATTCTCTAATTTTTTCTGTTACACTGGCCACAAATAAAATCCTGTTTCAAAGACAGTGAATTTTCCTCCTCCTCTAACCAAGTGACTAACGCTGATTCAAAAACCTCTCTTGGTCCCCACTGCCTTCCTGCATCTCTGTAACAGTTTGCGTAATGAAAAACTTGCTTTAGACAGTTTTCTTTATGTATTTATTTTATGTTTGTGACACGGAAAAATAATCCTTGAAGACTGACTAACTTGGATCACAACCTCTTTCTTAAAAGTTTAAATTCATAAGTTTTTAGTTTTATCAGTATTAGAAATTAAGGGGAATAAGGAGTAGCTTGCAGGATTGTTGAGAGTATAAAAAGAGATCAAGTTAATGGAAGTACTTAGTAGAGTGTATGCTAACAGTGGGTACTTGATGTTTTTGAACATTTTGTGTGTGTATGTGTCTTTCTTTTATGTTTATCATTGTATTCATGTGACATTAATTTTTAAAAAATATCATACCGTTCTCCTATGAGTCTACAAAGTAACTTTCATTTCTGGTGAAAATATGAGCAAGTGATAGGAGTTCCTATCCTCTTCAACCCACCATCTCATATGAAAGCACAGTCCCTGATAGTAAATTCAAATCCGGTTTATTTGAAGAGAATTTTCAAGATGTTTTTATCTCACAATTTGTTTTTAACATTTGGACTGTTTAGAAATTCCACAAATAGGCAGAAGAGCATTGGATGCCCTTAACGTTAATATTACTAATATTGATTTCCCTAAATATGTGACTGGCTTATTTAATTTAAAAATGGTCTTGTATAGTATCTAGTTTGTTACCTGTTACTTAGAAAAAATTCAGCATTTGTTGAATAAATTAAATTAACGATAAAAATTATAACTTCCTACTATGTATCAGATAGCTTGGCTTACCTTGACAATGTTAAAGCATATCATAGGGAATTAAACTGTTGAAACTATGGCAGAATAAATAGATGAGTATGATTCTAAACATATGGGATTTTTGGAACAATCCTTTTAAAAACTATAGATCCTAAGGAGCCTACTGAAGAATTATCCTAAAGTAATAGTGGGCAGCAACTGCATACAGATTCACAATCAGAACTATAGATTACTGATTCCCAATGCTCTTCTCATTTTACCATAACCAATAGTTCTCCTTACAATTTGTTAAGAATTAAGTATTGATTTCCCAGACTGAAATTGGACATAATTAAATTTAGACCTTTCCATCAATGGCCAGGTAAATATAACATCAGCCACATCCTGGATTAAAAAAAAAAGAGCTTTGTCCTCTTATTAGTGATTCATTCAAGCTGCTCAGAAGACAACCATATTAAATACATGAACTTGTCACTGGGTAGTATGCTTTGGGTACATCTTAGCATCATTTCTAATTTGGAAAGAATGACACATTCCTGACTCACTGGCAAGATACCAGAGTGATGATTGCCTTTATGTTCATGAAACAACAATTAAATATTTAAAACTTGTTTATATAACTGCTTATTTTGGAGAAGATTCCTAATGGCTGCATCTGAACAGAAATTATTTTTGAAAAGCATGTATTTTGTTCATCGGTATTCTATACCACCAACTTCATCTTTCTCAGTATAAATTAATATACAGTTCTTCTATTAGAAAAACACATAAGCATATAACGCAGTTCCAGTTGTACCCTGAAATAATCAAAAGAGTAGCTACTGCTTTATTACCTGTGAATGTCCGCCATAAAGAAAAAAGTGGGCAGGTATAATTTCCATATTGCTTACAGATACTGCATTGCACAAGTTCATAAGTGTTATGAACTGGTTTTCAGAGTGTTTTGAGCAATCAGTGAAATAGTAAAACAGAAGTAAACCAATGAGATTTAACTGGACACCATGTAGTATGAGTCCATGAAGATGCAAGGACTACCAGTCCCTTACAGAAAATATCCTAGCCCTCACCAGTAAAAATAGGCAATATTCTAAGGTGGGGTTGAAAAAGAGGGTACATGAAAATATATGTAAATTTGCCCAAGGTCAGAAACAAGGTTGAATCTATTAAATAGCAGTCCTTGGCCTGGAGTTCATGCCTATCAAAATCCATTACTGAATTCACTAATGAATATATGTAGTGAGTGAAGGAATAAATACATTTAATGTCTCTCTGACTTTTTGTCTATTTATTTATTGTGTCAAAAGGGAGAGAACCAGAAAGTCTGAAATGAGTATGGTGATGTCAAAACCCATATAATTGTATGCTTTAAAGAGTGAACTCTAATCTGACCTATAGACTTTAGCTAATAATAACACATCGATATCAGTTCATCAACTGTAACATGTTCATTTAACACATTAATGTAAAATGTTAATAATAAGGGAGCCTAAAACCTTGGTAGTTCATGGTAAAGAATCCACCTGCCAGTGCAGGAGATATGGGTGAGATCCCTGATCTGGCAAGATCCCACATGCTGTGGAGCAACTAAGCCTGTGTGCCACAGCTATTCAGCCTATTCCAGTGCTCTAGAGCCTGGGAGCTGCAACTACTGAGCCCACATGCCATAAGTACCGAAGCCTGCATGACCTAGAGCCCATGCTACTCAATGAGAGAAGCCACCACAATGAGAAGCCTATGCACTGCAGCTACTGAGTAGCCCATGTTCATCCCAGCCAAAGAGAAGTCTGTGCAACAGTGAAGACCCAGCAAAGCCCAAAATAAAGAAAATTATTAAAAATTGCCTATTACTTAAAAAAATAAAAATGTACAATGAAATCACATTTTGATAGTCCTACCTTCATTGAACTCAGGAAGAACAATGGATGGTATAAAAATAATCGTTCTTATGTAATGTACATGGCTGAGTTCCAGGTGGACCAGATGACAAAGAGAACTCCTCTTTCTGGAGATATCTTGAAATCATCAGTTCTGTTCTGTTATTTTTCATGAGGGAGAGAGACCCTCAGCAACCCTTGAGCAAAGCAAAACTACTGACAGATCATATTTACAATCATTAGATACACTGGAAATTCAAAGGGTGAAATTTCTATATTCAAAAGAAAGATTTTGGAATGTGTCTATTATGTAGGTGTGTAAAATATGGTAATAAAATATATTTTCTTCCTCCAGAGTGACAATAGTGTCCCATTTATAAATGTAGTAATTACTACCACATCAATTCATCCCACAGATATGTATAACTTTAATGAATATGGACATATTGCATTCATCTAAATTGAATACATTGAAATTAATAATCTATTGTGCATTAGACAGGAAATACTTTCATTTAGCCATTACTCCTGCTCTAACTACTTATTGTAAAAATGCAATTAATAGTGTCTGACATTTCATTTTCTAATATAGGAGAAATCAATGAAAACTGTCAGGTAACTAAATTTTTTGGAAGGTTGCTAGTGACACCTGCTCAATTACAAATCATTTTTTAAAATTCAACATTTGCAACAGCTGTCTAGGAGAGAAATGGTCATTAAGTGATGCTGACCTAGACATTGTTTCACTTTTGCTTGAGAATTAACTACAAACCTGTTCCCTTTAAAAAGATCCAGGTGATTGTCAAATAAATTCCTGTTCTAAGGCCTTCTCAAGTGGTTCTGGAATCAATCTGTACATTTCTAAAAAGCCCTGTTTCCCAACCCCTTTCACTAAAATAAGCTTAGCAACTCCTAAAATGATGGGCTAAAATAATATAAAGCCAAAGTCTTTGCTTTTAAAAAAGGACATATGAGCCAGATAAATGCCAAAACTCCAAGGACTTTCTCTCTGCTTTTCTGAATGTTTGCTATCTTGTTTGATAAAAAGTCAGCAACATTTGGTTTACTTGTTCTATAACCAGAAATGTTTAAAAAGTGATTGAGCTCACAAAGGCACTTCATTGTTTCAAACTGGCTGCTGCAGGTTTCTATCTATTGAAATTCTAATAGGTAATTTACTTTCAAACTTAGAGAATACTAGCAATTGTGAAAGAAGTATGCTATACAAAAGCTCTGTGTCTCAAATCTTGAAATATTAACTTCAAGCTGGGGAAAATGTCTCAAAAGTGAGGAAAGTCTATTAAAATGCTAGTTTTCTTTGAGAGGAAGTCATTCATATGGACTAAAGGAAATGCTCTAAACTACACTGTATTCATTTTAAGATCATGAACTGATGTACAAAAGCTTGGCTCTGCTTTCATGTATTTTGGAAGAAATATTTATCACATATTTTATCTATTAATTATTATTCTCATAGAACTTTGTAAAACTTGGGTCACTGACTTTATAAATCCTCAAAAGAAATTGTGCGTACCAGTTTTATAGACACACTTTTGCTTTATTGAAGACAAATACAATTGTCAGTTGAAGTCAAAGTCTGATGAGCTGAAAACTGGAGTAAAAGTTAACATATGTCACAATAGCAGAACCCATAGAACAGCCTATCTAGACTTTGGTGAAGAGTGGAAACAGATTTTCACAGTTGCTTGAGCAATTGAAGCATCTGTACTTATTGTCAACATTAGCACCAATTCAATAAGCCTTATAGCTGTGTCATAATCTATTGTGTGTGTTCACACTGTGTAGAGGTAGACTGAAAAGAAAGTCAGCTGCACAGGACAGAAACTGTAGGTCTATTGTAAAAGAAGTGGAATAAGAAAGTTAGAATCATCTTATAGGTATGCACGGGACTTCAGAAATTCTTTTCTAATTAAAAGATATTTAATCCAGAAGTTCTTTGGTTTTGCCCTGATTGATGTAGAATGATCAGTAGTAGATATGGACTAATTCCAGTCCTTGACTTCAACTTCTGAGAAAACGAGCAGAGCCACCAATTCTATTAAGTCTATTTTCTTTCTTGAAGAGGAGATTGATCTAAAGGATGAGCTTTTGCATCTCTGAAACTTAACATATATAAATGAGTATATAGTATTCAAGCTGACATATTAGATACTGATACATACTCTTTATCTTCTTAACACAATCAAAATCTATCTAAGAACTTATTTAGAAAGTATGTTCTTACTCCTAAAATGTCAGAAATAAAATACTTTGTTTCAAACTATCTCTTACAGAAGGAGACTGAATCACTCTCAGTAGAGGACTTCCCCCTTTTATTTTCCTAAGGTTTAAAAAAATATTAAGAGCTTTGCTAGTCTATAGATTGTTAGTTATAGATAGTTTCAGTGGATTGAACACTGAACTGAGCCAGTACTAAAACCGGCTTTAGAAAGGGAGAAGCTAACTTCTTTTCTGATATTGGAGGGATATCTTAGATAAAAAGGAAGGAAAAGCAGAAGAAAAAAGAATTTATTCCTGAAATGATTTTTTTTTTAACTCCTGTGTTGCCCTTGAAGCAATTTAGTGTATGGTGGGGATTTAGTTATATTATAAAGGTTTGGATTATTTGCTGTGTTATTCTGCTGTGCAAGATAACAATAACACATAACTCCTATTTTCAAGAGGCTCAGAGACCACCCAAAGGGATAGAATTAATTCACAAATTGCAAGTGACAATAGAAAGGAATATACAGTCACATGGTGGGGATTTTAAGTGCTATATATTTTCAAAGAAGGGAAATAACCTGATACTTTATAAGGTGCCTAAATACCAAAGCAGAATAAACCTATTAAGAGAATTTTACAAAAAGACTAAATTAGTTGTCTTGCATTTGACTCTTACATACAAAATATAAATGGCAGTCGATCTAATTCTGGAGTTTAAGAAGGTGACATAAAATATTGCTAAGAATGAATAAACTCACATTTTGCAATGAGAGTAATATAGATTTTACTCTATGTATTGATAAACAGGAAGTCATACACACTTGAGAGAGAGGATAAATTCCTATTCTCTGACTCCTATTACAGCTGGTGTCATTTCTGAGCAATGGTTAACACAGAAATTATGATTCTGCCAATATTGTTCCTCAGTGTTCTCCTTGTGATTATTTTCCCTGGACGTCTCTCTTGGAATGTCTGCTTGTGTTTCAGAGTGTTTACACAAAGTCTGAACTCACTTTGAATACTAAAGCATAATTATTTTAAAAATTGATTCCTATATATATATGTGTATGTATGCTGCTAAGTCGCTTCAGTCGTGTCCAACTCTGTGCGACCCCGTAGACGGCAGCCCACCAGGCTCCACCGTCCCTGGGATTCTCCAGCAAGAATACTGGAGTGGGTTGCCATTTCCTTCTCCAATGTGTGAAAGTAAAAAGTGAAAGTGAAGTCGCTCAGTCGTGTCTGACTCTAGCGACCCCATGGACTGCAGCCTATCAGGCTCCTCCATCCATGGGATTTTCCAGGCAAGAGTACTGGAGTGGGTTGCCATTGCCTTCTCCAATATATATGTACTACTACTACTACTAAGTCACTCCAGTCGTGTCCAATTCTGTGCGACCCCATAGATGGCAGCCCACCAAGGCTCCCCCGTCCCTGGGATCCTCCAGGCAAGAACACTGGTGTGGGTTGCCATTTCCTTCTCCAGTTCTTCTTTAAAATTGGAGGAAGGTACAGTTCAGTACACACAGGCAAAGTCATAGGGAATGGCAACCTACTCCAGTATTCTTGCCTAGAGAATTCCATGGACAGAGGAGCCTGGTGGGCTACAGCCCATGGGGTCACGAAGAGCTGGAAGGACTTCCCAAGTGGCTCAGTGGTAAAGAGTCCACCTGCCAATGCAGGAGATGAGAGTTCGAGCCCTGGGTCAGGAAGATCCCCTGGAGAAGGGACTGGATACCCACTCCAGTATTCTTACCTGGAGAATCAGAGGAGCCTGGTGGGCTACAGTCCATGGGGTCACAAAAATGTCAGATATATATGTATATATACATTATACTTCTCCAAGTATAATGATTAATAAGTTCAAACATAAAAAGCACCTAATATCATTCTTGGTGGAGCAGACATTGAAGAGTTTGTCTGACTCGAGTTTGATCCCTGGGTCAGGAAGATGCCCTGGAGAAGGGAATGGCAACCCAGTCCAGTATTCTTGCCCGGAAAATTCCATGTACAGAAGAGCCTGGCAGGCGACAGTCCATGAGGTGGCAGAGCCAGACACAATGGGGTCACTAACACTGTCACTTCTAGGTATCACTCAGCAGTCACATTATCTGTCTATTGACCTACCTACCAACCTACCTACATACCTGTCATCTATAGCTATAGATTAAAACAACAACAACAATGCCAGCTCTGCTGGGGAAGGGGAGCCTCGCTTCCCATAACTGACACCGAAACAATAAAGAATGGGCCCACAAAGTTCAATAAAAACAACAACAACAAAAAACTATAGTGTTAAATGCTGAAAAGTGAAAGGAAAGTGAAGTTGCTCAGTCATGTCTGACTCTGTGATCCCATGGACTGCAGTCTACCATGCTTCTCTGTCCATGGGATTTTCCAGGCCAGAATATTTGAGTGGGTAGCTGCTCCCTTCTCCAGGGGATCTTTCCAATCCAGGGATTGAACCCAGGTCTCCCACTTCACAGGCAGATTCTTTACCATCTGAACCACCAGGGAAGTCCTTTAAAAATAGATGAGGTGATATGTTCTCGTGGTTAGGAATATAGTTCTGAATCAGATGGACTGAGTTTAAATCAAAGGTCTATTCTGCATGAAGGGCACCCAGAAATTTCATCTTTATCTGTGTCTTCACCCAAATCAGGAGTGCTTGACAATAGTAACTAACTCATAGGACTGTGACACTGATTGTGAAAACAAATCCAGTTAAATACTTTGCATATTACCAGCTGCATAATGCTATTTGTTTACACGTTCTTGATTTTGTTTTATTCCATTTTGTTTTTACAGAGTTTAACAGGAAAGACAAAAACATGACATTAGATTTGAACGCAATACACAGTGACAGCTGAAGACAGATAACTGGCTCATGAGAAAAGTGTCTGGATTGGGAATGGAGATTTGATGGGAGTTGGGTGGAGGGTGGCCCATGAGGACTGAACTAAAAATTGCCGGCTCTGCTGGGGAAGGGGAGCCTAGCTTCCCATAACTGACACTGAAACAATAAAGAATGGGCCCACAAAGTTCAATAAAATGCATCCCCCCCACCAACACGGAAGAGATGAAATTATCTTCCCAGCTGAGTGATGTACTATGTGGATGACAAGTTTTTCTTCCCATGAGATCTGTCTTTGTGTTGCAAACTATAGGTGGGGAAATCCAATGCAAAAACAAGCAGAAGCCTCAGCCAGACACTTAATCGTGTTCCTATGAGGACACAAGTGCCCTTTATTGCTGACTCTTATTTTTAAACTCTCCATGGTGCCATATACTGGATAAGTTACTTGTTAGAAATAATGTTCCTTGCATTAAACAAACATTTTTTCTTTCTATAAACAGTCTCTGCTTTCTACTATAGATGGTGAACTGAGCTGGTATCCTGACCTGTCCTCTTGCTACTGCATCTTTTGGATTTCTGCCTTTGGCAGAAGTACAGAGGGACAAATGTTTCAAGGACTTTGCTTTTGATTTTTTAATATCCAAAAGTTTTGGATATTTTCTGTTAAATTTTTACTACCCTACAAAAATCATGATTTGAAAGTTTATCAGTTTATAACATACATAAATGTACCTCAAATATTAGCAATAAATAACGTATACTTATTCTACAAGGATGTGTATTAACTTTCATTGCATTTATGTGACCATATTCCTGATGTGACATGACAAATAATTTCAGGGCCTCAAGGTTAATTTTGTATTTAGTATAAAACATGTACCAACTTAGTGTTTTTCACTAACAGCCTTATGATCTAATTGATTCTATAATCTTTTCATTAAAAGAGGGAAAAATGTATTTTTACAAATACAACTGTTATTGTACAGAAATAAACACTCACCCAGGGTGGCCACAAATTTAGAAGGTGATTTAAATGTTAAGCATTTTATTATTTATAACAAAATGACAAAGATAAAATTTTATGGACTTTAACTAAAAAGCCTGTCTAGACCCACACCAATTATTCTGTTTAGCAAGTAAAAACTTTAAAAATAACTTGTGTGTGTATATGCATTTGTGTGGTAGTACTTCCCCCCCAAAATTTCCCATTTAACTTATGTGCCTTAAATTAACTCATAAGTTTATCAAGATAGTATCATAATCAGACATTAGTTTGTAAAGGTTTAATTATAAGGACAGAAATGGTAAAGACTTAACATAAACAGAAGAGACNGGTAGTACTTCCCCCCCCAAATTTCCCATTTAACTTATGTGCCTTAAATTAACTCATAAGTTTATCAAGATAGTATCATAATCAGACATTAGTTTGTAAAGGTTTAATTATAAGGACAGAAATGGTAAAGACTTAACATAAACAGAAGAGACTAAGAAGAGTGATAATAGTACACAGAAGAACTGTACAGAAAAGTTCTTAATGACCTGGATAACCAAGATGGTATGGTCACTCAGCTAAAAAGCTAGTGGAGGTGATGGAATTCCAGCTGAGCTTTTCAAATCCTCAAAAATGATGCTTAAGTGCTGCACTCAATATGCCAAGAAATTTGGAAAACTCAGCAGTGGCCACAGGGCTGGAAAAGGTCAGTTTTCATTCTATTTGTAAAAAAAAAAAGACAATGCCAAAGAATGTTTAAATTACCACACAATTGCACTCATTCCAAATGTTAGCAAAGTAATTCTCAAATCCTTCGAGTTAGGCTTCAACAGCATGTGAACCAAGAACTTCCAGATGTACAAGCTGGATTTAGAAAAGCTAGAGGAACCAGAGATCAAATGGCTGACATCTGTTGAATCATAGAAAGAGCAAGGGATTTCAAAAAACATCTACTACTGCTTCATTGACTATGCTAAACCCTTTGATTGTGTGGATCAGAACAAGCTGTGGAAAATTCTTAAAATGATGGGAATACCAGACCACCTTACCTGCTTCCTGAGAAACCTGTATACAGGTCAAGAAGCAACATTGCAACTGGACATGGAACAATGGACTGGTTCAAANAAAAAAAAAAAAAAAAAATCGAAGGACTCTGATATCTGTGCTTTTGCAAACCAAATGCTGAGAGTAACTTTGGAATTGCATCCTAAGAGAGTTATCAGGGTTGACAGAATCTATCAGATATCTTGGCAGAAAGATTTAGATTACAAAGGCAGAGGCTTGTCTATCTAGGTCCTCATAATGATTGTTTCCTTGGAGATTATATTGCGAAGGGCTCTTACAATTTTCTGAGAGAGCTTAATAAAAGTGATTTTCTCAGTTGCCAAAAGATGTATTTATAAATGCAACACAACTACTAAGCCATATCACTCCTGGCTCATGTAGGTGAACAAATATATTGTTTCCTTTTTCTAAATGTCATTTTTAATCAAGAAAAGATTACTCTGGCAGGGAGAGAGAATTACTTTTTTAAAAATCAGATGGTTGGTATAAGGCATATCAGGAATAATCCTTCAGATAGTGACAAAGTCCTTTGCCTTATTGTGCACAAACGAAGAGTTAGGGCAAGAGATGTAATCTTTAAAAGTAACATACATGTTGGGGAAAGTGAACTCTGAAAGTATTTATATTTAAATGTTTGTTTTTATGCATTTGACTTCATGACAAGAATAGCTTTCTTTCTCTTAATTTCCACTTTTTTGCCCCTATTTTTGGGGGTAGCTCTTATAAAATAATATAGAAATATTACTATATCCAATGATTGAAGGCTCTTTCTGTATAAGAATAAAAATGTTGTTATTTATAGTGAGATATCTTCTTACTCACTCAAAGACTAACTTTTAGGTGCCACAAAATAAACTTGCTTTTAAAAAGTTCATCAATTTTTTTAAAACAGGAATTAGCATTATACTGTGTATAATAATATTTTTAAGATATTCTCACTTGTGACAATCATAATTTATTTCATAAGTACTTTTACTTTCATTATATATGTGCAAAAGTTATTTTATACCTTTTATTTATAAAATTATTTTGTTAATACCATATCAACATCTGTATATTTTTATTGATTACTTAATTTTCATAGTTTCCTTTTAATGGCTAACCTTTGACTGTAAAAGTACAAGGCTCAAATAGTCAATTTAATATATCAATGTTTGTGTGTAGGCACAATAAATTTTAATACAATGATAGAATCTTTTCACAGGCCTTCCATATTTTTAATGCGGTAAGTATTTTAAAGAAAACTCAAAACTTAAAAATGTTCCCAGACTTTCTGGGAGAGTCCTAACACCAAATATCCTGTTTGGTTGTTGCTAGGACAACCAAATTTAGCTTTGGAAAATAGATTGATTATAATATTGATATCAAATAGGCATCTAGGTTAGAAGTTGTGGGCTGTCTCATATATAGTTCTCTAGAATCTCTAGAACAACTTGGGCTTTAGCCTCTTAAGGTGGGATAGTGGCTTATAAAAGTAGGATAACACAAAGTCATAGAAATTTGGAACTCAAAGAAGCATTGTTTCTAAATATTGAAATCATGAAACATCATTAACAAAGAACACTAAAAGAATATAAAAGAGAAACAAATTGCATTTAAAGTTAACATAGTCTATGTTAAATACCGTACAAAGACTATATTATTAACCCTTCATTCTCTAACAGAAGGCTAGGGGAAGAAGAAGCAAAAGACAAATCATTTATTCTTTTCTAAATTGTTTATAGCATCTATGAAATGAATCCTTAAACTGGATTCCATGAGCTGTTGTACTAGGCATGCAGTTTCCACTCCTATTTTATCAGAGAAAAATTCAGTACTATATTTAAAGCAGACCAAAGAGGTGCTGCTTTGATGGAAGTGTGTGTGCATGTGCATGTGTGTGCCTGTGTGCTCGTGTGTTTGTGTATGTAGGTTGCAGTCCTTTAAACTCAAGAGCTTGTCTAGAGTTCTTTACAGCATCTCTGCACACTGTAAAGCTCAGCTTAGATGGTTCCATCATCCAAGTCTGATCTTATTCTGAACCACCTTCTATACATCTTTTCAACCAGGCTAGCCTCTGCATGACGGAGAGTCAAGAAACTGTGTACCTATGTACTGGAATTTGCTTGATTCCACAGTGACAATCACTCATAAAAAGGCTAACTGTATAAAAGATTGGAATTAAGGGCCTGCAAAAAAGATTCATTGGTGCATGTCATTTCTGCTGGCTTCTGAGTGACTCAGGCCTCCTCACAAGATCCTGTATTTGGAAGCTGCATATTTAAATACCAGAAGGATTTAGATATGAATGTGCAGATGGCTGTATAAATAAATGACTTTCACTGACTTCTTATTTTTCTTCGTAAAATGGGTGTTATGATCCTGGTCAATCTTGTCACAGCCATTTTGTCAGTAAGGAAGTATTAGTCACTCAGTCATGTCTGACTTTTTGTGACCCCATGGACTGTAGCCTGCCAGGCTTCTCCGTCCATGGGATTCTCTAGGCAAAATATTGAAATGGGTCACCGTTTCCTCTTCCGTATTCTATTCACAACTGAGATTTGTTCTACCTGAGCTTGCAAATGTACTTAGGACTACAGGGTTTAAAGGTAAAGGAACAAAAACAACAACAACAAAATTAGCAGGAGGAAAGCTTGCTACCTTAAAGAATATTTCTTCCTTAAAGAATAAAAGAAAAACAAAATTTAAAAGCATACGAGTTTTGTCTTTTTTTTTTTTTTGCTTTTTGCCATTGCCTGACTTCTCTCTTGCATAGATGAGTAGACCAGGTTACAGTATTCCTTCAGGGGTTCTTTGTATGCAGCAACGCATCCTGCAATATGCAGCAATACATCTTACATGCAGTTGCCCAATGGGCCTCCCAGATGGCGGCGCTAGAGGTAAAAAACTTGTCTGCCAGTGTAGGAGGCTTAAAGAGATGTGGGTTTGATTCATGGGGAGGGAAGATCCTCTGGAGGAGAGCATGGCATCCTTGGAGAATTCCTTTGACAGAGAAGCCTGGCTGGCTATGGTCCATAGGGTTGCAAAGAGTTGGACACACACACACACACACACACACACACACACACACACACAGACATGCAGTTCCCCAGTAAATAATGTCATTTGGGTCACTTGCCTAATGAACAAAATATCAATTCTTAATTCCTCTGTGATCTGGCTCCAATACATATTTCAGTCTAATTTCTCATGGTGTTCCTGTACATGTCTCGTGTTCCTGTCACAGTAAATGATTCACTACTACTATGAGTGACCACTGTTTTTCCTCCTCTGTACCTTTGCTCGAACCCTTCTTCTTCCCGGAGTGCCATTCTCATGTCTCCTCACATTTATGCTTCAGCCAGCTCAACCCATTTGTTATGCCTAAGCCACTTTCAGATATAACTTGGCACTTGCCATGGGTCCTAGCAATCTACCTCTACAAGAATTAAACCATATGCTGCTGCTGCTGACCTCCAACACCCCCTGAAGGAATTTGGGTTGAAGAGCAGAAATGAGGCACTCTGCTTTGGGAAAACTGGCAGCAAATGTCTTCAGACAGACATTCTTAAGAGCTGATTTTATGAGCCCAATTCATTTATCTCCTCAAATATAGAAAAGTACTAAAATCCTTCAGGGTGATGACTCTTTCTCATGACTAGCAGGAGCTTCATGAGATCAGAAGAAAATTTCTACACACACACACAAATTCACACACACGCACACACACACACACGCACACACACGCACACACACACACACACACACACTTGATTGCATGTATTCCCCCTTTACCAAAATCACATATATATTCTCCTTCCCCCTTGTCTCTTTGGAGCAGATTTTCAGACCAGCTGAGGTGCTATATCCCAGGTTGTAGTCCTCATTTTGCTCTAAATAAAACTTAATTCACAGCTCTCAGGCTGTACATTTTTTTAAGTTGATATCAAGAAGTCTTATCTATCATGATGGNCCCCTTGTCTCTTTGGAGCAGATTTTCAGACCAGCTGAGGTGCTATATCCCAGGTTGTAGTCCTCATTTTGCTCTAAATAAAACTTAATTCACAGCTCTCAGGCTGTACATTTTTTTAAGTTGATATCAAGAAGTCTTATCTATCATGATGGCCAAAGGAAATATTTTGCCATGAGCTCCCATTGCCCTCTACGCTTTTAATATAAACGGTAACAATTTTGTCCTTCCTACTTATATTGTCTTTAGTGTTTTTTTCATTAAAAAGATCATGCACTCATTTCCATATTTTCCTAGAATTTAACACACTTCCTGGTAGGGAATAGACATTCAAAGTATATGTTTTTTAACAAATAAATGGAAATGCCCTCACATGTGGGCAGAGAAGCTTTAGTTGTAGCCAAAATACAATCATGAGTAGAATCAGATAATTGTTAGATCAAATCAGAGACTATAGGTCAGCAATGAAAACATTCAGTTCAATTTTGATAATTTCCACTAAACAATAACTTTCCATAATCATGGCATATTTTCTGTACTACCCATCATTATGGAAACAGAAGCAGAGAAGCATTCACACTCCCTTAGTTTTCTGAAGGGAGAGGCAAGCTTGTCTTTTACAAAGTAGTCAAGAAAAGCTTAATTTAACATTCCCCCTTTTATGTCACTTCAAATCTGTGTTTCTGATAACTAATGATAAGGTACATTTCTCCAAACTTTTTGGTTAACAACAGTAAGAAATTATTCCTCGGGTTTTTACCTAGTACATGCTTATTATGGACCGTAACTACAACTATACTAGCCCTCTCTTACCACATCTTGACATCTGAAGTCTTCTATCGCCACATATAATTTTTATGAACATCTCAGGATGTTGTATTTTCTGAATTTGGATTGCTGATAAGGTTAAGCTCAAATTAGCTTCATCTGACTTTGGAGAATGTTCTTTAACAATACCCCTAGGTGTCTTCTCACGTTATTTAAATTTTTGATTCATGAATGTTATCCACCATACCATGCTTCTAAAAATAGAGTGAACAAAAGCAAATGATTTAGTATCTGAAATTAGGTAGTACACAACTGTAATAGCATCTTTAGGAAAGGGCAATTTCCTATTTGATCTTACTGGAATTAAATGTCATCTGCGCAAAGTTAATTTGTTGTAGTTTCCATTTCAATTAATTCAGAATTCAGAAAGTTTATAGGTTGAAATATTAAGACTGCATCCTATTGATTTGTTTGCTAATAGGGAATAAACTAGCACATAACAGGCCTCTTAGGAAGCTTCTCTCAGCAAATATGCTTTTTAAAGTACAACTTTTGTTAAAACATAATTTACATACAGTAAGCTTAATGAATGTTTATAAAGTGAACATCTTCTTTCAGCCAGCACCCAGATCAAGAAACAGCAAATCATCAGTGCTGTATAAAATCATCATACTTTGACCCTTCCCAGAGATAATTATTATCCCAACTTTTAACTCTAGTACAGATCAGTTTTGCCTGTGATAGACTGTCTTAGTTCATTCACAATGTTATAACAAAAATACCCTAGGTGGTGTAAACATTAATTTCTTACAATTCTCAAGGCGAGAAAGTCCAGTATCAAAGAACCAGCAGATTCAATGTCTGGTGAGAGCTCACTTCCAGTTCAAAAAGGGCAATTCCATTTCACAAAATGTGATATTTATAACAATTCTATGAATAGTTCTTGCTTTGTCTTAACATGGGAAGACAAGCAAGGAGCTCTTTGAGGTCTCTTTAGTAAGGGCACTAATCCCATTCATGAGGCCTGTACCCTTATAACCTAATCACTTCCCACTGACTCTGCCTTCAAATAATATCACACTATAGATTAAGATCTTCAAATATGAATTAGGCTGGAATGTAAATGTTCAGTTCATAACAGAAAGGAAGGTAGGTAGGTAGGAAGATAATCAGACTCATTAGCATATGTGCTTTTGTGTCTTGCTTCTTTTGATTTAAAGTATAGCTATCAGATTTATGTAATTACTTGTGATATTGTGTTCGTTTTCATTGCTATGTGGCATCCCCTTGTAGGGATATATTGTCATTTACTTATCCATTCCATTCTTGAAGCACATCTAAATATTTTAGTTTGGTAATGAGTGATGTTGAGCATCTTTTCATGTGTTTGTTAGCCATCCGTATGTCTTCTTTGGAGAAATGCTTATTTAGTTCTTTGGCCCATTTTTTGATTGGGTCGTTTATTTTTTTGGAGTTGAGCTGCATAAGTTACTTGTATATTTTTGAGATTAGTTGTCTGTCNACTGGAAAAACCATAGCCTTGACTAGATGGACCTTTGTTGACAAAGTAATGTATCTGCTTTTTAATATGTTTTCCAGGTTGGTCATAACTTTCCTTCCAAGGAGTAAGCATCTGTCTTACTGCATTATGAAAAAGAAAAAAAATCTATATTTCCCATTTTGATATCAGCTGTGTCTGTTTGCAACCACATGGACTGTAGCCCAACAGGCACCTCTGTCCTTGGGGATTCTCCAGGCAAGAATACTAGACTGGGTTGCCATGCCCTCCTCCAGGGATCTTCCCAACCTAGGAACTGAACCCAGATCTCCTGCATTGCAGGCAGGTTCTTTACAGTCTCAGCCAGGGAAGCCCCCATTTTGATATAAAGAGTAAAATTTTATGATTCTGGTTATATCAAACTCAACTCTATTTATTTTCACACAAAACTTCACAAAAACATGTTTAGTGACTTCATTTAAAGTCAGTGGCTACAAAACCTTCCAAATAACTATTTCATTGATCTTTTCTGTCTGGGTTCTAAGTGTACAAACAGAAAATTGAAGTAGATTTGAAGTGTACTATAAGTTGGTTTTTCATTTTATCCAGAGACCTTTGAAAGTTTTCGGTAAAAGCACTCTGAACTGATCTCTAAATAACTGACTTGAAGGCCTTACCTGTAATTTCTTGTTCTTTCTTAACCATACTCTCTGAACCCTAGGGTATGGTGAAAGCTTGTCCTGTATGCCATGCTTCTGAATTTGAGCGCTTGACTTCCCAACACTCAAGTTGTATGCTTTCATAAATTATTCATATTTCTTCCCCAATCTATTCATGGCACTACATTCTTGTATAATTATATTTAATTGAATATTTTATATATTGTTAAAATAAATATTTTAAATGTAAAAGCTGTTTATTTGAAAAACAGTTTCAATGCTTTGGAAAGACTCAAGAATTGATGTTACTGAATTACATGTGAGAAAAATGACATTAAAATAGAAATAGCACACATCTANATTGAATATTTTATATATTGTTAAAATAAATATTTTAAATGTAAAAGCTGTTTATTTGAAAAACAGTTTCAATGCTTTGGAAAGACTCAAGAATTGATGTTACTGAATTACATGTGAGAAAAATGACATTAAAATAGAAATAGCACACATCTAGAAAGATTTGGCATTCATATTGTTTCACAATTATCAATTAAGATCTCATTCTACTTTGAATAACCCAAATAAATTGTGGATGATGAATTACACTACGTTTTAGGTAAAAAGACACAAAATGCAGCCCCACTTCAATAAGTATTTTCATGCTCAAAGAAAAGTATTTAACTGAACTAAAAAAGATTAAGAAATATTCTAAATTAAAATCTGTAAGCTCTCTATGTATTATGTCTTATAATCTCTGGGTTTGATGATGGTTCACTTTTTATGAACCAACCACAAACCACAAGTTCCAATAATATTAACTAAGGTTTCAACTGCTCATTAAGACTTTTGAAGCCCAAAGTGAAGAATATCAAATTCCGTTTTAAATGTATAAAAAAAAATTAAGAGGTATTAGCACAACTGCTTAAGAAGGCAATGGCACCCCACTCCAGTGGGGAAAATTCCATGGACGGAGGAGCCTGGTGGGCTATAGTCCATGGGGTTTCTAAGAGTTGGACATGACTGAGCGACTTCACTTTCACTTTTCACTTTCATGCATTGGAGAAGGAAACAGCAACCCACTCCAGTGTTCTTGCCTGGAGAATCCCAGGGACTGTGGAACCTGGTGGGCTGCCGTCTATGGGGTGGCACAGAGTCAGACACGACGTGACTTAGCAGCAGCAGCACAACTGCAGTTCAGTCTTTTACTAAAATTTTCTCTCCCTCAATTTAGCTTTGAGATGTGTTAAAATAATGTAGTAGAACAGCTTGCCCATGTATCTAAAAAAAACACTATAGGGATTTCATTTAGCTTTCAGAAGGTCTGTAAACACTTATTTTCACACCTTAGGTTTGTGTTTTCCTAACAGGATTTTACTACTGAAAAAGCTTATGATAATCGGTATATACTACAAAAAACTACAGAAGGAAGAAATAAAAGGAAAAAAAAAACATTTTTAAGAGAGAGTAATGGGATAGACATGAGTTTGGGGAAACTCCCTGGGAGTTGGTGATGAACAGCCTGGTATGCTGCGGTTCATGGGGTTGCAGAGTTGGACACAACTGAGCGCCTGAACTGAACTGAATGGGATAGTTATATTTTTTAGTTGATAAGTCTATCTCTGTTAATAGTTAATTTCCCTAATCATTTTATTGAATGCTATGCTTAAACTTAGATTATTGGTACTCAAAGTTAAGAACAATGTACTGATTTTGTTTGAATAGGTACTGTATGTTATTATTAAATCTTTGTGTCTGTGATTTAATGACTATTTTAACTCACTGTTCTTGCTGGAAAAGGTCTTTTCTTGGTGGTTTCTTTAGTTTGCATTTAAGATGTAATAAAAGGTGAGGCTACACAGAATAGTAGAATAATAAGATAGTTTATAACAAGTTGTATAATTTAATGGTCACCACTTGGGCCCCTCATTTTTCTGTTGGAGATTCAAGCCCAGTTTCATAATAAATGTCATAATTTGCAGTTCTACCTGAGCTGGAATATGCAGCATTCAATGAACTCTAAAGAATTTTTATAGCAGGACTTCTCTTTTATTCTCCTCATAAAAGTTATTCTTTAATTTTGGCAACTCTCATACCAACTGTTCACAATCTTTTAAAAGCATTGTAGAATCAAGTACACGCTGCATATGTTCTAACTTCCTTTGTCGGGAATGAGTTGCTTTGTTTAAAATCCAACATGGTAATTAAGTCCCATGCTTTTCTGATGCATAGAAATTCATTTCATGTTGGAATCCCAATGTACACAAATGCATGTTAAAGAAAGTAATGGCCTACTAAGCGGTATAACCTGCAAGCACTGCATGTATGGGGACTGGAGGGTAGAATGCCAGTCCAGAAACTCTTTATAAAATTATGCAAGCAATAAATGCTGGAGAGGGTGTGGAGAAAAGGGAACCCTCTTACACTGCTGGTGGGAATGCAAGCTAGTATAGCCACTATGGAGAACAGTGTGGAGATTTCTTAAAAAATTGCAAATAGAACTGCCTTATGACCCAGAAATCCCACTGCTGGGCATACACACCAAGGAAACCAGAATAGAAAGAGACACATGTACCCCAGTGTTGATCGCAGCACTGTTTATAATAGCCAGGACATGGAAACAACCTAGATGTCCATCATCAGATGAATGGATAAGAAAGCTGTGGTACATATACACAATGGAGTATTACTCAGCTATTAAAAAGAATACATTTGAATCAGTTCTAATGAGATGGGTGAAACTGGAGCTGATTATACAGAGTGAAGTAAGCCAGAAAGAAAAACACCAATACAGTATACTAACACATATATATGAAATTTAGAAGGATGATAATGATGACCCTGTATGCAAGACAGCAAAAGAGACACAGATGTGTAGAGCAGACTTTTGGACTCTGAGGGAGAGGGAGAGGGTGGGATGATTTGGGAGAATGGCATTGAAACATGTATACTATCATGTAAGAAATGAATCGCCAGTCTATGTTCGATGCAGGATACAGGATGCTTGGGGCTAGTGCA
>SJYV01007181.1:659345-725402 GCA_006410875.1 Neotragus pygmaeus
TAATGATGACCCTGTATGCAAGACAGCAAAAGAGACACAGATGTGTAGAGCAGACTTTTGGACTCTGAGGGAGAGGGAGAGGGTGGGATGATTTGGGAGAATGGCATTGAAACATGTATACTATCATGTAAGAAATGAATCGCCAGTCTATGTTCGATGCAGGATACAGGATGCTTGGGGCTAGTGCACGGGGATGATCTGGAGGGATGATGTGGGGTGGGAGGTGGGAGGGGGGTTCATGTTTGGAAGCTCATGTACACCCGTGGTGGATTCATGTCAATGTATGCCAAAACCAATACAGTATTGTAAAGTAAAATAAGGTAAAAATAAAATAAATAAATGATAAAATAAAATTATGCTAATTATGATGGCATTCTGAAATCACTTTTATGCCAAAAAGGGTCACTAGTAACATAAAAGTCATTTTATAAGAAAACACAATGTAATTTTCAAGGCATAAAGTGAAATGCTTTATAAAGCTACCTAAAACATATTCTGATAACAAATGCATGGGAAACTATGCAGGATGTTCACACCTATATGTAATGATTCCATTTAGGAACTCTCTTATTTCTCCTCCAAAATCAAATAATAACATTATTGTATACTTGGGTTGTTTAATTTTGTAGTTCCTTAGAGAAGGTGAGTCAAATTGATGTATTTTTTTCTTTAGTCTAGGTTTCTATAATCTAAGCCGGGCACAGTACTTCACAATCACATGTTCTAAACAGAATCTGCTGCTTGGAGTGCAGTGTAAATTTTCTTTACAGACTGTATAAAGAGAAAAATTATTACACAAAGAAATTGTATTAATTTCAGCTAGATATAGGCTAATCCATAATACAGGCATTTAAATATGTCTCTAAAGGTGATTTCAGATGTTGCATTCTGGTGCTTTTATTCAGTTCTTGTTTGATTACCTTTTCTTTGGGTTTTGTAATAAACCTAAAAAAAAAATCTTTCTGCAGTTTCCATGCTAAAACCCCTGTCTTGGATTACTCCTGAGCTATAAGTCAGGGATGTTTCTGACTTTCAAAAAATTTTGAAATCTGCATCATTGGACAAATGCGCTTGCCCCCAAATTTCTCATTTCTTTTAATTGTTTCCCTCATTCTACTTTGCCATTTTTTAATGTTTCTGTGAAATAAAATTTTTTCATTATATTCATCAATCCAATATAACTCTCTTGTATTTATCATCTTCTGAAATTCCTTACTGTATCCTCTATACCTTGTAGAGATCCCAGACACTTCACTATCTGCAGAGTCCATATCTCATTAGCAGAATATCTAAAATTCAGAGAGAGCTTAGTGGTGGATGGACTTCCTCAGTTATACATACATTTCCACACTGGTGGAAAGATAGAGAATACTATAAAAATAATCTAATTCCATTTGTAGCTTTCTAGTTGTAGTATGAGGTAGAATAATCAGTTTAGAATACAAGCTCTGAATCTGGCAGATGTGGGTTTGAATCCTGAATATTATACTTGTTAGCTCAAACTATTTAATCTTAAGAAAATGCTATTTACACATATTTGAAAATAAGGTAGAAATACATGTCATTTATAGATACCATCAGGATTAAACTACATAACATGGGAAATATGTGGTACACTCACATGGAAAACACTTTGTAAATTGTCACTATTAAATTATTATCATTATTTATCATAAAAACAGTCTTGAATATAGTTAATAGACATTAGTGTTAATGTTCAGTAGCATTACTGACTCAATGGAGAGTAATCTGAGCAAACTCGGGGATATAGTGGAGGACAGAGGAGCCTGGTATGCTACAATTCATGGGGTCTCAAAGAGCCAGAAATGATTTAGCCACTGAACACCAACAGTAAAATAGGGTTTGCAATACATCTAAACCATCAAACTTGCATGAGTCTTTAAGAAAATATGGAAGCCTGTAATAAATTTTGGAAAGTTTGCCATCAAAATAGCAAAGATAAGTCTGGTATTGAAATAAACACATAAAGAGGACATTTTTTCTGTGTTGTTTAAAGGCATGATGGAGAGAGTTACTGGAAACATCAATGTCAAGAACAAAACCCACAACAAGGGAGTCACATAAGTGCCCAAAAACTTCTCCCTGGGATCTTTCCTTGGACTATGACAACAGAAGCAAGATTGTTTATCATAGTGCTTGCTTTACAAAATATCCAATCTATTAAAGTTACTTTACTCATAATTTTTCCCAATGATACCTTCCTCAGAGGTGTAAAGAACTGGGACACTTGTGAGATCACGTGAATGGTTTTATACAGTTATAATTAGCTCAGTTCAGTGTTTCTTAAATTGCTGTCCCTGGGAAAACAGTTTCTACTGATTACCCAAGAATAATGGAAATAAGACAAGCAAATGAAAGAAGGACAACACTATAAATGACAGAAGAGCATTAGACTTAACTCACTTTTCCCATCTTTCACAAAAATGTATAATATCCTTGCATTGGGCTGATTTTGTAATATTTTCTCTGCCATAGAGACAATGAATTGATACATTAAAGCCTTATTCTCTGCTGCCTCCTCCTTCCAAAAAAAGAAAAAGAGTTTCTCAATTTAAAAGGTGACACAAACTAAAGTTTTTAAGTTAGGAAATACTGAACTCCTAACTTAGGCTTCAAGTGTTAAAATCATTAAAGCTGCTAATGGCCTCTGTGGGCAGCTGTGGCTTCACTGTTGGAAAAAAAAAAGATGTTTGTAAATTAAAAGAATTAAAGAGCATTTGTTTTTCCAAACTGGAAGGAAAATTTATTTGATATCTATATTATAGTGCATTGAATCAACAATTACACTGTATTTTCCTGGATTTTATTTTTGGCTCAAAAGCCACTTAGGAATTTGATTTTCATTCTATACCTAAGGCTTCCTTGGTGGCTCAGATGGTAAAGAATCTGCCTGCAATGCTGGAGACCTTGGTTCAGTCCTGGGTTGGGAAGATCCCCTGGAGAAAGGAAAGGCTACCCACTCCAATATTCTGGCCTGGAGAATTCCAAGGACTCAGTCCATGGAGTCACAAAGAATAGGACATGACTGAGCAACTTTCACTTTACTATACCTAAAGTGCAGTTGAAAAACAATAGGGTTAGATGGTATCTCAACAGTCATCTCCAATCCCAACTTTAAAGTCCTGCATATGATCATAAGATGAATTTCTAATAAAGCTTCAAACTGAATGTTTAAAAAAAAACAAAAGAGAAGGAAGAGGACTAGAAAGAAATATATATATATATATATATATATATACACACACACACATATATTTCTTTTTCAAAAGTTATCAATTGTAGGAAGTATATTCACCTTTAATAATACTTTTCTCTTTTCCCCCAGTAGTGATGTTGTCCACATGCTACAGATTAAAGTACATGGATGTTAAGCTGATTCCAGAAGAATTGATATTATTAGAATGACAAAATAATACATCATATGTTGAATGCTAAAAAAGTTCTTCTTTGCTATCACATTATCCATTATCATTATTTGTGTAAAGCATTACAATATGGTACTTATGAGAAATATATATAATAAATGTTGGGATAAAATTCCTTGTATTGATATAGAAGTTAATAATATATAAATCACTATCATAGCAAATTTCCTAGGTCAGAAAATGAGGGAATGATTTCATAATTTAATAAGGTTTCAAAGTGGAATTAATATGTTCATTCACTTTTGCCCAAGTTTAGGGACATTATGCCAATTCTCCATAAATAGGCAAAACATTCTTTATTAAGAATTTTGAGGAAACCCAAACTGAAAAAGACAGATGTTTCCCATTGTTCATTGCAGCACTATTTACAATAGCTAGAACACAGAAGCAACATAGAGTCTATCAGCAGATGAATGGATAAAGAAGCTGTGGTACATATATACATAATGGAATATTACTCAGCCATAAAAAGGAACACATTTGAGTCAGTTCTAATGAGGTAGATGAGCCTAGAACCTATTATACAGAATGAAGTGAGTTAGAAAGAGAAAGATAAATATCATATTCTAACATGTATATACAGAATCTGAACGGCACATCAAAAAAAAGCAAGAGAGTTCCAGAAAAACATCTATTTCTGCTTTATTGACTATGCCAAAGCCTTTGACTGTGTGGATCACAATAAACTGTGGAAAATTCTGAAAGAGATGAGAATATCAGACCACCTGACCTGCCTCTTGAGAAACCTATATGTAGAGCAGGAAGCAACAGTTAGAAGTGGACATGGAACAACAGACTGGTTCCAAATAGGAAAAGGTGTACATCAAGGCTGTATATTGTCACCCTACTTATTTAACTTATTTGTAGAGTACATCATGAGAAATGCTGGGCTAGAAGAAGCACAAGCTGGAATCAGGATTGCCGGGAGAAATATCAATAACCTCAGATATGCAAATGAAATCACCCTTATGGCAGAAAGTGAAGAAGAACTAAAGAGCCGCTTGATGAACGTGAAAGAGGAGAGTGAAAAAGTTGGCTTAAAGCTTAACATTCAGGAAACTAAGATCGTGGCATCTGGTCCCATCACTTCATGGCAAATAGATGGGCAAACAGTGGCTGACTATTTTTCTGGGCTCCAAAATCACTGCAGATGGTGATTGCAGTCATGAAATTAAAAGACGTGTACTCCTTGGAAGGAAAGTTATGACCAACCTAGACAGCATATTAAAAAGCAGAGACATTACTTTGCCAACGAAGTTCCATCTATTTAAGGCTATGGTTTTTCCAGTAGTCATGCATGGATGTGAGAGTTGGACTATAAAGAAAGCTGAGCACCGAAGAATTGATGCTTTTGAACTGTGGTGTTGGAGAAGACTCTTGAAAGTCCCTTGGACTGCATGTAGATCTAACCAGTCCATCTTAAATGAGATCAGTCCTGGGTGTTCATTGGAAGGACTGATGTTGAAGCTGAAACTCCAATACTTTGGCCACCTGATGCGAAGAGCTGACTCACTGGAAAACACCCTGATGCTGGGAAAGACTGAGGGCAGGAGAAGGGGATGACAGAAGATGAGATGGTTGGATGGAATCACTGACTCAATGGGCTTGGGCTTGCTGGACTCCAGGAGTTGGTGACGGACAGGGAGGCCTGGTGTGCTGCGGTTCATGGAGTCACAGAGAGTCAGACATGACTGAGCGACTGAACTGAAGAACTGAGTTACAGGGCAACAATGGAGAAACAGACATGGAGAATAGACTTATGGACATGGGGAGAGGAGAGGAGAGGGTGAGATGTATGCAAAGTATAACATGGAAACTTACATTACCATATATAAAATTGATAGCCAACAGGAATTTGCTCTCTGACTCAGGAAACTCAAACAGGGACTCTGTATCAACCTAGAAGAGTATGATGGGGAGGGAGATGGGAGAGAGGTTCAAAAGGGAGGGGATATGTGTTTACCTATGGTCGATTCATGTTGAGGTTTGACAGAAAACAACAAAATTCTGTAAACCAATTATCCTTCAATAAAAAAATAAATTAAAAAAGAATTTCCTATTCAGCAAAAAGAAAAGTGTTTAAATTAAAGCGAGAAAAACTTTTGTTTTTTAATCATTTTAATTTCAATTTTACTATCATCTTCAAGTTTAATACTAATAAAATTATGAAAATTCTAATATTACCTTAGTCATTATTTCATGTACATCAGTTTATTCCAATAGAAGAATTGTTTTTAATATAAAATCATAGAATGTTGAGTTCACAACACCCAGGAAATATTCTGTGGGCTTCATTGTGAAAGCTTAGCACCAAATTTAGTACGTATGGGTTTAAGAAGAGTGTTGACAGGGCTTTCTCTAGATGAATCCTGCTGGGTTTTAGAAATTGCTTGATTTCAGAAAGTCATGCTGTGCTGCTAATCAGAGCAGAATTGCACAATATGCTTTCACAGGCGACAAAGGTCTCTCGGCACAGCTGTGGGAGTCAGTCCTCAGCTCTCAGGCAGAAATCACCTCTTCCATTCCTGGTGAATACAACTCTAGCCATGAGACAAGCTCTACAGGAAAGGTGATTTGAATGCCACAAGGATATAGAGTCGGGGCAGAACATTCAGTTTCGTCTAAAAGGACAAGTGAGCAGCAGAACCTGGAGCCTGCAGTGTTTGTAAACAGAACAAAATATTTGGATTCTAATCATCTCTCCACTACTTATTAGCTATGTGACTTTTGTTAATTTCACTGGCTTAGCTTCAGTCTCTTCGACTAGCAAATGACAATATTGATACAGGAAGGCAGCAAAACTAAGTGTTGTAAAGTGCTTACCATGGGCAAAGCATTCAGTTCAGAATCTAGCTTAACAGTATATAAATAATGACTATTTCAGGAGACAGACTCATCCAAAAGTTAACCAAAAGAAAAAAAAACACAGATTAAATTTTTAATCTGTGATGTCTTTATTCTTTCATGTTATTGTCTTATAGCTCTGGTATTCATATAAAATATGGAATATCTTTTTTGCAATATTAGGTATGTTACATTTTATAACCCTGTGTTATATAATGGCTATTGATAAGCTTAATGTGAATATCTCTCCATGAGTTTTCTACTAAAGTCCTAAATTGATCTTTTTGTGGCTGGAGAATTTTATTTTATAAAGGTTACTTCAATAACTTGGAAGTACATGTAAGGCTTTGAAACCACTGCAGAGCATATTTTTAAGCATTCTCCAAGTTGTCACCACCTATGGTTATTCATCACAAGATCCCAGATCATGTCAAATTTTATTAGTGTTATATGATGGAATATGACAGGGGAGACACTATGGAGCCTGATTTATTGCACACGTGCACACATACAAAGTGTAAACAAAGATATCACAGGAAGTGTTGTCTCAAAGAGCAGCTGCCAAAATTATAGATCATCTAAGCCAAATTAAACCAGAACAATTCATTTTGAAGTAAAAATTCCTTCGGAAATATGTTGAACAATGGGATATTCTAAAGGGTAGTTTCTGCCCTGGAATTACCGTTATTTAAAAGTATCAAGATGAAGAGAAAATGAGTAGATATGAATATCACAGCATCATTTGGCCACCCAAATACTCTTACGTCACCACTCAGCTGGGTAGCTATCTTTATAGGAGATATTAACTTGATTTAGACTTGACTTTCAGTGCTCGTGAGTGTTCCCATGATTCTTTAGAAAGGATGACTGTTTGAGGAACATTACAGATAATTTATATTCTTAACCAGCTTAGAGTTGGTTCTTAAACCTTCCCTAAATTGATGCAGGATTTTATACCATGGATAAAGGCTTCTTATTTTACCCTGAATATTTACCTGTTAAAGGATTATTGAGTAGAAACTATGTAAATATTTTATTTCATGTCAGTGAGCACAATTCTATACTGATAGTTAAAGATTTCAGAGATCAATGTTACAAGAAAGTACTCATTTATGAAATATTGTCAGATGTTGACTCATGAAGTTGGTGAAGATCATTAAAGGTTTGTAATAATAGGGGCCACCGTTTACTATATGCCTATTCTGTTCTGTCCTTTACCTTCACCAGCTCTTTTAATTCTCCCAAACTCTCTACAGCAATGCAATCTTTTACCAATTTTACGTGTGAAGAATCTGGGGCTCAGATTAATTAGGTATCATATCCAAGATTACAGAACTAGAAAATGGTAAAGCCAGAATCTGTCCACCTTCAAAGCCCTTGCTCAATTTGTTCTGTTACATGAGCTCTTTGATCTATAAAGTTCTATAGATTTCCAGTTGCTTATCTACTCTGAGCTTTAGTAGGTACTAGCCCAAGCTATCACCAGATTAATGTCAAAGATGAAGGTGGAGTGAACTTGCAGATCTGAGTAGAGGACAGACTGGCTAATGGACTTCACCTTTTCTCTGGCCAGCACTTACTAATGTCTTTTTGTGTACAAGGCAACACCCTCACAGTTGGGAATAAAGAGATGACTAAGAATATCCATTTTATTCAAGTCCTGGAAGCTTCTGGGACTCCATTCCCAGAAATAACTCTAAAGAAATGTACAGTAGAGTTCCATAAATTGTGTAGTTCTCTTGTTTAAAAGTTCCTCAAGTGATTCTGGTAATCAGGAAGTGTAGGAACAAGCTTTGGATTATATGATAAATAAGGATTTTCTAAAAGTACTCATGAAGTTCATGGCAAGAAGAGGTTGACCTTTGTTGGGGTTTTAGGTAAATGTGTCACAGAGAAGGAACATTTGAACAGACACAAAAAAATCACTATTTATTTGCCAGGTGGAGAAAGACATATGTAAGGTTGTGAATAGGAACGTTTAGTAGAGGAAAATCTTCAAAGATATGGAGGATGAAAAGGTGGATTGAAGAAGAAAAGAAACAAAGTATAAGAGAATAATTTAAGACAATGGTTTAGGGTCATGTTAGAAGATAACATCAACAGTAATTCATTTAAACACAGGCATTTTAAGCAAGGAGAGAAGACGTATATTTATACTATTGTTTCTGTGGCAGTTAGAAGGAGAATTAGAGTATATGAGGACAGGACCAAGACAGCAGTTAGAAAGTCAGAGTAATAATGAAATATAGGAAAGGTGAGAGCATTGGTCCTGAGCAAAGGAAAGAGAAAATAATCTTAGAGGTGTTTCAGAAATGAAGCTGACAGAACTGGCAACAGGAGAGGATGGAGGGTGGAAGAGAGGATAGTAAAAGGTGACTGGAGCTTCCCTGGCGGCTCAGTTGGTAAAAATCCATGTGCAATGCAGGAGACTTCCTGTAGCACAGGAGACCTGGGTTCGTTCCCTGGGTCCAGAAGATCCCCTGGAGAAGGAAATGGCAACCCATGCCAGTTTTCTTGCCTGGAGAATCCCATGGACAGAGGAGCCTGGCGGGCTACAATCCATGGAGTCACAAAGAGTTGGACACGACTGGGTGACTTAACAACAGATTTTCAGCTTAGGATATTTTATGGAAGGCAGTACCTTTAACTTAAACATAATACTATATGAAGAATTGATGTTTTCAATTTGTGGTGCTGGAGAAGACTCTTGAGAGTCCCTTGGACTCAAGGTGATCAAACCAGTCAATCCTAAGTGAAATCAATGCAGAATATTCATTGGAAGGACTGATGCTAAAGCTGTCCAATGTTTTGGTCACTTGATGAAAAGAGTTGACTCATTGGTAAAGACCCGGATGCTGGGAAAGATTAAAGGCAAAAGAAGGGGACAGCATAGGATGAAATGGTTAAATAGTATCACTGACTCAATGGACATGAATTTGAGCAAACTCCAGGAGATAATAAAGGACTGGGGAGCTTGGCGTGTTGCAGTCCATGTGGCACAAAGAGTCAAATGTGACTTAGAAATGGAACAACAATATGATGATTCACTTTTAGGAGATAAGAAATCTAGTGACAAACATTTTTGAATTGAACAACTCTGTAGCATTTAGCAGATGTTTGGATTTAGCAGAGTCTGGATCTTATAAAGGAGTTTGAGGCTAGATCAAAGAAAATAATTCAAAATATATTCATTATGTAAGTTTGTTGAGATGTATTCTTTTCTGAAGGCTTAAGTTGGGGTTAGGATTTAATGAGGCCTGTTGTCATAAGAACATCCTTAGGACATTTTCAGAAATTAATACATGTATTCCAAAATATTAAAATAATAGGCTAATTTCTACCAATTGTACTTTGTGCTGTTAGTCATTAAGCTAAGTATAATTGGCAAGTTCATCTAATTTACAGTAACAAATTTCAGTGTATTTTCTAATTTTGTTTCAATTAGTTATTCTCAGCCTCTTATGAAAGCAATTTTTCAAATTACATCCACTTTCCTGGCTCAGAGTCAAGTTCACACCTGACCTGCATTTTACATTCTCTATATAACTTTGCACAAACAAAGGAGAAGACAGAAAATGTTTGAACCAGACACTAGAGAAAAATTTGTCCTTATGTGCCTCCCATCAATTTAGTTTATGAGCTTATTTGTAAAGTGAGGCATACCTGGGGAGTTGAGGGGAGCACAGTATGGTTAAGTCTAGGAAATTTTGATGTTCATGTACACACAATCTGCTGTGTGATACCCTGTCACTTGTTCCTGTTGAAAGGTCAATGTCAATTCTGTAGTAAACACAGGAGTAAGCCCTGGAGGTCATTACATGATTATAGAGCTATGCTTTTTACACTACATACTCTCTTTCAAATATAGCTTGTTGTACTTGGAAATCTTTGTTCACCAAACACCATGAATATTCTATTCCTCTCCACTGTATAATAACATTCACCTTCAGGGCTTTTCATGACTCAGAGAAAGATGACTGCCAAAGATAATTACTCCACTGTGATTAATGAATCCTCTTCAAAATTGCAAGCACCAGATTGGAAGTCTGATAACTTTTATAACATCAAAGAATACTATTATCAAAGACTTTATTCTTTGTCATTTTGTTGAAAAAAAATGATGTCCTATTATATTTTACTAGGTGACAATATGTTCATCAAAGAAATGTTTGAGTACATGTTTTACAGCTTATAAAAAGAGAAAATGACAGCTACAACAATCAAGAGCTATCTCGCTAATTGTGGTGGAAAAGTGATAGTTGAGAAAGATAGACCACTAATTAGTTTTGGAGATCTTTACATTTCCTGTTTATTACATAGGATGTGTTAATTAATCTGTATTTCAGATAACACTATTTTGGTTTTAAATGATTTGAAAGAATAAGGGGAATTTTGCACTTAACTATGTTCAACCTAATTGTATCCCATACATAGAGGTAGCTACTCCAGGTCCTCCAAGTCATATCTTTCCTGTTTGTGTGTCCTTGTCTTAAATATAAAGAGCAACCCTAGCAGCCGGCCTGTCACATATTGGTTTTGTTATGCCTCTCCTCCTACATCTGTGCTGTTCTCAAGTACATGAGGGTGATTAAAATGCCTGGTGTGTGAGAGGAAAAGGGAACAGAAAGAAGGGTAAATTCCACAACTGTCTTCTCCTCTCCCCCTTCAGTGTTTATCAGGCTCTGAATCACTCTTACTACAACAATAACGTTTTTCCAGGTGGCACGAGAGGTAAAGAACCCTCCTGTCAATGCAAGGAGACAGAAGAGGCACAGGTTCCATCCCTGGGTTGGAAAGATCTCTTGGAAGAGGGCATGGCAATCCACTCCACTGTTCTTTCCTAGAGAATCCCATGGACAGAGGAGCCTGGCTGGCTATAGTCCATAGAGTCTCAAAGAGTTGGACTTGACTGAAGTGACAATGAACACGCATCACACAACAATAAAAAGCCCAGTAATTGCCATCTTTGGGGGAAAAAAGAAGGCAAGGCTAAATTACTTGAGTAATTGCACTCATCTCACATGCTAGTAAAGTAATTCTCAAAATTCTCCAAGCCAAGTTTCAGCAATACATGAACCATGAACTTCCAATTCAAAGTTCCATCAAGTTGCCAACATCCATTGGATCATCAAAAAAGCAAGAGAGTTCCAGAAAAACATCTATTTCTGCTTTATTGACTATGCCAAAGCCTTTGACTGTGGATCACAATAAACTGTGGGAAATTCTGAAAGAGATGGGATCAACAGACCACATTACCTGCCTCTTGAGAAACCTGTATGCAGGTCAGGAAGCAACAGTTAGAACTGGACATGGAACAACAGACTGGGTCCAAATAGAAAAAGGAGTAGGTCAAGACTGTATATTCTTACCCTGCTTATTTAACTTATGTGCAGAGTACATCATGAGAAACACTGGGCTGGAAGAAGCACAAGCTGGAATCAAGATTGCTGGGAGAAACATCAATAACCTCAGATATGCAGATGACACAACCTTTATGGCAGAAAGTGAAGAGGAACTAAAAAGCCTCCTGATGAAAGNAAAACCATAGCTTTGACTAGATGGACCTTTGTCAGCAAAGTAATGTCTCTGCTTTTCAATATGCTATCTAGGTTGGTCATAGCTTTTCTTCCAAGGAGCAAACATCTTTTAATTTTGTGACAACTCACCATCTGCAGTGATTTTGGAGCCCAAGAAAATAAAGTCGCTCATATTTTCCATTGTTTCCCCATCTTTTGCCATGAAGTGATAGGACCAGATGTCATGTTCTTAGTTTTATGAATGTTGAGTTTTAAACCAACTTTTTCACTCCTCTCTTTCACTTTCATTAAGAACTTCTTTAGTTCTTCTTTGCTTTCTACCATAAGGGTGGTGTTGTCTGTGTATCTAACATTATTGATATTTCTCCCAGCTTGTGCTTCTTCCAGCCTGGCATTTCACATGATATACTCTGCACATAAGTTAAATAAGCAGGGTAACAATAACAATGATCCTTTAATAATGTACGACCATTATTTTTGACATCTCTTTTTCATGTGTCTGGAGTGTTCAAAAGACTAAAAAAAAAAAGTTAATTTTTAAATAAAAATGTCTTAATTTTGTTTAAATTTAGCAGAAGGAAAGGAAATCTATTGAAACTGAAGAAACGGCTGAACTGTACACAAATGTTCTCTTAATAAGACCTATGAATTCCTAAAATATTTCCCTAAAGTAAGGGCAATTGGAAAACCAAATTTTAAAATGTACTGTAATTTGAAACAGTATTATTTGACTTCTTCCTATGAAAGACAATTAGTTCACTTAATAAATATGGGAAAACTCTAAACAAAATATCCAAAAATATATAAATTAAATCAATGAAAATAATGTAAACTATTTATAAATCAATATAAATAATAGTGTACCTTGTCCAGCAGCTTCCCAGGTGGGGTTAGTGGTAAAAAACCCACATGCCAACTCAGAAGAATTAAGAGACATGGTTTGATCCCTGGGTCAGGAAGATCCCCTGAAAGAGGGCATGGCAATCCACTCTAGTATTCTTGCCTGGAGAAGCTCATGGGCAGTGGAGCCTGGTGGCTTATAGTCCACAGGGTGGTAAAGAGTTGGATATGACTGAAGTGACAGCATTCAGACAGATACACACATACACATATTGTCCAAATTGCGTTAATTCCAGGGACACCAGGATGCTTTAACATTGATATTTCTATTAGTGGATTTCATACATTAACATTAAAAAAAGAGAAAATTACATGTGTCTCTTGTATGCGAGACAGCAAAAGAGACACAGATGTATAGAACGGTCTTTTGGACTCTGGGAGAGGGCGAGGGTGGGATGATGTGGGAGAATGGCATTGAAACACGTATAATATCATATGTGAAACGAATCGCCAGTCCAAGTTTGATGCCTGATACAGGATACTTGGGGCTGGTGCATTGGGATGACCCACAGGGGTGGTATGGGGAGAGAGATGGGAGGGGGGTTCAGGATGGGTAACACGTGTACACCCGTGGCAGATTCATGTTGATGTATGGCAAAACCAATACAATATTGTAAAGTAATTAGCCTATAATTAAAATAAATAAATTTATATTTTTAAAAAGAGAGAAAATTTAAAGGATTATCAAAATTAATGCCCCAAATTTTTCAATAATATCCAACACCTGTACCTGAAAAACAGGCAAACAAACCAACAAACAAAACCATATCTGCATCCTGTGGTATAACCCTTACACAGTGTTCCTCCCTGGGGGTAGGTCTTTAACAGCAAATATGACTCATGAATGTGGATTCTCCTGTACCTCCATCTACCCTGCCTAACAGTGCTCTGGATTATAGCTCTAATTAGAGAGTCTTGAGACAGGCCTCTTGGGACTGTGCCACTTATTTTGAGGGAAATTGCTTTTTTGAGGAGGTAATAGGTTTGTTTAGATGCCCATTCTCTATTACAACTTGGTCTATGAATTCTAGAATACTTAAAAGAGTTGCACATTTTGTAGCAAATTCATTTACCATCTTGCAGCCAAAAACACATTCTGAATGATGAAGCTTAATGACAGTAATCATGAAAAACACCTGTGGTCTCCCTACTCAATGAAGTAAGTTATTTTCTGTGAGTTCAGTTCCACTTTGGCATTAATTTGTTTCTTGAAAAGAGATCACAGCTGTTTTTAATAGTTAAAACAATTTCTAAATCAAAGTATGTGTCTTATTATCATATAGGAAATGGATAGATCAAGTATGTCAGTGATAAAACTGGTGGTGGTTTAGTCACTAAGTCATGTCCAACTCTTTGAGCCCCCACAGATAGTAGCCTGCCAGGCTCCTCTGTCCATGGGATACTTCAGGCAAGAATACTGAAGTGGGTTGCCATTTCCTTTTTCAGGGGATCTTCCTGACCCAAGAGTAGAACCTGGGTCTCCTGCATTACAGGCAGGTTCTTTACCTACTGATCTACCAGGGAATACCTATTATTAATAAAATAATACATTGGATCAAGGGATTATTAATAAAATAAATACAGCAAAATCTCAATGTAGTCTTTACTAGGAATGAAGAAGTTTCAAGGGTCAAAAAAATACCATCCTTTGCTTTCCCCCACTTCTCACATAAACATCAAATGTAGTATTCCAAATGTCAGATGTGGTAGCTGGGAAGGGAGACATTCAATTGAGTCTTCTGTGTTTAATTTAATCATTTAAAAAAATGGATCAAACTAAACATTATTTTTTCACAATCTAATAATTTTATGTTCATATCTCTTTTATCTTTTTCTTTTCTTTCTGAAATGTCCACTCTAGTATACTCTGCAACAGTTATTCTAGTTCTAATATACTAATTTTAGTTTAATCTTTAATAATCTATCCTTCTCTCTTTAACACTCCTTAAGGTCCCAATTTCTCACCTGCTTAAAGTGTGTACAAGCTTCATAAGTAGAATAGAAACTCACAGGATAATATTTAAGAACATCACAATATTGAGACAACATCCAAAGAGCCTAGCATGCACTACAGGAAAGATTAGCCCCTCAGAAAGCCTGAGCTAGTTCTCCTTCCTCCCGCCTTTTCCAGAATACTGCTTACACTTTTTCTTGACTCTTTGAGCTTTCCCATTTTGTCCGTGGGGATAAGCACTTAACTTCTCAACTCCACCTCTTGACAGTTACTCAGCAAAGACTCAACATAGAAATATCTCTTTAGAAATGAAAGAGTTATTAGAAGGATCTATGACTCTATAGCTCTTATATCTTTTAAACAATCTTAAAATCCTCACACTTTCCAGATAAAGTGATATACAGAGACATTAGAGAAAGCAATAGCACCCCACTCCAGTACTCTTGCCTGGAAAATCCCATGGATGGAGGAGCCTGGTGGGCTGCAGTCCATGGGGTCGCTAAGAGTCGGACACGACTGAGTGACTTCACTTTCACTTTCATACATTGGAGAAGGAAATGGCAACCCACTCCAGTGTTCTTGCCTGGAGAATCCCAGGGATGAGGGAGCCTGGTGGCCTGCTGTCTATGGGGTCACATAGAGTCAGACACGACTGAAGTGACTTAGCAGTAGCAGCAGCAGCAGTAGCAGTACAGAGACATTAAGTGATCTACCTAATAGCAGAGATTTAACTTTTGCAAAAAGTGGGATTGGAGGTCAGGCCAACAGATTCCTAGCTATATGCTTCTCTTGTTTTTCTGTGTTCCCTAGATCTTCACAATAAGAATGCATTTGCATATATATTTGTAACTCCTTGGGCCCTACCACAGAATCATCGAATCAGATTTTCCAGAAAGACAGTGACCTACAGTATTCAAAATATTTAATCATTCTGGCACAGATATGGACCATTCAGAATGGAGCCAAATCTAGTCCAGTTGTCAACAGTGGATGTTTTGAAGTAGTATTTAGCAGATAAACATGAGTGCTGACTTCATATGATGTTGAAAACTCCTGAATAAACCCTCAGCTCCTGCCAGGATGTGTTTCAAAAAGGGGTCTACTATTTGCTTCCTTGGGCTGGGATTGCATGAATTTTCAGAAGGATGGAATCTCTAAGATTAAGCACTTACAATGAAAATATAATTCAGGATTTTTCTCACTACATGTTAAGTGATAAAACTCTTATCTCAGGTTTTAGATAATGACTATTTTGACATTAAGATTTGAAAAGTGCCTTACCATTTTTACAATAGCTGAGAAGACATAAATTTACCACCTCTGTGTATTCACTCACTGCATATTATTTACAAAGAAGCAAAATAATAATTCCCTTGTTAATTTATTAACAGTACTAGCTAACATCAGGTAACTATAATTACCTTAAATGGAATGATAATTTTGTATATATTGTATAATTGTATAAAATTTTATAATTATATATATATATACATAATTGATATTTTTGATCAAGCTTTTGTAACTTAAAATGGATCACAAGCAAAGATAAGACAGGTAAGTTCATGACTGGCAGTTCAAATTCTGTTCTTTTGGACATGTTTTCCTAGGAAACCCTTGGGAAATTGATTTAAAATACTGAATGGGAATTCAGTGAAAAGACACTAAAATTTTACAATGGACAAATAAGATATGACCCATCCCGGGGAACAAAATGAAAGGTTCATGCAGTAGGGTCGCTGGCTCTGACTTCAATTTCAGCTCAGTGGTAACCTTCTTGTGCCTTCTTCTATTAAGTGACAGGATAAGGAGTCAGAAGCAGAAAATCAGCCTAAGTCTCCAGGGCAGAAACTCAGAGTTTCTAAAGAAGCCTGGGAGTGACTCAGAAAGAGCAACATAATTATCATAAGCATCCATCGACTTGATTATTTATGGCTAGCTTGTTCCTTTTTTTTTAAAGGCAGCAACAGAGAAAGGGAGTGAAACTGTATTTCACTGAAATGAACTATCTACATAGTCAAATTGATACAGACATAAGATAGAATAGTAATTACCAGAATCTGGAGGTAGGGTGGATGAAAAATTATTATTTGTGGGTATATCATTTCAGTTTGAGATTCGAGATTGCCTGGTGGCTCAGATGGTAAAGAATCTGCCTGCAGTGCAAGAGACCTAGGTTCGATCCCAGGATTGGGAAGATGCCCTGGAGAAAAGAATGGCAGTCCACTCCAGTATTCTTGCCTAGAGAATTCCCATGGACAGAGAAGCCTGGTAAGATACAGTCCATGGGTTTCAAAGGGCTATACATGACTGAGTGACTAGCACTTTCACTTTTTATTTCAGTTTGGGATGATGATGATAAAATTTTGGAAGTGAGTAGTAATGACTGTACAACAATGTGAATGAACTTAGCATTACTTAATTGTACCCTAAAAAATATTACATCAAGTAAAAAAAAAAAAAACAAAAAAAAAAAACAAAAACCAGTGCTGGTGGGGATGTGGAGAAATTGAAACATGAACAATGTTGGTGGAAATACAAAATGCATATTCATTCTAGAAAGCAGCAAGAAAGTTCTTCAAAAAGTTAAAAATGGAATTATTATATGATCCAGCAATTCTACTTCTGGGTATTTATCCAGAATAATTGAAATCAGTATCTTGAATAAATATATGCATTGACATGCTCATTATTCATTTTAGTTAAGATACAGAGACAACATAAATGTCTATCAACAGATACATGGATAAAGAAAATATGGTATATATATATACAGTTGGGTATTCTTCATGGGTCTTAGAAACAAAAGAGAATTCTGCAAAATGCAACAACATGAATGAATTTTAAGGATATTATCTTAAGTGAAATAAGCCCACAAAAAGAAAAACACTTTTATTTAAATCTTTGAATCCCCTCATATGAAGAAATGAAAGTGAAACTGTTAGTTACTTAGTCATGTCCAACTCTTTGTGACCTCATAGACTTTAGTCCACCAGGCTCCTCTGTCCATGGGAATTCTCCAGGCAAGAATACTGGGGTTGCCATTCCCTTCTCCAGGGGATCTTCTCAACCCAGGAATCGAACCCAGGTATCCTGCACTGCGGACAGATTCTTTACCATCTGAGCCACCAGAGAAGTCCTCCCATTATATGGGTTATCTAAAATAATCAAATTCATAGAATCAGAATGAAATGGTGATTTCAAGAGGCTAGAGGAGCTTTAGTTGCTGCAAAATAGATCAAAGATCCTAAGTCCCAGCGCAGACAAATAAGTAAATATATATATATATGTATATATATATATTTATACACACACACACACACACACATTAAAAGAGGCTAGGGGAAGGTGGAAATAGGGAGTTACTAATCAGTGGGCATAAAATTTCAGTTATATATGATGAGTAAATTCTAGAGATCTGCTGTATAACCATTGTGCCGATAATCAAGAACACTAATGTACACTTAAAATTAAGAGGCTAGTTCTCATGTTATATGCACAATAAAGTAAAAAAGAATAGGTTAAGAATGTATAATAGATTAGAGTACATAATCTCTCTTGGGTACAGAGAGACTAAAATTTATGCAAAAAATTTAAAGGTATTAAAAAGTTAAACATTATTCTGTGTTTTTTTTTTTATCATAATGAAAAATAGTACAAAGACAAACAGAAGAAAATAACATCCCTACCTGGTGAAACAAATGTGGTTAAGTACTTTTTTAGAAAAATACTAACCAGGCCACACAAAATACAAAAAAGGTCAAATTACCCTTACCTAAAGGAAATATCAAAATGCCTGAGCTTATTTCTTCTTCAGTGGAAAAACAAATGAAGAGTATATGGAATCCTAGCAATTATGTTAAAAAATCATCTTGTTCTACATAAAATCTGCTGCTTATATTGTTATCATTTTAGTACACGACATCAGCATGCCACAAGTAAGTGCCAAGCTCATAAATTTCAAACTACTTTCCAAAGTTAAAAAATAATTCCAATACAAAAATACAGTTGATATTTCTCAGTTTTCTCTTTATTGTGATATAATCTATCACTACAGAATATTAAGCTAAATGATAGCTTCACATTCTGTTAATTTATGCCAGTTTCAAATGTATTTTAGAACATCTAAGTCACCAATCTTGTCTTCTCTCTAGGGGTAAACACATGAAAGGAGGTGAGAGGCACGTTCATGTTACCTGTCAGACAAGAATATGTAGAAAGATGTCAAAAGTATATAGATTTGTAATACGATTTTTCAGAACAAAAATATATTAAAAATATTAAAATCAAGTCTGATAGTAGGAATAAGATAACAATGAGCTCAGAAAAAGCCTTCATCTGAATACTCTCCCTGTGCATCACATGCGGTATATGAAAGCACAAGGAAGATATAAGAATATCAACATATCTAATGGCTTGTACAGTTAAAGAATGTACAGCCAACAAAACCTTTATGATAGGAGTCCTGATGGGAAATAGCTACATGAGATAAAGCAAATGTTATTCAGCTATACCTTTTCAAAGTCAAAATGTGGCAAATCAAATTAAACTCTGATATAAGCAGAAGAAAATGTGACTATGAAGAGCTGCTTAGGTGGAGTAAAGGAGGAACAGAGGCACCACTGGCTTAGAGAAAAGACAGTTGCACAGAAAGTTTTTACAACATTTGGAAAATATCCAAGAGCAGTGAATATGTAAACTACTTTCTTGGCTTACACATGGCTTCATACCTCATGTAAATATGTGCCAGAGAATGCCCAACTTTCTCAGGGTTTTCAAATCACAAAAAATAACTTAGGGTTTAACACTTGTAGATTTCTACTGGAGGTCATAAATGAAAAAGAAAGGTCATAAGCATTTCAATTCAGTCCTCATTAACTCTATAATTGCCATATAAAATTATTGTTTTCTAATCAGTAATTAATAACCAAATACAATTATATAAATTATTATTATTGTATTTGTATAATTGTATTAATTATACAAATTTGTAGCTGAGAACAAAGGTTCATATTGAGTGATTTAACAGACCATCAATGTAGGTTTTGTAATACAAATACTGCTTCCCTACTATTGAAATATATATACATAAAGGAAAAAAGTTTATACATATGGACACTTAGAAGCAATGAACAAATTCTTATAAGAATCCATTCAAACTGACTCCAGAAGAAATAGCAAATCTGAATGGTTTTATCACCATCAAGAAATAAACACTTTCTTTTTAATCTTGTAGCTTCCCTGGCTGTGCAGTTGGTAAAGAGTCTGCCTGCAATGCAGAAGATCCAGGTTCAGTCTCTGGGTTGGGCAGATCCCCTAGAGAAGGGAATGGCAACACACTCCAGTATTCTTGGCTGAGAATCCCATGGAGAGAGGAGCGTGGCCAGCTACAGTCCATGGGGTCACAAAGAGTCGAACATGACTGAGCAACTAAACCTACCTATCTAAAGGAAAAAGGCCAAGGGGATAGAATTGTTTTAAAATAACAAATTTTGATTAGCCAGAGATCTGCATCTACAAGGAAGGCTATAATCAGCAGTTAAAGTGTGTTAACAGGAGAACAGGATATTTAGCAATACATACAATTAACAGCAAAGGAAATAGGAAATATTATCTCTAGGAATAAAGATCAAGCATAATGACTGTAACTGCTTTATATAGAAGTTACCCCGAAAGACCTCCAAAGATGATAAGCATTAGAATCTTTCAGAACTGACTTGAGTGATTCTTGAATCAATACACCTGCGGTGAGCTGGAGTGATGGGGGCAGTTGTGGGAACAATGTGCAGAGAAGCAGTAGGCAGATTCTCCTACTGACCAGTGAGTGGTAGGTATTCCACATTGAGCAGCACACCGAAATGAGTTAGCAGATGTCACTGCAATTTCCTTAGAAACTCCAAGGAAGTGATCTGTCATTCTTTTTTTTTTTTGGTCTTCAAACATTTTTTTTTTTTTTTTTTACACAAGTTGCAAAGATCATGCTCTGGTGGGGATGCCAATTTGTCACTGAGCAGAGTTGGCCTGAGACAATGAAGCCTAGAAAATGGCATTTCCATTCTTGTTGTCTCACATTTGCCCAGAAGCCTCAGATTTCATACATTTTCCTCTTAAAAATTTCATCTTTCTCACCAAGAACTTTCAAATAACTACATGGTTAGTTACTCTAATAGACACAGAATGATTCTGTACTTAGTTTTATTTATTAAATTCAAACAAGTCCACAAAGTGTTGCCAAAATACATATTGAAATAGGTAAAGAGATTTTTTCCTGGCTTATTGGTTTCTACAGAGAACTTGAATTGTATTTTTTTCCCATTAAATTTAGTGACTAATTTCATGAGACACTAAATCAATTCATTGAAACAATCCTTTCCATGAAATAAATAATTCACTTCTAAGTACTAACAAGTCACTTAAATTCCCTGTGACTTAGGTCCTTATACAAAAATTGGAGAAAATGATGCTTTTCACATATTTCTCAGAGGTACTCAAAATAATAATGAGATGGTGTCTTTTGAGCACTTGGAGTTCCCCAAGGAGAGGTACAGTATTAACTCAAATTACCACTCCATTTATGATTTATCTTTACTTTATACAAACCATTTACTGTTAGCAGCATTTTTCTTGTAGAAACCTTTTATATTGCTGAAGTGCATTAGCCCTGATGTATAATTCTACTCCTTGATCATAAAGGGTCTAAGGCTACAAAACAGAGAACTCAACTGCATTAGGAGGAGTTAATATTGTCTGTCTCTTCCAGACAATACTTTGTCCTTCTGTAAGTGACTTTTGTATAGCAAGCAGCTCAGAGAATGTCATGTCAACAAGAGCTTCTGAGGGGTAAGTGAAATGCAATACAGGTTAGCAGGAGAGTTAATTTGAAATCTCATGAAGACAAGAAGGATAGGTCCAGCTAGCATCATAAAAAATAAGGAGATGAATGACAGGCTCCATAGCTCTGGGCTTATGCGAAAGGTATGGCACCAGTCTCCATGCCAGCCCTTCAGAAGCCACCATTCTGGTCTTTTGGATTCCATAACCAAGAGTCACTAACTCTTATGTTCAAGTCCCAGAAAAACATTAGGCATTACTGACAAAATGGAAGCACGGCCCCACACCCTCTCCTCATTCCGCAGACACGGACCTGGGATGAAGGAGTTAGGCCTTGTAATTCTGACTTTTTTTTTCCTCTCCTGGGCTGAGTTGACTGAAAAGGAGTATTAAGGTGCTTATTGTTCTTGAGAGGAGCATGAGAAGGCACAAAGTCTTCTGCAGCTGTGCTCAGAGAATAATTCATAAAGTTAATCATTGACATTTGTTTAAGGACTTTTTCAAAAGAGTGTTCCAGGATGAGCACATAGGCCGCAGCTTGAGGCCATAGGAGGGATTGCTATCTGAAACCTATATGTGAGGAAAATGTTTATGGCAAAGGAGTTTACCGAATTTATGGCTTAGACATAATTAAAATAGTTAGAAGTTAAAGATTTAAGGAATGTTGTAAAGTTAGCATATTTTACTATAGCTAATAGAAGTTAGGAATTTTTAGAGACACTATAGCTAGAAGCCTTTTTAAGAAATTGCAAGCTCAGGATATCAGGGGCAAACAGGATTTAGGAAGGTAAGTAGTAAACTGAGGAATGTAGCATGAGTTACAATGTAATCACAAGTTAACTATAGAACACATTAGAGGAAGTAGATAATAGATGGTAAGGCTGATTCTGAGAGAATCACTGAAGCAGGGGCTCTGTTTGAAGAGCAACAATGATTTATGGACCTAATAAATCTGGGTGGGGGGGGAACTGGAGATGTCAAACCTCTGACCTAATGCTTTTGTAAAAGCATAAAAGAAAATCTTAAACTTGCGATAAATAGGCAGTCCAAGAAAACTGAGAGGCGGCCTCATCGCCGACACCGGTCATCTCTTCAGGTTGAATCCCTGGCTGCTGGAGCTGGACTCTGGCACTTATTCATTTTTTTTCCTGCTGAAGGAATCTAGTGCCCTTGTTCTGCTTTCTCAGTCTCAGTGACACCAGGCTCCTCCATCCAGGGGATTTTCTAGGCAAGAGTACTGGAGTAGGCTGTCTTTTCCTTCTCCAGGGAACTTCCCAACCCAGGAATCGAACCCAGGTCTCCCGCATTGTAGACATACGCTTCACTATTTGAGCCACCAGGGAAGTCTCCCTCAGTGGCACCATCTTAGTTCATTCACCTCACCTTACCTAGAGTACTTCCACTGACCACCAATGGTCACCTGGCTGGTGTTCTTGAGTTTGGACTCTTTTCTGCATTGAATTCATCTAGCACACTCCTGTCTGATACTCTGCCAAAATCTCAGTGCTCTCTAAGATTTAAGTTAAAGCAAGGTAATGCATTAATTTAAAACATCAAGGTGAAGACCTAAAGACCTGAGTTCAAACTCTTGGCTGTTCTATATTAGCTACAGAATTCTTGAGGGAAAAAAAAAAATGCTTCTCTAATTATTAGACCCTTTATCTGTAAAGTGAGTAGAATTATGCTTCCTTATCCAGGGTGTGGTGGCTGGGAATACAAGAGAAAATGCAGGGAAACTATTGAGCACAGGAGTATTTCCTGTTGTTATATAATTCAGTTTCCATGAAAATCACATATTATAATAGTGCACAACAACAATAACAAAAGTAATAATAACTAACATTTGTTGATTGTTTTCTTGGTACTCAGTCCTAATATAAATGTTTTACATATTAAACCCATTAGTGCTCAAAATAATCCCTTAAAATGGAAGTGCTATTTTACTGATAAGCAAAGTGTGACACAGAATGACCACATAAAGTCTAAGGCTACACCTGCTGGGACTCAAATCCAGATAAACCTGGCTCCAGAGATTGTTCTTAGTTACTACGCTACACTGGTTCCCTAGTTCAATCTCCTTGCCTCTCCTTTTCTTGAACTTTTTGGCTGCTATATTTCTTTCTTGAAATATCCTTCCTTTCAATCTCTGAATTTTTGTCACGTATATATTTTCCAAGTTCCAGTTCAAGTTCTTCCTTTTCCAGAACATCCTTTCAGTCTCTTTGCATTATTTTTTTTTCTGAAGTGTCATAACCCAACGTTCCATAATACACTACTTAACTGCACAATACATTATATTGTTTTTGAAAATTTTTCTCATGTATGTTGCTTTTTTTCTCCCTAAGAGCCTTCAAGTAAGTAGGAAGCTAGGAGTTCTTTAGGGCTTCCTTGGTAGCTCAGCTGATAAAGAATCTGCCTTTGATGCAGGAGAGCCCGGTTTAGTTCCTGGGTCAGGAAGATCCCCTGGAGAAGGGATAGGCTACCCATTCCAGTATTCTTGGGCTTCCCTGGTGGCTCAGCTGCTAAAGAATCTGCCTGCAATGTGGGAGACCTGGGTTCGATCCCTGGGTTGGGAAGATCCCCTAGAGAAGGGAAAGGCTACCCACTCCAGTATTCTGGCCTGGAGAATTCCATGGACTGTATAGTCCATGGGATCGCAAAGAGTCAGACATGACTGTGAAACTTTCATTTTAGGGTTTCTTTATCCTCCCCATCCAGAGTACAGTATTCAGTTAATTTTAACAAATACTCAATACATATATACAATATCACCTTACCTATATAGTACTGTACTAGGTTATCTCATTCAAAATTGTGTAATTATTCATATTACTCAAATAAGTGTTGATGAGGTCTTAGCTCAATTTTTGTGTTACCCAACTTGGATGGAAATCAAGTATCTCTCTGAAACTACTTTACAGCCCAAACTCCAGCAAATCCTGAGTCTTTCTCTGAAGAATGAGGAGCTATGACATGTAGGAACAATTTCTCTACAGTCTGAAAATACTAAGCTTGATCTATAGGATGCTTAGTTATGTCCATTTCTTATTTAAGATATTTTGAGAACTTACAATTTCCTAAGAAGATAATTTTCTTAACAGTCATACGTAAGTAGAGCTCTTATCAAGCAATTTCCTCTGACATTTTCCTTTAAATTTTCCCATCTTTTCCCCTTCATCAGATGACTCTTCCTTGCAGCTTTTGCTGTTTTCTGAGCATTTTCTCCCCAAGTCCTCTGTGATTACAACCTTCAGACATGGCTAAGGCAGTTCTGAAGTCTACCCTTTAATCAACATTTGTCCATGTTATGCATAGTGGATCTTTTCATCTTGTCTGGGTCTCAGTAGTGATGATGGCTGCCTATGGAGGCTGGCAATATTTTATTACTCTCACTAATTAACATGTGTCCTGTAAAACTGAAATAACTTAATGTGTGGATCATTTTGGCAGGCTTTCTATTTTTCAAATAAATTATGCTAAATTTAAATCCCTGTTTACTGAGAGACCTCCCACAGTGAAGATACTGTGATTATCTTTTAAATTAGAACAAAGCAGATTTAGATATTAAGTTTCTTTCACCTAATCCTCTAAAAAGTGTTGTATAAATTAAATTTTAGTTATATGTTCTCTGAAATCAAATCTCTTTGCAAATATATGAACTTACCTCTAACCTTTGTACGAACAGTAGACAGGAATCCAAAGCCATACCATGTTTGGCTTTGGTACCAGGATCATCACAATCTAAGGAAGGAGAAGCTTGTGAGATGTGTTTACATATATTGGGATGGCCAAGAAATTTGTTTTTCCCTGAGGTGGTACAGAAAAACCCAAACAAGCCCTTTGGCCAACAAAAACAAAATGGAAAATAGAAATGAGTCAGCTTAAGAGTAGTTGATGAAACAGTTCTTCAAAACTATAGGCTATACCTGAATTTTTAATAGTTTGGGCCAATAAAAACATTTCATAAAACTTATTCCTAAAGTTTCTAAAATACTGGAAACTTGACATAACTTTTCTTAAATGTGTTTCTTCAGTAAGAAAATGCCCTATTTCTACAGGGAAAATACAACCATGCTTGAATTCTACTTCATGCCAAGCAGTGGGCTACACATTTTTCATGGTCGTCTGTACTGAAATTTCCTTTATGTGGTCAATGCCTTCCCCAGAAATCTGCTTTGTTCTACTTCGGCTGTTCACTGCTCTCCTAGGTCTTTCTGCTTTGGTCAGCCTCCTGGGATATGTCCCTTCACAGTGGCAGATGTACCACCTACATCTTCCCAAGGTTAATGCCCTCATGTTGCCCCAGGTGTAAAGGCCCCCTCATCTACTTTTTATTTGGAGTGCAACTCCTCTCTCATTACTCTATGGCCAGACAAACCATTTCAGTTGGTAAGTGCTCTTGTTAAGGATCAACACTAATCACTATAGTAAAGTCTCCAAAAGGTTCCCTTGAAACCTCTTTCTTATTTAAGGGGAGGGGGGAAGAATACACAGTTTTTCCAGGAGGGGCTAAAGGGAATGATGATTTTTCTTCAAATACATTCTCACTGTTAGTGGTAGTAACCTCTACATCTTGCCAAATTCATCTTTTTTCTCTGCAGGCTGATGCCACTGACTTCATTCTCTCTCAGGATAGAAGGTAGCTAGTCTGGTTTGGTAGCTAAGAGCATTGTTCTAGAGCCAGGCAACCTGGGTACAAACCCTGGCTCTGCCACCAACCTGCTAAATAAACTTAATGAAGTTACTTAAACTCCTCCTGCCTGATATCCTAATCAGTGAATAGAGATTCTAATAGGTAGTAGCATTTTACCTAACCCAAGAGAAGGAAATGGCAACTCACTCCAGTATTCTTGCCTAGAGAATTCCATGGACAGAGGAGCCTGGCAGGCTTATAGTCCATGGGGTCTCAAAGAGTCTGACATGACTGAGCAACTAACACACACACACACAACCCAATAGGGTAGAGGATCAATAAACATAAAGGTGTTAGTACAGTTCCTCAAATGTAATAAGGACTCAAAATGTTTAGTTATTATTTACATAATAATCTGGCATTTATTATATTATTCTCAGCCTTGGAGGCCTTAAGTCCAGCTAGCAAGAGATCGCATTCTACTGTTGTTACATTAGCTTACTTAAATACACATTTATTATTTTTCCTTCCTTGTTTCCAAATGACTTTTTTTCCTTTGTTTTCTTTTATTTTTTTCTATTTACTTCTTTTTTTAAAAAATTTTATTATTTATTTTTTACTTTACAATATTGTATCGGTTTTGCCATACATCAGCGTGAATCTGCCATGGGTGTACACATGTTCCCAATCTTGAATCCCCGCCCCAACCTCCCTCTCCAAATGATTTGTGGTAGTTTATAATAAGTGATAGAAATGCGATAGAAGAATTAGGATAAGGTTAAAGGCTATAATGTCATGTAACCTATTAAGATAGATAATTATACCAGAAATGTAACTCAATGGAATTTTCTAAAATTGAGCATTAATTTTAACTTTGGACTAAGTGGAAGCCATCATGAACAAAGGAAAAAAAGGTTATATGCCATTCTTATCTAACAAAATGATATTACTTACTGAGTTACTAAGCTTCTTAAAGTATTGAAAATGTAAGATAAAAGGTAAAAATAAATAAAAAAATACCATCAATAGCTTTTTTGATAATGATGTCCTGAATATACATAGGGATTAATGTTCAAGTATTAATGAAATCAGGGGTCTCAAAATTGACCATATGTAAGAAACACCTAGCAACTAAATGCAGGTTTCTAGGTCTGCCCTGGAAATAACAGGATTGCAGAGGGAGCAAAAAGTGGCTGTGGAGCAAGCATCACAATGAACTCTGATGTGAGGAGGGCAGGAGAAAACCGCCATCCAAACATGGGCATGACTGCTCTTATCTAAGACCAAACATTAAAGGGCCACAGATAAGGCACACTTATGAAGATCTCACATCAGTGGGTCAAGCTGTTTTTGGAAGGCCCAGATCTCATGCCCATAAACTCCCCTCTCATTTTCAGAGTAAAAGAAATATTTACAATAGCCAAGACATGGAAACACCTAAGTGTCCCTCAACAGATGAATGGGTAAAGAAGATGTGGTGTATATATATATATACATATACCCTGGAATATTACTCAGCCATAAAAAAGAATGAAATAATACCACTTTCAACAACATGGTTGGTCCTAGATATTATTATACTAAGTAAGTCAAAGAGAAAAAGACAAATGTCATATGATATCACTTATACATAGAATCTAAAATATGACAAAATAAACACCTATGAAAGAGAAACAGACTGGTGATTGCCAAAAGGGTAGGGGTTAGAGGAGGGATGGATTGGGAGTTTGGGATTAGCAGATGCAAACCATTAGATAGAGAATATATAAACAACAAAGTTATACTGCACAGTACAAGGAACTAAATTCAATATTCTGTGATAAATAATAATGTAAAAGAATACAAAACAGAATGTATATATATGTATAACTGAATCACTTTGCTATACAGTAGAAATTAACATGATATTGTAAATCAATACTTTGATATACTTCAATAAAATACATTGAAAAAAACAGGTATTTACTTGTATGATGCATCAAACACAATTATCTACAAGAATAGAAAAATACAGATAAATGAAAAAGTATCTTTAAAATAAAGTATTAATAATAGTTTAAAAGCTATGAGCAAATTATATGCAAAAGGGAGAAAGAAAAACCAGTAAATTGCACAAAGGGAAAATGAAAGGCCAATATAGATATGGAAAAATGTTTGACCTCATTGTGAAAGTCACTCAGTCATATTGGATTCTTTGCAACCCCATGGACTCTACAGGGCATTCTCCAGGCCAGAATACTGGATTTGTTAGCCATTCCCTTCTCCAGGGGATCTTCCCAACCGAAAGTCCCAACCCAGGGACCCAACCCAGGTCTCCCATATTCCGGACAGATTCTTTACCAGCTGAGCCACAAGGGAAGACCAAGAATAGTGGAGTGGGTAGCCTATCCCTTCTCCAGTGGATCTTCCTAACCCAGGAAGACAACCAAGGTCTCCTGCATTGCATGTGGATTATTCACCAACTGAGCTATTAGGGAAGCCTTGACCTCATTACTAATACATAAATACAGATTGAAACAATGACATCACATTTTATCCATCAGATTGGGTAAGGGAAAAACACATTTGTTAACACCTTGATCACAATAAGAATATGGGGAAAGGGCATTTTCATATAATTTTGTTGAAGAGAAAAAGGCCATTTTTCCAAAGGAGATCTAGTCATATGTATAAAATTTTAGGAGTGCTAAATTTTAACTAAGCATAACAATTACATATCTAATTGAATCTTAATAAATAATTGTCTAATGTTAATATTTAAATGTTAATTTAAAATATTTTGTCATCATAGGTTTTATATTAGGAAAAAAAATATAAACTAAAAAAAAAGTCCAATAATTGCAACAGGCTAAAAATTATGATATTCATTTCAATGGAATACTATGAAAGTATGAAATATTATGATCTGCAATTATGATGTCCACAAAAAATATTAAGTACCAAAAGCTTATGAAAGTTTATACATGACATGATCACATTTTTCTAAAGAAAATCTCTTCTGACATGGTAGAGCAACCTGCTCAGGATTTTATATCAAAATGGTAATTATAAATATTTTAGATAAAGTAAAATCAGATATTAGATGAATTTTCTTTGCCTTTCCTTTTATTTTTGCTTGAATTTATCACCAGAAAGTACAATTGCATTTTACTTTTTTAAAATTAAAAGATGTATTAATTGTGTTTAAACCAGATTTCTATGTGATTTGTGTTAACCTAAAAATATATTATTCAGTAATGTAATAACAGTATGGCCTTCCTATGGGACCAAAAAGAACTACATGTTTGCTGGGCTTACATATTCTTTCCTTAACTATTTCCGTAGAGACCCAAATATTTTTGAAACATCTGGGAGTATATAAAAATCAAAATTGAGAGCAAGGACACATTCTGACCTGTATCTTTAAAAATTACTACATAACTTTTCCAAGAAGAAAACATTCTGATCATTGAGGCACTTTCAGTACATTTTATTCACTGCCTCAGAGACTTTCACTTAAAATAACTCTCCCTTGAACAACACGGTAACTTTAAAAAAATGTATTCACAGGTATATGTGCTTTTCCAATGTTGTAAGAAGAAAAAAGTAAAAACCCACTTCAAAATAATCACACTTAATTATTTTCACTTTCATAGTTTTTTAAAGAGCTGATCTCTAAATATTTAGAAAGTGATTAAAATCAATATCAACATTTATTTATTTCTTCTAGTATTTTTTCAAAATAAATTATGTTTTGAAGTAAACATTTGCCTTGACAAATCTGTATTTGGATGAATGTTTTGCTTTTGTTAGCTTATGAGCTGTTATATCTTTCAGAAACCATCAGGTACAATTAGGACTCATGATCATTATCATTATTGAATTCTCTGGTCTTTGTAGACTGCTTTGCAATTTATAAAAGACTTTCACACACAGTGTATTATTCTCATTTTGATTTTCTGACAACCCTATTAAGTAGGCAGTACAAGTATCATTTTCCTTGGAAAAATCTACATTATAAAAGGTAAAGCTATCTGTGTAAGATCTATTTATCATGCCACTATTTCAGTATTCTAATGGTGCTTTAACGGGTTACTGGCCTTCATATGGGATCATATCATGTAAAATTTACAGAAGAAATGGAAGATCTTAATCTCAAAAGATCCTTCAAACTAAAGAATTCCTGATCCCTGAATATGTAGAAAAATATGAACATTTGAGTCTTTCATATATTTCAAAAACCATTGGGTCATCAAAACAAACTGGCAGATTCACGTCAATATAGGGCAAAACCAATACAGTATTGTAAAGTAAAACAAACAAACAAAAATCTTAATATTAAAATTTTCCAAAAGCAGAAGGAGTCTTTAAATTCTAGCAACTTGATATAAAATTATGATACTCCATTTTTAACTAACAATATTGTCCTTATATTCTGATTTTTGGCATGTATAAGCTCTAAAACTTATTATTTGTAAGATAAGTAGGCATCGTGAATAAAATAAACTCAGTAGTCTATGTGGGGATTATTTCATGTTTTGACTAAAGATTGGTGTTAATACAAAACTGGCTTCAGTTCCATTTCCCAGAAGCTTTAAGATGTTCTAATCCAGTATTTCCCAAAGAACAATCCATGACCATGGAATCATCAAGAAGTTCCTCTTTAAAAAAGATTTAGAGGTAAGTATTTTTGGAAAATCCAGTATATGGCACTACCCTTTTAGATATAATGTAAGAAAATTAGCATAGTACAGATTAATATAAAAGAACTTTATGCAATGTGGATTGCCCTGACTTTTTCCATTTCTTTCCATCAAAATCCACTTTATAGCTGGCTTAAAACTCAACATTCAAAAAACTAAGTTCATGGCATCTGGTCCCATCTCTTCATGGCAAATAGATGGAGAAACAATGGAAACAGTGACAGACTTTATTTTCTTAGGCTCCAAAATCACTGCAGATGGTGACTGCAGCCATGATATTAAAAGATGCTTACTCCTTGGAAGAAAAGCTATGACAAACCTTGACAGCATATTAAAAAGCAGAGATATCGCTTTGGCAACAAAGACGTGTATAGTCAGATCTACGGTTTTTCCAATAGTTATATACAGATGTGAGAGTTGGACCATAAAGAAGGCTGAGCACCAAAGAACTGACCCTTTTGAACTGTAGTGGAAGACACTTGAGAGTCCCTTGGAAAGCAAGGAGATCAAACCATTCAGTCCTAAAGGAAATCAACCCTGAATATTCAATGGTAGGACAGATGCTGAAGCTGAAGCTCCAATACTTTGACCACCTAATGCAAAGAGCCGACTCACTGGAAAAGAGTTGACTCATTGGAAAAGATACTGATGTGGGAAAGATTGAAGGAAGGAGGAGAAAGGGATGACAGAGGAAGAGATGGTTGGATGGCATCACTGACTCTATGGTCGTGAGTTTGAGCAAACTCAGGGAGATGGCAAAAGAGAGGGAACTTTGGTGTGCTGCAGTCCATGGATCACCAAGAGTTGGACATGACTGAGTGACTGAACAACAAATTAAAATTTCAAGAAACCAAAATATCAATAGGTCACTGGAGTCTTTTTTTTTTTTTTTTTGCTCAGAAAACTCAAACCACTTTTGAAGTAATTAAAGAAAATATCTGGTATAAAAATATGTTATTTTATCATAAACATTATGTTATACTTTAAATTATCTTAGATTATTGGAGTTTAGCATAGTGCTCTGAAATTAGTAGTTTGAAGGCACTTGAGAGCAAAGGATGCATACACAAACTATGATGGCTATAATGTACTCACTCTGTTCTATAAAAAAACAAAGACCTAGAGGTGTGAATTAAAGGAAAAATATGTACAAGGTATATCCATTACACTGGAATTAATAAAAATTTTGTGTTTGAGCATTTAAAAAGAGTATGTTCCTCACAAGCTATCTTTTCATACAATGGTAGTATACGTATGTCAGTGCTACTATCCCGATTCATTTCACCCTCCCCTTCCCCCACCACTCCTGTGCCCCTGCCCCCGCTGTCCCTTCTCTTTGTCTGCATCTCCATTCCTGCCCTGCAAAAGGTTCATCAGTACCACTTTTNATGTGTATAAGAGACAGGAAATAAGGGTGGGGTGAGAAGCTTCAAGAGAATGGAGATATATATATACATATAGCTGATTCACTTTATGTAGCAAAAGCTAAAACCATATTGTAAAGCAATTATACTCCAATTAAAAAATAGTATTCTCAATTTAAAAAATTTTATTTAAAAAATTAAGCTAAAATCCATACCTATATTCCTTTTCTCATTAACAGAATACTTGTGAATGCTTGACAGTAACCTATACTGTTTACTAAGATTATTAGGATTTTTAAATTTATCTTGGTAGAAATTAGTTTCCTTGAACTAAAGAATTAAGAAGAATAACAAAAACAAGGGCTTTACCAGGACATGGAAGCAACCTAGATGTCCATCATCAGATGAATGGATAAGAAATCTGTGGTACATATACACAATGGAGTATTACTCAGCCATTAAAAAGAATACATTTGAATCAGTTCTAATGAGGTGGATGAAACTGGAGCCGATTATACAGAGTGAAGTAAGCCAGAAAGAAAAACACCAATACAGTATACTAATGTATATATATGGAATTTAGAAAGATGGTAACGATAACCCTGTATGTGAGACAGCGAAAGAGACACAGATGTATAGAACAGTCTTTTGGACTCTGAGGGAGAGGGAGAGGGTGGGATGATTTGGGAGAATGGCATTGAAACATGTATACTATCATATAACAAATGAATCACCAGTCTAGGTTTGATGCAGGGTGCAGGATGCTTGGGGCTGGTGCACTGGGATTACCCTGAGGGATGGTGTAGGGAAGAGGGTTCAGGATTGGGAACATGTGTACACCTGTGGTGGATTCATGTTGATGTGTGGCAAAACCAATACAATATTGTAAAGTAAAAATAATAATAATAATAAATAAATAAAGCAAAAAGAAAAAGCAAGGGCTTTAGAAGTCAGTACAAAAATAACTTATTTTGATAACTCATATTGCTGACAAGATAATTAATCACACATATTATATGCATTATATATGTATTCTTCACCCATGAATCATATATACAATGTATATTATCTGTGATTAATTAGCTTATGTAAATACATCATAGATATATTTTCATGGCAACATAGAGTATTAATAAGATCACTTTGGAAATGAACCACTGTTTATAGTAATTTTACTAGTAATACCTTTAAGTTCTCAAAGTCTATTTAGGTCTTCTCCTTGGTGCTACTTACAGAAGGGACAGCCAGCTCATCACCAGAATCAGACCTGCTGTTAGACACCCATATAAACTTATGAGATTAATAAAAAAGCCAGAAAGTTTCCCTGACATCTGTTATTTTGACACACCAACATGAGAACATTTGTAAAATATTAGGAAACATTGCCTCTAGAGTTTTCCTCTTGAGAAGAGGGAAGATCAGTGGTGATGCCAAGCACTGGTCCTGAGAGCAATAAAGAACATAAAGCTACGCAGCCAATCCTAAACTGTCCTACAAATGTGGAACAAAAGAGGATGCTTAAATGAGAGCAAGTTTTTCTGGGCTGAGACTACTTTTAACACTTTCTCTAAGGATCTTGAAGTTATCTAGGACAAGAGAGCTGTATATTGGAATTACCAACCAGATCCCTTTGTGTATCTGCTGCTACTGCTACTGCTAAGTCGCTTCAGTCGTGTCTGACTCTGTGTGACCCCATAGACAGCAGCCCACCAGGGTCCCCCATCCCTGGGATTCTCCAGGCAAGAACACCGGAGTGGGTTGCCATTTCCTTCTCCATTTGTGTATCTGGTCCTGAATAAAACTACAAATCTCTACTGGCTTTCACCTACAGACCACATTGTAAAATTATAATCACTGACTTTTGAAACAGGCTGATAAGAGTTTTACTAGAAGGAATATATATCGCTGATTCACTTTGCTGTACAATAGAAATTGACACAGCAGTGTAAAACAACTATACTCCAATTTAAAATGGAGAAGGAAAATGGCAACCCACTCCAGTATTCTTGCCTGGAGAATCCCCGCGGACAGGAGCCTGGCGAGCTACAGTCCATAGGGTAATAAGAGTAGGACATGACAGCAACTACACCACCACCACCACCACCAGTTTTAAAAATTAGATTTATGATGTACTGTTTAAGTCAGGATTCCCCAAGCTACCTCCAGAATCAGTTTGCTTACTGATGCTTTTCACAGCTCATAATCTGTTTGACAGCCAGGTTTGACTAGTAACTAGAATGAAGTGAATTGGCTCAGTCATGTCCAACTCTTTGTGACCCCATGGACTCCTCCATCCATGGGATTTTCCAGGCAAGAATACTGGAGTGGGTTGCCATTCTCCAGGATGCTTACCATCTGAGCCACCAGAGAACTCCTAGTGAGACCAGTAACTAAAGGGTATAACACACACTGCCAGCAACTTCTACATTAAACTTTCCCAAAGCCAAATGTATTACAAAGCTCTTGGTGGCACAATGTGGGGCAAAGCCCATCTGTGTGTGAATAAGGACCTGAGGGGAGTTTGCACCTAGCTGTGTCTTAGAACCCAAACGTTTGCCTGTATTCTCTCTTACCATATCCCAGCTTTTGGGTTAAAATGAAGGTCATAGGTAATTATGCTCTATGCTAAGACTGCAAGGTCTTAAAAATATCTAAAATTGTCATTTTATTCCTAGATACAATACCAAAATCACCAATCACTCTCTGTGTGCCCTTTGCCAAATTACTTGTTCTCTCTTTGTGTCTGTTTCCTCATCTGTAACATGGTAATAATGTTACCACCTACTTCATAGGCTGTTAGAAAAAATGAATGAGGAAATTCAGAAGACGCCCTTAGGGCTGGAGAATGGTGACTGGTACATGGACATTAGCTATCACCATCATCATAATAAACTTTAATTTTTTTGTGTTTTATTCCTATCAAGTAAACTTACATATTAAGGTCAAATAAAATATATTAGTCCTCTTAGTATTCTCTTTATCTACCAGAGTGCTTAACATGAAGAATTTCAGAATACTGATTACACCTGTAATAATTTGAGCATTATGGAGAATTTTGATGTATGCAAAAATAATTTGCTTGCCATATTAACAAATCTTATGTGCTCTTGACAATGTAGCTGACATACATGAACTTCATTTTAACTCTGGTCCTCTTGCTCCTTCTTCAAAGTTACAACTAAGTTATTCAGAATAATGGTAAAACTCCCTCCCTTCTTTCCTTCTTCTTTTCTACCACAAATGTTTACTTAGTGACCCTTACAAACAAGCCCTGAACTGAGTCCTGAAGGCTCAGAACTGAATGTGTCATTTCTAATATATTCTAGGATTTCATATTTTCTCAAGCATAAGAGACAAGCAAATCCCCCTGTCAAATGCACTGTAAAAGCGGCATGCAAACAGTATGCACTGATGCTGTTGAAGCACAAAAGTGGGCCAAGGATGACTTCCTATGGACCTTGGAATGGCTATGACCAGAGAGGTTTTTCAGAATATAGATTACAGTGGAACAAAGAATGAATGGGAGACAAGCATGGGATATCATTTCAGGAAATCAGAATGTGAAAATAAATTAGCACATTTGGTTACCCTTTAATAAACCCTATGTTTTATAGGGATATTAATTCAGATATTTTTTTAGTTATGCAGTTGCCCTTCTACACACATAGACCTAATCACACACAATTTGTTTTGAGAATAAGTTCAAAGCAGTTTGGAGTCATTAAACCTTGTTTCTGTGCAGGTTATGTCTCTGTGGCACTACCTGCATTGTTGCAGGCTCAGCCACTCAGTCCTGCCTGACTTTGCAAGCCCATGGCCTGTAGCTCTCCAGGCTCCTCCTTCCATGAGATTTTTCAGGAAAAAATACTGGAGTGGGTTGTCATTTCCTCCTCCAGGGGATCTTCCTAACCCAGGGATTGAACCTGCATCTCTTGTGTTTCCTACATTGGCTCGTGGCACTAACTAGATCTCCATTACGATGTTAATAACATAATGAAAATGGAAAAAGAAGTTACCCTATCTTTCTGTATAACTTGTAGGAATATGTGTATTAAAATTTTTTAATTGACAGCAGACTAGGATAATAACTTGTAATTTTATGATCAATTATTGTGAACAACCCATATGTAGGTATTTTGTGTTTTTTAGAAACAAATTTATGTAATTTAAAAATATTACATGTCACTTTTTTGTACTATAGCATTTGTTTGTTTTTTTGAATTAAGTATGTTTACATAAAATTTCAATAAATTTGTTAAATTGCATTACTTCTCTAGTTATTTTTGCCATTTATTTCATTTCCTGATTATTACTACTTCTGTACTAGAGAGGATATGTTAAAAATGGGCTGTCAAGTATGCTAGGCATACCTCCAAACTGAAGATACCTTAACACTTTACATAGAGACTTCGTAGAATTTATGTTCCCAGGTAAAAGTATGAGTAGCACTCATATGGGTCTTATAAATCAATCCAACTCGAGGAAATCAAGAGGTTTTTGTGAATTCCAAGCCAAATAGCAAGTTGTTACTCTACCCACAAAGCAGTTAGCTCTCTACAGACAGGCCATAAAGTCTTGAGGAGCAGAGAGCTTGATGGGATGAAGTTCAGCAAAGACTGCGAATTCATATTTTGGCTTTGCCACCTCTTAGGCAAGTTCATTAATCTCCCTGCTTCTCAGCAGCTACCCTTACAAGATCAGGAAACAAAAATCTTGTACAGTACAAGCCATATCAATGGTTCAGTTCAGTTCAGTCTATCAATGATAGCTCTACTTCTACTTTTATTAGAAAAAGCAATCCAGTTTCCCTAAGCATTTCAACTCAACACATTAGGCATTAACACAGTCCTACTTTTAAACAATCACTACAATTATTGTTGTTTTCCACTTGCAAAATATTTGAAGAGTTGACAAAAAATTTTGTATTCTGCCACATCAAAAAAAAAAAAGGAAGTTAAAAACAAACAAACAACTTGGGAATAGTGGTGTGTTTTTGTTTTTTAATTTATTTTTTTATTGAAGGATAATTGCTTTACAGAATTTTGTTGTTTTCTGTCAAACCTCAACATGAGTCAGCCATAGGTATGCATATATCTCCCTCCCTTTTGAGCCTCCCTCCCATCTCCTGCTCCCATCCCACCTCTCTAGATTGATAAAGAGTCCTGTTTGAGTTTCCTGAGCCATACAACAAATTCCTGTTGGCTATCTATTTTACATATGGTAAGGTAAGTTTCCATGTTACTCTTTCCATGCATCTAATCTTTGTTTTTTAAAGGATCAGAAAAGCTGCACCTGAAATAGTGTTTATTTTAAGAAACAATTTTCTGTTTGTGTTAACTCTCCTGTGACTCATGTTATTAGTTGAATTTTACCAATAACTCTATACCTTATTCCACCTCTTTTTCAACCAATGAGATGAAAAAAGATGCTACACAGGTCAAAGGAACCCAACCGACTTGGAAAAATAAACTTTGCTAGAGCTATAGAACATGCTGGGTAAATAAACAAAAATAAAGAGAGAAAATCAATAAAAACTCATATTTTTAAAAATTATATACTTTTATTTGATTTTTATGCCTTAATAGTCTCCCATGTTAGAATTATCANCTCCATTGTGTATATATGCCACAGCTTGCTTATCCATTCATCTGTTGATGGACATCTAGGTTGTTTCCATGTCCTGGCTATTATAAACAGTGCTGCGATGAACATTGGGGTACATGTGTCTCTTTCAATTCTGGTTTCCTTGGTGTGTATGCCCAGCAGTGGGATTGCTGGGTCATAAGGCAGTTCTATTTGCAATTTTTTAAGGAATCTCCACACTGTTTTCCTGCTCCATGCTCCCTTTTCTAATTCTCTTCACTGGAATTCCCCAGAAAAGATACATGTTTTTGACTTATAGAAGGAATCAGTAAATTCAGTATAAAGAAGATAAACTGAACTATATCAGAGCTAGAGGTGAGAGTCCTTTGGGCAAATTATTTTATTATTGATTTATTTTGATTATGAGGAAGAATGAGGAACAGCAAACTGAATTAGCATTTCAATATCTCATGCATAATAGAGGTTATTTTTTGCCAGAAAGATTGTTCACTGAAGAAAGGCCTCTCGAATTTTATAAGCTGACCAAATAGAGGTAAATGTTATAACATTTTTACCTTAAAGCTTATGATCCTTCCATAACCCAGGTTTCATATTTTAATTCAGATGGGAGACTTAGAAAAAACAAAAAACAAAAACAAAAACTGATACTTGTCTCAGACATTTTGAGTCTGATGTGATTTTTCTAGAATGCTTTCTAGACCAGGCTTCAATAATTTTCAATGTGTCTAGATATTGCTGACATGCAGCCAGAGTAGGAAATCACTGTTAGTGATTTAAAGACCACAGTGGCCATGTGAGGTCATGTATGACAAGAGTTCAGTCTAGTGTCTGGAATATCAGTAAGTACTTATCAGTAAGTACTCAAATGTCATGTTCCTTTTCTTTCAATGAACTAAGTCTAAAGATGATGCATTTATAGATGCAATTGGCTTATAAAATTTTAAAAGTGTGCATATGTTGAAAAATATCTAATGTCGACCTGGTCATGACTGGGAATGTATCACAGAATTCTTCATGGTGGAACTTTCTTTCTTGTCAGATATGAAATCACCTATCATCATCATCATCACCATTATCATCAATTCAGTTCAGTTCAATTTAGTTCCTCAGTCATGTCCTACTCTTTGGACAACATGGACTGCAGCATGCCACGCTTCCCTGTCCATCACCAACTCCCGAGTCTACTCAAACTCATGTCCACTGAGTAGGTGCCATCCAACCATCTCATCTTCTGTCATCCCCTTCTCCTCCCACCATCAATCCTTCCCAGCATGAGGATCTTTTCCAATGAGTCAGCTCTTCGCATCAGTTGGCCAAAGTATTGGAGTTTCGGCTTCAGCAATAGTTCTTCCAGTGAACACTCAGGACTGATCTCCTTTAGAATGTACCGGTTGGATCTCCCTGCAGTCCAAGGCACTCTCAAGAGTCCTCCAACACCACAGTTCAAAAGCATCAGTTCTTTGGCACTCAGCTTTCTTTATAGTCCAATTCTCACATCCATACATGACTACTGGAAATACCATAGCCTTGACTCGATGGACCTTTGTTGGCAAAGTAATATCTCTGCTTTGTAATATGCTGTCTAGGTTGGTCATAACTTTCCTTCCAAGGAGCAAGTGTCTTAATTTCATGACTGCAATCACCATTTGCAGTGATTTTGGAGCCCCCAAAAATAAAGTCTGCCACTGTTTCCATTGTTTTCCCATCTATTTGCCATGAAGCAATGGGACCAGATGCCATGATCTTAGTTTTATGAATTTGAGCTTTAAGCCAACTTTTTCACTCTTCTCTTTCACTTTCATCAAGAGGATTTTTAGTTCTTCTTCACTTTCTGCCATAAGGGTGGTTTTATCTGTGTAACTGAAGTTACTGATATTTCTCCTGGCATTCTTGATTCTAGCTTGTGCTTAATCCAGCCCAGCGATTCTCATGATGTACTCTGCATATAAGTTAAATAAACAGGGTGACACCCTACATGAAAGTGTTATAATTTTATAAAGTGAAATTCACTCAGTCTTGTCTAACTCTTTGCGATCACACAGACTATACAGTCCATGGAATTCTTCAGGCCAGAATACTGGAGTGGGTAGCCTTTCCCTTTTCCATTGGCTCTTCCCTACCCAGGAATTGAACCCAGGTCTCCTGCATTGCAGGTGGATTCGTTACCAACTGAGCCACAAGGGAAGCTGCCATTATCACTGACCTCATCTAATTTCTATACATGCCTTCCTAGAGAGAACTCTAGAGTAATAAAAAGTGAATGTTGGACAGAAGTATGATAAGGACAAATCTTGCAATTTTTAATGAGGACTTAGAGTTTTATAACTTCCTGCTGTAACAAATTTGAGCCTGCTTACCTTTTAGTTAACAACTGAAATAATCCAAGAGTAATAACTAGCTTGTTAGTGCATTTAGGGATAGAATTTAATTTCATAACATTAAAAGTATGAGGTCCAGGGGCACTTTATGTTACAGCATCCTCCCCCCACCGCCCTTCTTCTGAAAAATTCATTACACTGCAATATAAAACTCAAGAGGTAACATTTTGTTTTTATTTAATCAAACTAAGCCCTATTTCATTATTTGCTGAATGACATTTTTCTGTAATTTCTGAGAGAAGATGGATTTTATAAAGTGTATGGACAGTCAAAATCCCATTTTCTATATGCAAATAAAGTTAGATGGTCTAGGAACCATGGGGTTGTTACAATAATTAATTAAATGATTGTAATATTAAGACCTGGACCTGGCTCCCAGGCCTGACTCAGTACTCCAAAGAGAAGATACTTAATTGTTCTAAGCCTTAGCTATTTTAGCTGTAAAATAAGAACAAAAATAAATATTTCATAAAATAATTGTAAGATTAAGAGCACAGCATGTTGTAGCATTCAAATGTGTATGTCAATTTTCAAAATAATTTTTTTCAGTCCATTTGTGAAATAAGGTGTATTCATTTTCCTTCTGATCTAGGTTAAGATTAATTGCTCCTTGATTGAATTTTCTTTGTTCAAACACGAAAACCTTCTAGGCACAAAAGAATTTTTCCTATTGTACATCAAGTGTACAACACAATTAAAAGTCTGCTGACAAATGGTATGCTTTCCATCACTTTTTTAAAAGGTAGTTTGAAATGCAGAAAACGTATTCATGATCAGCCTTGAGAAAATGCCATAGAACTCAAACTCTAAAAACTTTACTGGAGTATTTTTAAAACTTCAATGTAAGATTTTATATTTATGTACAAACTCTAAAAGAAAGCATCATGATTACAAGCTTTTAAAGCTTGTTTTTCAACAGTCATGTGGTTTATGAATATGAGAATATGAATGATAAATTTTCTCAATGCCAAAAATATCATAAGTTTAATATACCTACAATTCAGTCTAGACAGCATCAACGTTATGGCTGACAAGTATCACAATCTGAAACTTTTCAGACTTCACTCCACTGAGCAAATTACTTGAACTTATCCAGCCAGGTATTATACTGCGTAATGGCTCTTTTGATTCATGATTGGAGAAAGTCTTCACAAAGTACAATTTAAGTTATTTTAAAAGGTAACCAGGGAGTTAATTGATTACAGTGAATAAGCTATAATAACATAAAATATAGTTTTTTAAAAAAAATGATGTTTGGAGAATTCTTTTATCTGAGTAATATTCAATTTGAGAGAAACATATGAGAGTCATACTGGTCTAGTAAACCCTAGCTGTTGTCATAAAATATGATTATCTGTAGATAATGCATGGTGCCCAATTTAATTTCTATGGCTACTATAACATATACCTACCAAATTGTCTTAAAGCAATAGAAACTTATGCTGTCATACTTTAGTGAGCTGTGCTGTGCTTAGTTGCTCAGTCATGTTCGACTCTTTGCAACCCTATAGACTATATATAGCCTGCCAGGCTCCCCTGTCCATGGAGATTCTCCAGGCAAGAATACTGGAGTGAGTTGCCATGCCCTTCTCCAGGGGATCTTCCCAACACAGAGTTTGAATCAAGGTCTCCCACACTGCAAGTGGATTCTTTACTGTCTGACCCATCAGGGAGGCCTGAAGTCTGAAATCAATAACACTAGGCCAAAATCAGGTAGTCAGCTGGGGCACAGTCCTTCTGAAGGCTGTAGAGGAGAATCTGCCTCTCGTTTCTTCCAGCTTCTGATGACTAACAGAAGTTCTTGGTTTATAGCACATTACTCCAATCTTCAAAGCCAGCATCTTCAAGCCTCTTTCAGCTTCATCTTCAGATTTCTTTCTCCTTTCTGTGTAGTTCATCTCCCTCTGCCTCCTTTTAATAAAGACATACATGATTGCATTCAGGGTCCATGATAATCATCGACTTCCCTTATGGCCCAGCTGGTAAAGAATCTAGCTGCAATGTGGGAGACCTGGGTTTGATCCCTGGGTTGGGAAGATCCCCTGGAGAATGGAAAGGCTACCCATGCTAGTATTCTGGCCTGGGGAATTCCATGGACTCTATAGTCCATGAGGTTGCAAAGAGTTGGACATGACTGAGCACATTTCACTCACTTATGGCAATCAAGGATATGTCTATCTCAGTATTCTTAATCACATCTGAAAAGTCTTTGCCATATAAGGTAGCATTTACAGGTGCAAGGCATCAGGATCCACTATTTCGGTGACCATTATTCAATCTACAACAGTGCTCTAATGGAATCCATTCCATTGAAGAGTCTGTGAAAGTGACTCAGTCATTTCTGTCTTTTCATGGCCCCATGGACTCTACAGTCCATGGAATTCTCTAGGCCAGAACACTGGAATGGGTAGCTGTTCCCTTCTCCAGGGGATCTTTCCAGCCCAGGGATTGAATCCAGGTCTCCCACATTGCAGGCAGTTTCTTTACCAGCTGAGCAACCAAAGAAGCCCATTGAAGAGTCTACTCATGGAAAAAAAAATTTTTTTTCCAATTATTACCTCCAAATTTTGTCATTAGAAGAAGATATAAGGAACTATGCTGGTGCATTGGAACTATGCTGGTGCATCAATAAACAATGAAGGTGAGGGTTGTAAGTCACTTTCATGAAAATGAAGTCTATGCACTATTAATTAGCATAATTGGTAAGAAGCCTTTATTACCTCTGGAACTGAAGCTTAATCTTTGAATTTTTAAAATAAATTTTAGGAATAATTTATTTAATATTCTTTATATAAGACATAAGTTTTTATAACTTTATTTTAATCACAGAGATTATGAAGACTCAAAATAACCCATTTGGGGATTTAAGGGCCAAATATAGAAATTGAGACTCACTCTTTTGGATCTGGAGATGCAGAATCCTCAGTTATAATGAAGCTACCTTGTTTTCCAAGTCTTTTAATTAAGATAGCAACATAAAGTTTTTAACAACCATACCTGTCATAAATTATACACCTACTGAACCAGTCTTATCCTGTGGCTCAGCAGTAAAGAATCCACTTGCAATGCAGGAGACACAGGAGGTGGAGGTTCTATCCTTGGGTTGGTAAGATCACCTGGAGGAGGGCATGGAAATCCACTCCAGTATTCTTGCTGGGAAATTCTCATAGACCGAGGAGCATGGAGGCTACAGTCCATAGGGTTGCAAAGAATCGGACAAAACTGAACAATTGAGCATGAGCAGACAATGCAAATACCTTATTCAGGATTGATTGTCTTTTCTTTCTGTCCTCAATTAAAAGATAAATCTTTTTCATTGATTTTTAAAAAAGTAACTGACTAATTAATATTCACTAATAATGATGACTGTAATTAGCCAAATCTCAATCTTCTGTTAAGAAATTAGACATGTTCACAATAGGTAAAACCTTGCTAAGAATTTTTATTTCGCATTTAAGGCCACAGTACAATTTCCTTAGAACTTTATCATTATTAAAATACACATAATTTCTAAAATACACAATCAAAAGCATGTCTACTTAGAGAACTATGAAACAGCCAAGGGAGAGAGAACTCAAGTAGTCTACCTTCTATTGAGATTCTCAAGTCTATCAGAGTTCAGACAATCAGAACACTAGCAGCTTAGAAAAATAAACATGTTTCAGAAATTCTGTACCTATTGTTTCTTAGAACAAAGAGCATATTAAAACCATTGGGGGAAAAAAAAAAAAACTTTAAATAGAGAAAATGTGACTGTAATGAGAATGTATCACTGTTGATAGCTTGAAGAGACTAAATAAAGTGGAAACTGGTGACATACTAAAAAAATAGAGTTTTTTTTTTTTTTAAACTCCACCGTAACCATACCCTTGTGTTCTGTCCCTGGTGGCTCAGCTGGTAAAGAATCCGACTGCAATGCGGGAGACCTGGGTTAGATCCCTGGGTTGGGAAGATCCTCTGGGGAAGGGAAAGGCTACCCACTTCAGTATTTTGGCCTGGAGAATTCCATGGACTGTGTAGTTCACGGGGTCGCAAAGAGTTGGACACAACTGAGCAACTTCATTAGCCACACATTTGTAGTTCTGTACAGCATGAGCAGAGGTCAAATGAGAATGGCTTCAGTTTCAATAGAAATATGGTTTCAATTATTTTTCCTGAGAATTTAAACAATGTATCTATATCATTAGTAAGGGGTTCTATAGACTTATGATTTATGAATATATCTGTATGCATGTTATACTTAAATAAATAAGCATATTGAAAAAACCTCTAGCCAGAAAATTACTTATAGTCCCTTCAGATCATTTAACTTCATTTTGATACTATATCCAAGGGACATATGGATATGTTAAGTACCTAACAAAGTTATAATTGGAGTTTAAAGCAATATTATACCTGCAATATAATTTATTTTCTCAAACAACATATTTTATGGATGTTTGACCTTATATAAGGCAGAATGAGCTATTTGGAAAGCCAGATTATGTAAAAAATAAACATTTTTTAGTTCTACCCATAAAATACTGGAGAAGGAAATTGCAAACCACTCCAGTATTCTTGCCGGGAAAATATCATGGACAGAAAAAGCCTGGCAGGCTACAGTCCATGGGTCAGACATGATTTAGCAACTAAACCTCACACCCATAAAATACACATAAAGACAGAAGCATTTTTTTTGAGGTAGTATGTTCACTGATTGGTTGGCTGTTTCATCCATTCAATGTGAAGCATTAATTTTCAGGAATATAGATTTCTAATACAGATTTTATTCCTAGGTATTCTATTCTTTTTGTTGCAATGGTGAATGGGATTGTTTCCTTAATCTCTCTTTCTGATTTTTCATTGTCAGTGTATAGGAATTCAAGGGACTTCTGTGTATTAATTTTATATCTTGGAATTTACTATATTCATTGGCTAGTTCCAATAATTTTCTGGTGGCATCTCTAGGGTTTTCTATGAAGAGAATCCTGCCATCTGCAGTCAGTGAGAGTTTTACTTCTTTCCCAATCTTGATTTCTTTTATTTATTTTTCTCCTCTGATTGCTGTGGTTGGGACTTCCAAAATTATGTTGAATAACAGTGGTGAGAGTGGGTACCCTTGTCTTGTTCCTGATGTTAGAGGAAATGCTTTCAGTTTTTCACCATTGAGAAAAATTTTTGCTACATGGCTTTATTATGTTGAGGTAGTTTACTTCAATGCCTACTTTCTGGAGAGTTTTTATCATAAATGGGTGTTGAAATCTGTCAAATATTTTCTCTGCATCTATTGAGACGATCATAATGTTTTTATCTTTCAGTTTGTGAATATGGTGTATCATATTGATTTGCTTATATATCAAAGTCATTGCATCTCTAGGATAAAGCCCACTTGATCATGAGGTATGATCCTTTTAATGTGTTGTCTGGTTCTGTTAGCTAGAATTCTGTTGAGGATTTTTGCATCTTTGTTCATCAGCAATATTGGCTTGTAATTTTATTTGTGTGTGTGTGTGTGTGATCTTTGTCTGGTTTTGGTATCAAGGTGATGGTGGACTTGTAGAATGAGTTTGGGAGTTTTCCTTCTGTAAATATTCTGGAAGAATTTGAGCAGGATATGTATTAGTTATTTAACCTTTTGGTAGAATTTGCCTGTGAAGCCATCTGGCCTTTGGCTTTTGTTTGTCGGAAGAATTATTATTATAGTTTCAATTTCCATGCTTGCGATTGGTCTGTTCATACTTTCTATTTCTTCCTGGTTCAGTCTTGGAAGGTTATACTTTCTAATAATTTATTCCTTTCTTCCAGGTTGTCCAATTTATTAAAATATAGTTGCTCAGTGTAGCCTCTTAAAGGATCTTTAAGATCTTTTTGCTAAATTGCCTGTTTTAACTTCTTTTTCATTTCTAATTTTATTGATTAGAGTATGCTCCCTTTTTTTCTTGATGAGTCTGGCTAATGGTTTGACAATTTTGTTTATCTTCTCAAAGAAATAACTTTTAGTTTTACTGATATTTGCTACTGTCTTTTTCATTTCTTTTTCATTTATTTCTGCTCTATTCGCTATGATTTCTTTCCTTCCCCTAAAGTTGGGACTTTTTTCCTAGTTGTTTTAGGTGTAAGATCAGGTTGCTTAATTGATGTTTCTCTTGTTTATTGAGATCGTCTTGTATTGCCATAAATGTCCCTCTTAGCATTGCTTTTACTGCTCCAATAGATTTTGAGTTGTCATGTTTTCATTGTCATTTATTTCTAGGTTTTTTTTTTTTTAATTTCCTCTTCGATTTCTTCAGTGAATCTAGGTTACTGAGAAGTGTATCATTTGGCACAAAAATATAAATATAGACCAATGGAACATGATAGAAAGCACAGCGATAAATGCCCACACCTTGGGGCACCTTATCTTTGACAAAGGAGGCAAGAATATACAATGAAACAAAGAGCTTCATCAATAAATAGTGCTGGGAAAACTTGAGAGCTACATGTAAAAGAATGAAACTAGAATACTTCCTAACACCATACAGAAAAATAAACTCAAACTGGATTAAAGACTCAAATGTAAGGGCATGCGTGCATCCTAGGTCAGTTCAGTCGTGTCTGATTCTGTGTGACCCTATGGAATGTAGCCTACTTGGCTACCACGGGATTCTTCAGGCAAGAATACTGGAGCGGGTTTCCATACCCTCCTCCAAGGGTTCTTCCTGACCCAGGGATTGAACCCACATCTCTTACATCTCCCGCATTGACAGGCAGGTTCTTTACCACTAGTGCCACCTGGACTAGAAACTATAAAGCGCTTAGAGGAAAATATAGGCAGTACACTCTTTGACACAAATCACAGCAACATCTTCTTTGTCTTAAAGAACCCATTCCTAAAGTAATGTCCATTCCTAAAGTAATGGAAATAAAAACAAACAAATGGGACCTAATTAAACTTAAAAGCTTATGCACAGCAAAGGAAACAATAAACAAGATTAAAAGACAGCCCTCAGAAAGGAAGAAAATAATTGCAAATGAAACAACTGTCATACAGCTCAGTATCAGAAAAACAAATGGCTCAATCAAAACAAACAAACAAACAAACAAACAAAAATAGGGAGAAGATCTAACCAGACATTTCTCCATACAGATGGGCACTAAACACACAAAAAGTTGTTCAACATCATCATTAATTGCTAGAGAAATGCAAATTAAAACTATAATGAGGTAGTAGCATATATCCTGAGAAAACCACAAGTCTAAAAAAATCACAATTTCCCCAATGTTCATTGCAGTACTGTTTACAATAGCAGGACATGGAATCAACCTACATGTACATCTACAGATGAATGCATGAAGAAGATGTGGTACATGTATACAATGGAATACTACTCAGCCATAAAAGAGAATGGATTTGAGTTAGTTCTAGTGAGGTGGATGAACCTAGAGCCTGTTATACAGAATGAAGTCAGAAAGAGAAAAATATGCTTATATTAATACACATATATGGAATCTAGAAAAATGGTATGGATGAATCTAAAACTGGTATCGATCAATCCAGGAAAGGAATAGAGATGTAGGGAACAGACATGTGGGCACAGTGAGGAAAGGAGAGAGTGGAACAAATGAAGAAAATAGCATTGACATATATACACAATCATGTGTAAAATATATAGCTGCTGAGAAGTTGTTTGTTACACAGGGAGCCAAGGCTGGCACTCTGTGATGACCTAGAGGAGTGGGATGGGCAGGGAGGGGAGAGAGGCTCAAGAGGGAGGGGATATATATATAGTTATAGCTGGTTCTCATTACTGTATGGCAGAAACCAATACAACAATGCAAAGCAATTTTCTTCCATTTAAAAAAATTTAGGAATAGAGCAGATTAACCCTGGAACAAAAGGATCAATGCTTGTTTTGAGTCTCAAATTAGTTATGTTCTTAGTAGTACTTTATTATTAAATGAGATTATTAAAGATCGAGATTAGGATTGAGAACAAACTGCCTCTTATTTATGGATCTAAAGCTGGAGTGATGGCTCCCTGGTGGCTCAGAGGGTAGAGCATCTGCCTGCAATGCGGGAAACCTGGGTTCAGTCCCTAGGTCAGGAAGATTCCCCTGGAGAAGGAAATGGCAACGCACTCCAGTATCCTTGCCTGGAAAATCCCATGGACAGAGAAGCCTGGTAAACTAGAGTCCATGGGGTCACAGAGAGTTGGACACAACTGAGCGACTTCAAAGCTGGAGTGAAGATATGTGATTTAAACAGGGATGGGGTAGGGGATTCATCTTCTATTTTTATCAATGGGATATTTAGCTGTACACTCTCATGATGGGGCTATTACATACTTGAGGCAGTGTGTCAGGTTGAGGAGGTCTAGGATAGTGTTTCCACTTGCTCTTGGCCTATGCCAATAATATAGCAATTTGCCAGAGGAACCTAGATGGATAAAAGAAAATGAGAAAATGTGAAACTTCAAAAGTGGCCAGAAGTTGAGAGGAGGAGGCCTCAGATGCAGAATCTGCTAAAAAGAGACAATACTCCCAACTTTAGCAGCTAGAAAACTGTCTAAAAGATTGGACTGGTCATGAAGCAACCTGCAGGAGCCCCTCAGAGGGGAAGATGGACATTTTAAGTGAAGGCAGTGGAAAACAACCATTGAATACACATACCCATCTCAACCTCCAAACAGCACCCTTGGGGAAGCACCCTCAAGGTGCTTCCTTCCTTGATAGGAAACCCTTTGCAAAAGTAAAATCATTCTTGATGGATAAATTAAATATTAAATTGAATCAAAGTGATCACTTCAAATTTTAAACTGACTTTTAAATAAGAGCATTTAAGTTCCATGTTACCCAAGTCCTATTAATAATTAACAGAAGAATTCAGAGCAAGGTGAAAGTATTAAAGAAAATAATGTTTCTTTTCTCTTTTGCATGTTTTGAGTATAAATTTTGACTCCCTACCACATTTTTCAAAGTTACCTATTTCAGCAGTCTTCAAAGTGAAGTCCACGTAGATGTTCACAAAAATTCCAAGAAATATAGAGTTATGATATTTTTACAGGAATCTATTTTCAGACCCTCAACTTCCATAGTGATTTAGAATGTATCTACTTGAAGATATCTCTGGGGTCAAGATGTCTTGCTCTTCATTTCTACCATGTTATCCTGTCTCCCCCAGAACAGTTATGTGTATAATCTCGCCTAGTGTTATTTTAATATCATGTTGCTCCCTAGGGTGGGAAAATCTCCAGGATACCAGACAATGATGCAGCAGCTTTAATCATCAGTCTCTGAATTCTCCTCAGATAATAAGTTTGTTGCAGATGTCTTATTTCTCCATTAAGAGTAAAGTTTGGCATTAGATACTGAGTCTTTCTCTCCATGTTTGGAATGTCCTGAATTCAGATACATTGTTGAGTGGTTAGTAGAAAACATGGCAATTTTTGCTGAAAACCCTCTTCTACCCTATAATCTTGTCAAAAAATGCTTCTAATGGAAAGTTCATTTTGCCAGTCATATTTTTGTTTTGCCCTTGGTTCCCTTGCCTCTTTTTGTTCTGCTGTGCATTTTAAGGAAGCCAAGGCCCTTCCTGTAATCTACATTTTCCAAATTCCTTGGCCACACTTTTTTTTTTTTTCCACTAGAGAAACTCATAGGAAAAAGGGAGGCAGTAAGACAGGAAAAAGATTCTCTTGCTGCCAGTCTCTGCAGACACAGTAAAGCTAAGTGAAGTTCTTNCATAGTCAACAAAGAAGAAATAGATGTTTTTCTGGAACTCTCTTGCTTTTTCAATGATCCAGTGGATGTTGGCAATTTGATCGCTGGTTCCTCTGTCTTTTCTAAAACCAGCTTGAACATCTGGAAGTTCACGGTTCACGTATTGCTGAAGCCTGGCTTGGAGAATTTTGAGCATTACTTTACTAGCATGTGAGATGAGTGCAATTGTGTAGGAATTTGAGCATTCTTTGGCATTGCATTTCTTTGGGATTGGAATGAAAACTGACCTTTTCCAGTCCTGTGGCCACTGCTGAGTTTTCCAAATTTGCTGGCATATTGAGTGCAGCACAGCATCATCTTTCAGGATTTGAAACAGCTCAACTGGAATTCCATCACCTCCGCTAGCTTTGTTCATAGTGATGCTTTCTAAGGCCCACTTGACTCAGGAATCAAATATGGTACAGCTACTTCAGAAGGCAGTTTGTAGTTTCTTGTAAGCTGGGCAAACCCTATTGAATGATCTGGCAATCACACTTCTTGGTATTTATTAAAATGAGTTAAAAACTTATGTGCACACATAGAAAAACCCTATATTTTGGTGTTCACAACAGTTTTATCCATAATTGCCAAAATTTAGAAGCAACCAAGATGTCTTTCTGTATGCGAATAGATAGCAAACTAAGGCACACTCATACAATAGAATATTATAAACAATAAAAAGAAATGAGCTATTAAGCCACAAAAAACAGAGAAATTTTAAAGCATATTGCTAACACAGATAAGGCAGTCTAAAAAGTTTACATACTGTATGATCCAACTGTATGACAAAAGGTAAAAAAGTAAAAAGATCAGTGGTTTCCTTGGATTTAGTGAAGTGGGAGATGAATCTGTAAACATAGGATATATTTAAGGAAGATAATTTATTCTATTATCATAATATATTGGTAGACGTGGTATTGTGAATTCTTGTTGCTTCACATTGATTCACAGTTGATCCCATAAAAGTGTATAACACAAAGAGTGAACACTAATGTAAACTATGGACTAGAGTTAATAGTGCATCAATGCATTATTCATCAGTAGTGACAAATGTACCACAGTAATACAAGATGTTTATAATAGAGAAAATTGAAGTGTCAGTGGAGCAAGTATATGGAAATCTCAGCACTTTCTGTTAAATTTTTCTGCAAACCTAAAACTGCTCTAAAATATAAAGTCCATCAACTTAAAGGAAAAGCACTGAATTATTACTTAAACTTGTCCATCCATGCTGGTACCCCCTTCATCCAGAGCCACATTATAGCTTAGCTATCTTGCTGTCATAGCCCTCTATCTAGTCAACTTGCCTTCAGTTCATTCAGTTTGAATACCTCCTCCACACTGCTTCCAACTATTTGCTTCAACATTGAAAAATGTATTATGGTACTTCACTGTTTCAAGTCACTTAGGTCCTGCCCACTTGCTCACTATTTAACCCATATTGTCTTTTATCATCTGGCAATAGAGAACTAATTACAACTTTGTGAAAGTACTAAATGGCATGACATTTCTGTGGTGCTATTTTATTTGCCTGGGACACCCCTGACTCAACTACCCACCTGTACCTAGCAACTCACCCATTAGCTTATTCTTCTGAAGCATTAACTTATCTTTGCATTTCTGTGGTCTTCTTCTGAATTCCAATGTTGAGGCCATTGGTTTTGTCACCTGCTGGCTACTCAAAGGCAAATGCCATAGATGTTTGTCTTTTCCCTGTTGCAGAGCCATCTTTATAATTATTAGGATCCAGAACAGAATTTTGTTCAAATAAGCATACATTTAATTTCCACATGTAAATTAAGAATACCACATGAGACGAATGACTTATGCAATGGTGAACATATAATTCTCTCTAGGGGCAGAGTGGTGAACTATAATTTTTCATCTGCTAGATGAGAAGAAAATGAACTAACTGATAACAAAGGAGAAGTTCAGGGGTGCTATTGGTTTTTTGAAAAAGAGTAAAAGTGATTACAGATGTGCTTAAGACCAACTAGGTATTAGATTTAAAAAGAGAATTAAAAAAAAGATGTCTCATGAGATTGACCCCTGATTCCAACAATGATGCAAAGATGTAGCAATGAGCCTATGGAAGGGCAGTGGCAATGAAAATAAAATCAGAAAGTAAGAGGATGACAAAATTCAACGGCTGCTGGTGCTGGGTCCAAGGGACTGTGTCATGGGTCAGATTCTACCAGATCAGCAACCAGCACTGAGACAACAGACTATAAAATGACTTGCAGAAATGGCCTTTCCCATTAAAGAAAGAGAGATTTAATTTAAAATAAATTAAAATGATAGAAAATTTCATAAAGTTAGAACATTTTGACTACTATCACAACTCTTTAGGAGTACAGGCAGTCCTTTGCTATCTCAAAATAGCTTTATTCTCACTTCAACGTGCTGTTATAACAAATAGACAATAAAATACATCACAAGCATCATGTTTTCATTTAAAATAGGTCGGTAAATTAAATAGAATCATGCTGCCAAATTACTTGCAAAGATCTAAGTATTCTTCCAGTAATTATACCTAATACATGGTTTATTCCAGACTATTAGTGATTAAAAATATTTTTTTCCTTTATTGATGCTTTCTTACTAATTATACCCCAACATGATTTACTTCATGCTTATGAATAGATGATAACTATTAGCTGGACATTTTTTTCTCCTACACTAATGACACAACTCTGCAGGAAAGCATTTATTTATTAAATATATCTACAGTTTAAATGTAACAGCAAATCAGGAGCTCTTTTTCTTCTCTTTCTCCAGGATTTTAAAGCACTATCTCTATACTGTAGTCTTCCTTTCCAGCATATGTTTTACATAAGTTATCCTAACATTTGCCCTTTTACCAACCACTTTATTGTGGGTACATGTGTTGATTTTCAGCCATTTCTCTCCTCCCTTCATCAAGAATTTCTTACTTAGCCCCTGCAATTTGTCTTTTGCCAGCCTTTCTGCAGACATGGTTTTCTAAAAGGTCACTCTTGACCGAGATCTTCCCGCATCTGAGAATCATCCTCCTTGACCTTCTGTGACCTGTCTGCTGCACTGTCCCTGCATTTCCAAGTAAGCATGACCATCATTCCAGAGAGGACCTGTATGATTACTTAAGGGGAGTGAAATCATTCTAGAATAGGGAAAAGTTTTTAAATGTGAGTCCCTTTTGAGGTAAGTTTTGTATTCTGTAACATAAAAGGTATCAAAGATATTTCTTTCTTGAAATGTTTTACTTCCTTATTGTTTGTGGAGGTGATCAGCCATCTTTCTCTTATCTCATGCCTCATCTTTCTTTAGAAAGCACTGACCCCATGACAACTTTTATTTCTTCTCTCCCTGAGAATCCCTGGAAAGATCAATGGTCAAGTCAGTGCTCTTCTCTCTGTACTTTCTGTCTGAGATACAAGCCACCCATCCCAGCTCTCTGTGGGTGAAGAAAGAAGAAAATAAAACAATTAACTACATTTATTATATCATAACTTATGTTCACTAATAGGTGAATGGGAGGAAATGATTAATCTATTTTAATCACAAATTGTTTATGCCTATATTCCTCTTTTTCATATAGAAAAATTACATTCTACGTTGCTTTAGTTGTTGAGCCAAGCGAACAAGAAACATCAAGTTGTTATGGTTACACTGTCACCTCTCATTGTTTATTTGGGACACTTGTGATTTGTTCCATGCAGTCATACCAAATCATAATGATAAAGGTTTTGTTTTTGTATTGAAATTGCTTATAATATGGCCAGAAACAGAAAGCATAAAATAGATGTGTCATTGCTGCTGCTGCTACTGCTAAGTCACTTCAGTCATGTCTGACCCTGTGTGACCCATAGACGGCAGCTCACCAGGCTCCCCGGTCCCTGGGATTCTCCAAACAAGAACACTGGAGTGGGCTGCCATTTCCTTCTCCAATGTATGAAAGTGAAAAAAGTGAAGTCGCTCAGTCGTGTCTGTGTCATTGCTACAGCCATGTAAAGACTTGTGCACCCATATGGATGTAGGATGGAAGTTGATCATAGAGAAATAAACATGTGGTTTTCCTAAGAGACTGTTGAAAAGAAAAAAAATATTCATTATATTATCAATTATTTATATTGTCCAGATGATTTATGTTTGCTTTTTTTTTTCCTTCTGATAACTCTGACTTCCTGGTTGTGACAGTCCTAGAAGATTGAAATGTTTGCTTCTCTAGTCCCAGACAGGTGACCCACACCACAACTTGTTGAAGTCTTATTCTTCACCCAAATCAGGAGACTTCCGGGGAGCATCCACTCTTGCTCCCATTTCAATTCAGCACTCTACACAGAACTCATAGGAGATGAGTTCTGGTTACCTCCTGAGTACAGGTTACCTCCTATGCCACTTAGTAATTGTTGAGAGCTTTTGGAAGTTGTCAATGGCCCACTCCAGTTGTTCGTTTTGTTTAGATTAAGTCTGAGATGTAGGACACAATTCTGCCATGTTCTCACACTTGCAAGGGAATCCCTCACCTTCATGGGAGAGGGCACAGAGGGCATGTGAACACATGCACACATTGCACCTTTCTTCTTCCCCAAATTAACCATTCTACCCCAGTTCTCTCTAGCCTCAGTTCAGATTAGCCATGCAGGCATGTCCAACTCTTTGGATTATAGACTTGTGTTCTCAACCCTGAGGGTTACATGGGGGTTGAGCACCACTATTCAGTCCCTTGTTAACTCAAGTATCATCTGGATCAATAGCATCCACTTTACTGGAAGCTTCAGTTTAGTCGCTCATTCATATCTGACTCTTTGCAACACCAAGGACTACAGCACGCCAGGCTTCCCTGTCCATCACCAACTCCTGGAGCCTACTCAAATTCATGTCCATCATGTCAGTGATGCCATCCAAACATTTCATCTCATCTCATCTCATCCCCTTCTCCTCCTGCCCCAGCATCAGGGTCTTTTCCAATGAGTCATTTCTTCGCATCAAGTGCCCAAACTATTGGAGTTTCAGCTTCAGCATCAGTCTTTCCAATGAATATTCATGACTAATTTCCTTTAGGATTGACTGATTTGATCTCCTTGCAGTCCAAGGGACTCTGAAGAGTCTTCTCCAACATCACAGTTCAAAACCATCAATTCTTAGGCACTCAGCCTTCCTTCTGGGCCAGCTCCCACATCCATACGTGGCTATGGGAGAAACCATAGTTTTACTAGACAGACCTTTGTCAATAAAGTAATGTTTCTGCTTTTTAATATGATGTCTAGGTTTGTCAAAGCTTTTCTTCCAAGGAGCAAGCATCTTTTAACTTCATGGCTGCAGTCACCATCTGCAGGGATTTTAGTGCAGTGGTAGTGTTAGTCGCTCAGTCGTGTCCGACTCTTTGCAGCCCCACGGACTATGGCCTGCCAGGCTCCTCTGTCCATGGGATTCTCCAGGAAAGAACACTTGAGTGGATTGCCATTCCCTACTCCAGAGGATCTTCCTCATCCAGGGATCAAACCTGGGTCTCCTGCATTGCTGGCAGATTCTTTACTGTCTTAGCCACCAAGAAAATAAAGTCTGTTAACTGTTTCCATTGTTTCCCCATCTATTTGCCAGAGTCAAATATCTTGTCTAACAGCATGAAAAATTCTGGATTTATCTATGTACACACACAGACAAACACAAAAGGTTAGTCACTCAGTCACGTGTAACTCATTGCAACCCCATGGACTCTGGCCCACCAGGCTCCTCTGTCCATGGAAATCTCCAGTCAAGAATACTGGAGTTGGTTGCCATCCACTTTTCCAAGGGATCTTCCTGACCCAGGTTCAAACCCAGGTTTCCTGCACTGCAGGCAGATTCTTTACCATCTGAGCCACAAGGGAAGCTCTTATCTATTCATGCACATCCCTTAATCAATTGAAAATTCTATCTTTAAAACTTAGAATCTTAAAAATGTGAAATGTTTCAGCTATGGATTCTTCCTAAGGCACTAGGAGTCCTCCCCTGTTAACAAGGGAGTCTCAGTGACTGTAACAGAAAGTCTGGGAAAAGCTTATCAACTTATATTTCACAATGCCACTCTACCATAGATATCTCATAATATACAAAAATATTCTACAATATATCTACTATCTAAAAATATATCTAATATATTTTAGGTATATATCTATCTATCTATCTTTTATATATATATATAATTTTATATAAATATATAACATNCTAAATGGCTCAGATGGTAAAGAACCTGTTTGCAATGCAGGAGACCCGGGTTTGATCCCTGGGTTAGGAAGATCCCATGGAGAAAGGAATGGCTACCTACTCCAGTATCCTTGCCTGAATTCCACGGACAAAGAAGCCTGGCAGGTTATACAGTCCATGGGTTGCAAAGAGGCAGACTTGACTGAGTGACTAACACACACACCCAAATAACATTTAAAACTCAGCTCCTTAGCTGCGCCAGCCACATGTCACGTGCTCAATAGCCATCCGTGGCTATTGGTTTCTGTGTGAGACAGAGGAGAAACAAAACATTAATATCCTGATGTAAAGTTCTATTGGACAGTGCTGCTCTAGACCTGCTCTGTCCGATGGCCACCAGGAACCCACATGTGGGTACTCAGCACTCAATATGTGGCTCTTGTGAAGTGAGATGTGCTCTGAGTGGATAATACAGACTGGAATTCCAAGACTCAGAATTGTAAAAACAGAATGTAAAACGTCTCCTTAATAATTTTAATGTGGATTGCATGTTGAAATGCTAATATTTGGATATGCTGGGTTAAACAAATCATTAAAATTAATTTCATCTGTTTCTTTTTATTTCTGTCACGTGGCTAACTAGGAAATTTAAATTTACATGTGTCTCACACTCTATTTCTAGTGAACAGTGCTGCTCCAACGGGCACAGTGCTTTCTTAAGATGTGGGTTTTATCATTTTTCCTTTTACACAGAAATAAGTGCAGTTACTATTGCTTAAAAAGAAAAAGAGACTCACTGGAATCTCTTTTCTCCTCCTCGCCCTTCCTTGCTTCATGCAGCTAGGGTGGGCAGCAAAATGAGAAAGGGCAGCAGTGACCTTGATGACGAACAAACTGAAGCAAACCAGTAGACTTCCCACCTGGGTGGCTGCAGGCAGGAACCAGTGGCATCGCTGACCCTGAGCAGAGCCTGATTTCCTGGTGCCTGCTAAAACAATGCACCAGAGAACAAAGTGCCTTCGAAACTAAGAATAGAAGAGTGGCTCCAAATAAGATTTCCAGGACTCTGCAGGAACAAATTCCTCCCCTGCACCGCCCTAACCCACCTTCCACCCTTGGCTTGACAAATGGCCTGTCCCAGCCCCGTTCTCTCTGCATTCTCAAGTCTGTACACACAGACGGAGGGATGGAGTAGAAAGAGGAAACCTAGAGAAAGAAGTGGGTGACAAGGGCTGCTCTAAAGGGCTGATGCCACAATGATGCTATGGTTGAGACATGGTGTGTATGTTTCTGTCACCTGTGTCTTTAGCTAGGAAGGTGAAGAAAACTCATTTTTGCAACATAAACCATAAACTTGATAGATCAGAACATTTTCTAACCATGTACTGAGGGAATAAGACCTAATTATATCTGAGTATAAGTCATCTGCTTTCTATCTGAACATAGGTCATCTGCTTAGGGGAAAACATTAATTTATTATTATCATCATCATTATTAGCTTCTGCACCTTTAAGCAAACAAAATAACTTCTCTGGGTCTCAGTTTTATTATCTATAAAATATATGAACTTTCCTGTCTCATCCAATCAGAAAGTTCTGCGACCCTATGCATATACAAAAGAACTATCACCCACACCTTCAGTCTCATTTTCTTGCGGCTTTACAAGATACTTACTGGGCAACTAACATGATTTAGACCCTGAGCCTGACACTGGCATACAAATATGGAAAAAAGCTTCTTCTGCTGGATGCTCTTAATAGGTGCAAGGAAAGAGAAGAGGACAGAAGTGAAATGAATCATTAGACCAGAGTTCTTCACCTGGGCCAGCAGTCTGCACAGACATTTTCACAACTATGTGCGGTTTTCTAAAGAGAGCATTTCAAGATGCATGTGACTTCAGGAAGGCAGGGGGCTAGTGATGTAAAGGAACTATGAGAGGCCAAGTACCATGCTAAATTCTTAGTCCATGATGGGTGCCTGAAGAGTTAGCCCCCAAGACAGTGCACAGGGGGCCATAGGGATAAACGCGCAAGCAGTTTGGACCAGAGCTTCTTTGCAAAGTCCACCTCTTTGCCCCCATGTCAAGGATAATCTCTCTGCACATGGCTTCTCTCCACTGCTGTGCCTTCACCAACCCTCTCCTTCCTCACATCAGGCTACAAGCATTCAACAGGCCAAGACAGTATCTCATCTGTTTGACCTGGGATGACTGTTGCTGCCCAAAGAGGGGGGACTTATGGTGGGTTAGTTGGGAGAGAATGAAATAACCCATGTGAAACATCATTACTGGTAAGCATCCCTAAAGTACTAGCAGATATTCATTCATTGTATATGTATTTAGGACCTATGACCAACCTAGATAGTATATTCAAAAGCAGAGACATTACTTTGCCGACTAAGGTCCGTCTAGTCNATATATATATATACATATATCTACTATGATATATATACTTAGTGGTAGTGATTAATATAAATTTTAATGTAAACAATCACTGAATTTATAGTTCATCAGTAAATTTTCACATATTAAGAAAATAACTTTCATCGTGCATGATGATAAAAAGTGATCCTCAGTATTAAAATAATTAGAAATTACTGCACTAGTGAGATCCATAAACTTATGACACTAATTATAAATAAAAATTGTTTATATGTTAGCTAATATTTAAAACTAGCAGGTTAATTTTTCATTTGGACTGCATTCTTGAAAACTTACCCACTTTCTTCATTTTACTTTTAATAACTAAGCTTTTAACAACTATAGCTTCAGATCAGAATATGTTCTTTATCTGAGTTCCAGAATGATTATTTACAATTCCTGTTGAACACTTCCAGTAGGAATCACAGTCATCAAATGCCTTTAGCTCCAAACCAAAGTATTCACCTCCAAAATAAAAATTCTGGTGTCCAAAGTATATTCAGTGACATCACCTGCCTGCAATGATGTTACAATCTCCTGCTTAGAGACCTGATCTATCTTTTGTTTCCTCTACTCTAGTCCTTCCTCCATATTTAACTGGTCCTCTTTCCATTTTATAAAACATAGCACTGAATTGCCTTTACACTCATAAATTTTTCCTACCACATCTCAGTCCAAACTTTTTTAAGCCTCATGTCTGCATTGCCACAGTAACATTCTACCTGGTCTTCCCACTTTCTAGCACATCTTGGTAGAAGTAAAGGACTTTTGTAAAATATACTTTTTTGTCTAATTTTATTTCTCTTCAATGGGATTCAAAACAGCTTTAACTGTATTACCAATTATTCATTTAGAAGGCTGATAGTCAAACATCTCAGTTAAGAGTCTCCACTTTTCTCATCTAACTCTCCTGTTTCTCTCTACATGAACTCTCTGCCTCTAGCTAGCCTCCAAAGGCATTCATTCATGGTCACTTGCCCATCCCTCCTCTTAGCTTATATCATATATCTTGTCTTAAAAGCATTTTGTATTTTCTTGTTCTAGTCCTGTGTATTCTAAAAGACTAAATTTTATTTCTCTAACTTCTGAACGCTAAGGTGAGTGGTATGGAGCCATAGACTATGAGCATCTTGCTGTATCATTTGATTTAAAACACTGAAAAACTAGCACATAATACTAAACATCCTTAGAGCTGCTATAGTATAAACACTAGTTCCCAAGTGTTTAAATAATAACGTAAAGTGTCACAGAAACCTCATGATAAATGGGTATGTTTTTAACAGCTGTCCACTGAGAAAACAAAAATATAATGTTAAATTATATTTCATAAGTCTATTAAATTTACTTTGAATTCATGCTTCAGCAAGTGTGTCCTGAGGGCCTTCACATGCTGAACTCCATGCTCGGTACTACATATAAAGTAGGCACTAAGACTGACACCACCTCTGCCCTCTTGCATCTTTTATTTCATTTAGAAGTTCTTTTAAATAAATTGATAGCATTATCCACAAATTAAATGTGAAAAGCAATATAATTTTTGCATTGTGTACATACTAGTTATTTAAAATTAATTACTTCTGATTCTACATACAAAATTAGTCAACTTTTTGATAGTCAACTTTCCTCTTACAGGAAATTGAAATTTTTACTACTTTTATAAATGTGAGCTAACTTGCTTTATAGTTTTAAAAGTAAAAAATAATTGAGATATTTGATCATTATAAATAGATATGATTATATATTTTAAGAGGGGTAGCTGTTTATGTTCACCTCTAACATCACACTAAGTTTAATGAATGCAGATTACTGTGAAGAGAGTTTGAGAAGGATAGTAATATTGTCATGAATGAAATATATCTGATAATGCAAAATACTCACTTCTGACCTGTCTGTGTGAATGCCAACCGTGCCAAATTGGCAATCTGCACACCATGTAAATAGCTCAAAGCTAAGCTTGCCTGCTGGAGGAGCTAGTGTATATAATGAATACAAATTATTGAGTTTTGCTGTAGCGACTATGAGGAAATGAGATGCTTTGGAGTGTTTGTATGCACTAAAACTGCTACATTAAAGGGTTTCATTCTGAAATTGCATTGCTTTTTGTATTCCATTAATGAATTCTGGTTTGAAGAAAAATGACTAAAATAAAAAGAATGGGTTCCTTTATTTCTGGCAGTAGCTTGATATGAATTACATTTGAAAGTTTCTGATGAAACAGAGGTAAAATATGTATCTAATATCAGTATAATCCTGATATACACATATCATACACATGGTATATAACCTTGAAACTACCTTGACAANTCCTTTATTTCTGGCAGTAGCTTGATATGAATTACATTTGAAAGTTTCTGATGAAACAGAGGTAAAATATGTATCTAATATCAGTATAAGCCTGATATACACATATCATACACATGGTATATAACCTTGAAACTACCTTGACAATATGGTTTATTGTTGTCATTTTCCTGAGGAAAAAATATGTTGGTAAAATACATGTACTTCATACACTAGTTAAATTATTCTGAGGAGATTTAAATGAATACTTTTACCCTCTACCTAGATTCCAGGTTTCAAAATTTACCTTCTTTAAACTGTGCTATATGAGTCAACATTCAAAGGTTGAAGCCTCTCCCAGATTGAAAAAAAGATAACAATGCTTTTGTGCAAGTGTCTCGGAATTGCCATGGGGTCATCTCTTCTGATAGTTTGATTCAGCTATCACACCACCCAGTTACTATACCCAACCTGCTTCAACTTTGCATCTCTGAGTCTGACCCTTGTCTTTATAACTTGACTAACACTTCTAAAACTAGAGGTGTGCCTTATTCTTGGCAGTTGAGATGACGTCTTACCTCAAAATCCCAGCCCAAACCCTACTGAGCATTTTCCCCAGGCAGAGATCTCTCCACAAGAAAATCATGGACATGATTTGGCCCTGAACTCATGATCACTACTCCAATCCACCACCTACAGCACTTCCATTATATAGGTTTGATACCCATTATGCCCATCTCTGCCTAAACCTCCAGCTCCCTGTGTTTGTCATATCTGAATACCATTTTTCTTTCACTGTGCCTTGTCCCAGTCCCTAGGACTGAGTCTATTTCTTCGAGGCTGCTCCTTTCCCAGGGAACAGGGAGATTTCAAAACACATCTCCATATATATAAGACATTAGGGCATATAACTTAACATTATGGGGGTACATTCTAACATAATGTGCATTCTATTCTCCCTTTTACCTTTTTTTTTTTTTTTTTGCACAGCAATCGTTAGATCATAACTTCAAAGAAAGGATGTAAAGTTATGATATAGCTTAAGAGCAGCCACTTCACAGGTCTTAGCTCCATGATCTCAATTTCTGGGACTCTCCTCAAGGATTTCTAATACGAAGTTCATCACAGTATCTAGCCAGTCTATTGTTTTGTTCTTAGAATATTTCTGAACAAAGCACTCAGTTTAGAAAAAACTGATATAACACAAGGTGTTTATTAATAACTGTCTCAGTTACTATATTTCCTCACATGTTCCTGAATGCACCGATAGAATCGAGGCATTTCACTTAAGAAAATATTTCAGCTAAATTCAAATTTTACTATAAGGAAAATTTGATTAAGGTATTTATGATTAAAGCTTTCAGAAGGATTGGTTTATCAATGCTTATTATGGCCATGGGTAAAAATGCAAATTTCAATGGACTTAGAACAGGTATCTGAGTGAGTAAACAATTATTTATTGAAATTATAACACCCTGGAAGTTTACAGTCTAGAATTATAGGCTTTTCTCCATCATTTTGTTTTGTACCTAAAGGTGGAAAGGTAAGAGTTTGGGGAGTATAGAAAGCATATGTGGTATAGGAAGAGCACAGAATTCAAAGTTAGATAACTGGGATTTGAGTGCAGAGCCACTGAATGGCCACATTAAGATGGCCACATTAATGGGCACATTAAGATAACTACTCTGTACCTCAGTTTCTTCATTAGCAAAACTTACTTCAGTGCTTTTTGCTTAGCACAGAATTTGTAAGGATAGCATGGTGATGAAGGACATACATTCTGAAGGTAATCCAGGGCTTGAACCTAGGCTCCCTTTCTTACTGTGTATGATCTTAGACAACTGACTTCTCAGCCTCCCTTGAACCCCCCCATCCCAGATTTAAAACTGAGATATAAATTGTTCATTGATCCTACTTCAAAGGATTTTTTGTAAAAGATTATACTTGATAATATATGTAAAATGTGAAGTGTTTGAGTCATTGTCCAAGCTAGTACACTATAAGCATTAAATGTAATTATTACATTATTATAGAACTGTGGAGTTTTTTTTAAATGCTAAGTATATGACAACTCAATGATATGATGAGGCAATCACAACTTTATCAAAGAAGATAATTTTACTGAAAAGTTTTATAAACAGTTTATGCAAAAAGGGGGTGGTTCATTTGCAATAAAACAAAATTTCCTTCAAGAAACTTCATCATAAGATAAATCAGAGTTTGCATGTTTGTGAGATGTCCAACTCAATAAAGTCCTTCACAAATTTAAGTAAATGAGAGTTATTTCTAGAGCGATATAAACAAGGTTCTGAATTATAATTTTTTCATTGTCATGATGAAGAGGAAAAGTTACAGTTCTACATAACCTCCTGCTTGTTCTGCCTCTGTAACTCAGCTTGCTCCTTGCAAAGTCTGGATCATGTAGGTCACTGTAGTCTGAGAAAGTGGGGACTTACAATAGTAGGAACTGGAGCTTATCTCACTCACCCTCATCCTGTTCTTTGCAATTGCCCAGCCCCTGCAAACCTGCTTAATCATGCCTGTCCCTGTAAAGGTTAGGCATACCCCTCCCCATCTTGACTTCTGTTTCCCCCCAAAACTCTTTGTTTAAACCAGCCTATTAGCACCTAGTGTTGGCCATTATAGTCTATTTATAAAAACTTTGTATCCCCTTGTTCCTGGCTCAGAACTTGGAGTATTAACTCCTCTGGGCCCGCTGCTGTAATAAACCCGAGTTCACCAACTCTCTGAGTGTGGTGTTTGGTTTCTTGATCACTGGTTTCTGCCACAGTGATAGGTATCCTATTGCTTCCAAAATATAAACTGTTACTGTGTTTCTATTGATTTCTTGTTAGGTTTTGAGTTGAAAGCTTTTGTGATTTTCTATAATAACTTTCAAACCATATACTTATTGGTTTATGCTGATTCATTCTTCTATTTAACTGATAGTCTCCAGCTTGGTTCTTTGCGCCTAAAATTATTTCATATGTGTCATCATTTAAGTTGATTGAGTGCCTCTTAGTACTCACACTCAAACTTTCTTCTCCTTGAATCAGGTTTCATTGCCCTTCATTATTTCCTCTGCTTCTAATTCCAGCTTCATTTGCAGACTCAGAAATTTTGTTTCACTGCTTTCATCCAACTCATTTATGTGTATTACAAACATCTACACTGCTGAAATTGATGTGTGGCCCAAGTACAAGAAAATTCAGCCTTTAAGTGAAATGAGCCAGCAAGAAAGTCACTGCAACAGAGTGTGTGCTTTGCTCTGAAGCAGTCACAACAACCCTTCAAATGGTTAAAAGGCAAGTGAGGAGGAATAAAGGGAGCAAGGGAAGATGAGGTCCACCTGGAGATGCAACTGCACGTTTCCCATTAATTTCAGTTGGGGACTCAGCATGAACTTGAATATAGGATTTAGCTGGAAGCAATCTGTGAGGCTTTGAGGATGTTGGTCTTTGCAACTGAAACGACTTTCATGATAAGCAAAGATTAAGGATCAACGATGCCAGGGATGAAATGTAAGGTGGGAATAATTCAACACTGCACGCATGAGGATGACAGGAGGATCTGAGAAAGTGTCTGCTGGGAATGTCCACAGCTGAATAAAATACCCAGTTTCATGGCATAATTTCAACTTGATTTCTTTTTATATACATGTACCGTATAAATGGATCTGTTTGTCAGCCATCTAGATTAAAAGCAGCTAATCAACTCAGAAAACGTACATGTATGATGAAAACTACTTTGAAGAGGAGTGCAATAGGAAACCTGCATTCAAAAATACAAATGAAATAGATAATCTCATTTTTAAGGGGTACAGAAAAAAATTAAGACATCTTTCTGAAATTCCGTACTTATCTTTCAGACTAAATTATCTTAAAATCAAGAACTAAAACAAAACAAAACAAAACAACCACTCACCCAATAAACAATTTTGTAGTATTAGCAGCAAACATATTACTTCTCATACTACAATGTATAGGTCACTTTGGGTCAAAAAAGACCACAAAAGACAATCAAAGAGGGCTCCAGGCAACTCCAAGGAAAAGGACCATTTGATAAAAACTATTGGTCAACACCTGCCACAGGATCAATGCTCCCATTGAGTGCTCCTTGGACAACTGTCATCTCCATGGTTCCTTTCTGCCTATCAGACTTGTCTCATCCTTGCCTGTATCACCAGACCTGTATTCAGTTTTGATACTCATTTGTCTGGTCAAGCTTTAGATTAATACATTTCTTATTTGCTGGGATATTGATTTTTCAAACTGGGCTCTGCAGGGATGGATTTTTAATAAGCCCTACTAGAAGCTCTAGGAGAGCTGCAGAAGGACTCTCAACAAAAAACACTTTTCTATATAATTTTAAAGAGTTAAAAAACTTGAAAGAAAAAAATGCAAATGTATTGTGTATCAAATTTTAACATGTTGGAAATCCCATTTGCTAACTTCTGTAGTGTAATTTAATTTTGTACAGATCTTGAAACAGTTTACTTACTTCCCCACAGCATATACTTAAACTTTTGTAAGCTTATCACTGATTATGAAAAATGATGATTTACACTGATCTTTGTTTCGTACTTGTGCATGTCTGTATAATCCTTGGTCTAACATCAAGCAAGACCCACAAATACCTTTCAATATATACTCTCATTTTGGCACAACTGTCTCTTGTACAACCATATATAATAGAACATATTGTATTGTGACAATAGAACTTTATAAGAATTTTCATGTTTATATTTTTTGGAATGCTTACCTTTTAGCTTTTCCATTTATGAAAAATGTAGTCCATGATAGATATTTCTAGAGACTTAACTTTGAAACAAATAGTACTGCTGCTCCCCTTTAAATGTTTTCAATCAGATTAAATTGAATCATATCCTGAGACTACAAGTCAAACTATTTTGTTAGGTCTGTTGTCATAGGCACTGACTTTTTAATGTCAATTTTAACAGCACCAATCTTGTATAAGCAAAATAAAGAATTCAATTCATACTGAAATTGATATAAAGGTGCAGTTATCATTTATGTTTTGGAAAACAGGCAGAAACTCAAAATTTATAAACAAGCTTTTGCTATTAATAAGAACTACATTGTAGGAATGGAGGAATGTGCCCATTGTCAGAGTCTATAAATAACTGCACCTCAGGTGCAAATGCATCAAAATTCCAATGTTTTCCTTGTTATAAAAATTACCTGAATATACCCACACCATCCATTTTCAGATTCCTCTCCATTATAGGTTATTACAAGATATTAAAGTATGACATATTTTAAATGAGGTCAGACATGTTTTGTG
>SJYV01007181.1:729720-747268 GCA_006410875.1 Neotragus pygmaeus
GTGTGTGTGTGTGTGTGTGTGTGTGTGTGTGGGTATATACATACACACCTGGTAGCTGAGCTGGTAAAGAATCTGCCTGTAATATAGGACACCCTGGCTCAACTTCTGGGTCAGGAAGATCTGCCGGAGAAAGTATAGGTTACCCACTCCAGTATTCTTGGGCTTCCCTGGTTGTATAAGTTGAACTTGCATTACCACAAAGGTTTACTTAACACATTCAACACTTCATACTGTGTGTTTATGTGTGCTTGCTGAGAACATTAAAGACCTACTCTCTTAGCAATTTCAAATATGTAATAGAATATTGGGAAATTTTAGGGTGGTTGCAACTGTTCTGACACTGTAGGTGTCAATAATGAAGCTATGTTTTTGTCAATACTCATAGACCTTTAAGTCACAACAAGGAAACCTTAAAGTTTAAGACTTAAAAAAACATTTAAAAGTTTGAGGGATTTCTAAATGGAATGTGATAAAATAATTTCACTATATTTCAAATTATGAAACAATCTCACTTCAAGAATAGAGGGGAAGTGTGCTGCCCTAATTTAGAAATGAGAGGGGTCCTCGAGTCTAGAGGCAAGGGGACTTGTACATAGCACTGTGCTTTAGCTGAAGAACTTATTCCTACAGTGATAGAGGTAATAGTTCTGAAACTACTTTTCATGTACACTGGAAAATTAAGTAAATGGGTTAGAGTCAGTTTTCTTACAGTCAGAGTGAGAGATCATAGACAAATAAGAGAAAGCTAGAAGGACTCATGTGGTAATAGGTCAAAGTTGGAGAGAACAGAATGAACTCCTTTTTAGCCTAGTATAGATATCTGTGGTTACAAATAGAAAATTATAGATCTAGACTCTTTGTGACCCCATGGACTGTAACCCACGAGGCTTCTCTACCCATGGAATTTTATGGTCAGAACAGTGGAGTGGATAGCCATTCCCTTCTCCAGGGGAAGTTCCTGACCCAGGGATTAAACCTGTGTCTCCTGCATTGCAGGAAGATTTTTCACTCTGTGAGCCACCAGGTAAGCCCTTGCATGGGTTAGTATACACATATTAAAAACCAAGATGTAAATGTCAGGTATACTCATTGCTACTGATGTGCCATTGCTTCTAGGCCCTTTCAACTGAAACAGCAAGGAAAATAATGACAAGAATGGAAGTATGTAAAGGGGCCAAAGAAACAATGGAAAAAGCTCCCAATGGTCAACTCTGGAAAAGTCTGAGCAACAAAATAAATATTGGAATATAACCCAAAGTATAACATAAATATTTAAAGTCCATATAACAATAATAAATAGGGAGAACAGAGAATTTTTCTGCCTCTAACAATTCCACATACTCTATGTAGAGACTGACCAGCCAAGCAGGTAGAAGATAAGATCCTGAGCAGGCACATGTCGATGAAGGAAAAGGAAATAAAAACAAAATGCCTGGAACTCATAGTTTCACTCATTTGCTGAAACCCTGTGTGGGAAGCCCTGAGCAGACAGTGTGGCATAGGAAGGCACAGAATCTTGGTGAGTGGTTTCAGTGAAAAAAAGAGGCCACAAAGGGGATGTGAAGACAAAAGCCAGCCCATTACATTATGTACTATTGCTCCTGGCAAAATATATTCAAAATTCTAGGAACCAAGAGTTTATTCTCTTTCAATTAGTAAGACTGTGTCATGTTTATTTTTTGTACATACTTTTAGTTTGACTGAGGCTACTTACTTATCTGTACTCTATTTTTACTGAGATGTATTTACTCATAGCTGTGAGATTATCCCCCCAAACTAAAGTAAATCTGGTGGAAGATTTTTATAAAATAATAAACCATTTGCCTTAGAGTAAAGGTGACACCTGTTATTACTACTGTTACCATTTTAGTTAGGTCTTACCATGTTTGGCTTTCCTGTGGCTCAGTCAGTAGAGAATCAGCCTGCAATGCAGGAGACCTGGATTCGATCCCTGGTTGGGAAGATCCCCTGGAGGAGAGCATGGAAACCCACTCTAGTGTTCTTGCCTTGAGAATTCCATGGACAGAGGAGCATGGTGGGCTATAGTCCATGGGTTGCAAAGAGTCAGACACAACTGAATGACTAACTACCCTACCACGTTTGGAAGAAAATTGTTGGCTTCTCTTTAAAATGATGTGATTTGCATCTAATTTACATCTAAGTTAGCTCATTTGAAAGACTTTAATTGCTTTACTTTCCCTTACTGACATTACCCAAGGTGATTGACAATCCTAAACCCATATAATTTTAGCCTTGCTCCAAATTGTTTTGATAAAAATGAAGTAGAATTCATAAAAGGATAAAATGAAGGATATAATGAAAATTAGACAAAAGTAATAAGTAAATCTGCTCTTTTCTGCTCAATGCATATCCAAACTTTCCTCAAAAGTATTACTTGCTGTCTTTTATTCTGAATGACACATGTATTCCCTCAACATTTTTGCATTTGACTCAGTATAGAAAAACCTTTACATTATAAGAAGTCATATTATGGAGGTCCTTTGTATTATGGGGGACTGAGAAGGCAATGGCACCCCACTCCACTATTCTTGCCTGGAAAATCCCATGGATGGAGGAGCCTGGTAGGTTGCGGTCCATGGGGTCGCTAAGAGTGAGACACGACTGAGAGACTTCCATTTCACTTTCCACTTTCATGCATTGGAGATGGAAATGGCAACCCTCTCCATTGTTCTTGCCTGGAGAATCCCTGGGGCTTGGGAGTTTGGGTGGGGGCAGGGGCTGATGTCTATGGGGTCACACAGAGTCAGACATGACTGAAGTGACTTCGCAGTAGCAGAGCAGTCCAACATTCCCAAATTNGCAACCCTCTCCATTGTTCTTGCCTGGAGAATCCCTGGGGCTTGGGAGTTTGGGTGGGGGCAGGGGCTGATGTCTATGGGGTCACACAGAGTCAGACATGACTGAAGTGACTTCGCAGTAGCAGAGCAGTCCAACATTCCCAAATTACCAGATAGGTTTTCTTGATAAAGTAGTCAATAATGCTGAATGTTCTGTTTTCCTACCTTTATAGTCTAATAATCATCATGAGGCAGCTGATTATACAGGAGTAGACAAGAAACTAAAACTACACTTATATACAATGATTTGGTTTAAATTTACTTTGTCAATCTTTTTTGATAACCCTTCTTTCCTATATGCTAAACATTTTTACTATTCATTTAGGTGATGAAGAGAAAGAAAATAATCACATCTTGAAAACCCTGAGTATTGATCACTATCCCCTGATACATTTAATCTCTTCTTATATCTTTCTAACATTTTTATTTTCATATTTACTCAGGCCACAAATATTTATTGAACACTTACTATATGTCAGGAAGCCGTCTATAAGCTAGAGCTATAGAAATGAACAAAACAGAAATTTTATCATGTGGACATTTCATTCTCTTCCGGCTTGGATATAGAAATTTTGATGAGAAAAAGTTAATATATAAGGCATGAATGCAATCAATTATCCGCCACTAATTAATGATAAGAGAAAGCCCAGTTGCCCACTAGATATTTAAAGCTCAGAATATGATTTCAATTTATTTTTGTGTTTCACAGTTGTAATGACTAACTATATTTGTTTTACTTTCTCTAAATTTAACAACTACTTTAAAAATCTGAGAAAAAACTCAGGCCTCATAATTTTTTTCTAACCAATCCAAATATATAGATCTCTGGAAGGTTCTTCCTCATAGATTCCAGATAGCTCAGCCTAGAATCTTCTAGGTAAATACTGTCTCACTGAGGATTATTCAGTGTAATTTTCCTTAAGAATCAGTACATAAAATGTCTTTAGAAAGTAAAATTAGCAGAAAATAAAACAGCTGCATTTTGAATATGCACTTGTCACCTGCGCATTTGCAAGTACATAGTATCAAATTAAAATTGCAGTGACCTGAGAATGAATTGAATTTAGTTCTATTGAATATTTATATTGCAACATATTTAAATGTTTTATTTGAAGGTATTTATGCCTTTGTAATAGGCAAGTGTACTGAGTGTGTGTGTGTGCATTGATATGTGTGTACATGCGTTTTGCATATGTACAATAAATAAAAAGTTTTTCCTCTACCTCTTATAAAGCATTTTAAAATAAAAAATACTTGATTTAAAGTACCACTCACTTTTACTTTTAGGAAATCTTTCAGACATTATTTGCTGTCATCAGTTCAGTCGCTCAGTCGTGTCTGACTCTGTGACCCCATGCATCACAGCACGCCAGGCCTCCCTGTCCATCACCAGCTCCCAGAGTTCACTCAGACTCACGTCCATCGAGGCAGTGATGCCATCCAGCCATCTCATCCTTGGTCGTCCCCTTCTCCTGCCCCCAATCCCTCCCAACATCAAAGTCTTTTCCAATGAGTCAACTCTTTGCATGAAGTGGCCAAAGTNGATCAGACCAGGGAGGCCTCAGTGCCTCCTCTCCTTCGGGAGAATGGAAAGATGCCTGTGGCCTACGTAGGTGGTGATTGGTATTCCATGTAAACTAGTTATTCAGCCTCTTTTTCTCAACTAATTTTCCAACTACACTATCCGTTTCTAATCTCTCTCTTTATCTGTAATTAAATAAGTTTTTTCCAGGACGCTGACTCTGTCCCCACCATCGAATCACCCTGGATCCACCAGGGCTGGACCCTGGCAATACATGACCACAGGAAAAACCATAGCCTTGACTAGATGGACCTTAGTCGGCAAAGTAATGTCTCTGCTTTTGAATATGCTGTCTAGGTTGGTCCTAACTTTTAGCAGAATACAAATAAAAACACTACATACTTAAGTGTATGATTCCATAGATACCTATCCAGAGAAATGAGAAAATATGTCCCAAGATACAGTGATATGTATCTAAGCACAGTGCATTTTTAGGCAACTAATAATCACAACTAACAATCACAATAAAACATTATGTCTTGTTATAGCAAAAGGATAGTAATTTTAACATTGTAGAATTCCTTGTTCAAGAGCTAGCACTGAGCTGAGAAATACTTTTTACTATATAAAATAACAATAAACATCAGTTAAGGAAAATTCTTGAAGGCCACTGCATGAAGCATTACATGGGTATTGCTCCAGAGGAGGCTGATAGCTCAGTTCCACCAGACCGCTTCAGAGAGGCATTGTAATAATAACTACATCTTTGACAAGTAGCTTAGGAGAAGAAGAGAGAAAATAACTGCTAGCTACCATCTAGCAGTTTTCAGCTTTACCTCCACAAGGTGCTAAATCCCAGTATGTTCAGATTGAGTGGAGCTGGTTCACGGCAACAAGGAAACCCAGAAATTTGAGGCATAGGCCACAGTAGGGTTTTGCTTCCCAACATCAAAAGCAACATTTGAGGCAGGAGCTAACCTGTCTCCAGGATGCAAAGGTGGTGCAAGTATTACCTAGGCCATTCTGATGAAAAAGTAAAGCAAGTGCAGGACCCAAGGTAAAGTGTTAGTTGAATCCACATTGCCTGAGGACTTTGCCCGTGGGTCTAACTCAGATTGTATCTCTGTTCTACTAAAAGCCAGCAAGAACACATCATAGGTAAACAATAGCTTGTAATGAATTGTAAGAGACTACCATATAGCCTAAACTTTTTAACAGTTTAGGATCCATTATGGTCTCCTATTGCCATTCTTTATGTTTTTATGTCTTCATAAATGGAAAATATTTACCTGTTATTTCCCTCTTAGAATTTGTATTTTACTTGTTATTTCCCTTTTAGTGTTTAGTTATTTCCCTTTTCATATTTCCCTTTTAGTATCTGATTGATCTAGTTTTCAGATATCTCCCCCTGTCTGTTTGACCTTATTTATTATGCTTTAATATTAATAATTACCAAAACATAAAAGACACAAGCCACAGAATACTGATAGAAAAGCAGATTCTCAAGTCATCCTGACTAAATTGTAATGCTGTCTCTAATTCTTAGAAACTGCATGAATCCAGGGAAAACTTACTCTCTTGTCTATAGTATCAAACATGCCTATCTTGTAGAGTAGTGGTGAAAATTAAATAAGTTAATACAGAAAAACACTAGGAAATCACAAATAGTAGAAAAGGGCCTGCCACAATATAAGTGCTGTATAGATCACAGCCATATGATTGTTGAGAGATTTTTACTGTGAAAAATTTTCTAACTGAACATGGCCATTGCCTCTACAATTTCTTTTTGGTTGTGGCCAAGAAGAGAGCACTCTGCCCAGCACACAATATATATTCTTGTAGTAGGTAATGAGAATAATACAATAAAAGATTTCAGAAAAGGGAAAAATGGGAAATGGAATCAATCACCCCATTATTTGTATTACATATAAGACAAACATAAGTGGAACACTTTAGGGTAAATGCTCATGGCCAGTGTGTTCCACAGTCAAAAACTTTTAGTTAAGTATATTTTAAGATTTAAAAATCAACAGATACTAAAAGCTAGAATTAAATATATGATTTGTGTTGAAATATGTGAATAAAAACTTTAATATATACTTAAACTATTTAAGTGAGCAACTGTGCTTGTACATTCAATTAATTTTAATATTTACTCTTTTTACATTGATGCTGTATTTTTAAAATTAATGTTGATCATTATTTGTTTCTTATCTACATAGTCAGTGAAAGGATTTGAAATGACTTCCGGGATTTTCAAGCTTAATGGTCATATTAACTGCTTAAAATGCGGACCTTTTTTTTAAATCAGAAAACATACAATAATTTAGATGAATATCATTTTGGCACAACTGCAAACTTAAATGAGGGAAAATCAAAAATTGAAAATAATGACTGTCTTATCCATTTTCACACTTATGCATTAAACCTCTTGGTTACATTACCAAAAAAAAAAAAAAAAGAAATCCATTTAAACCTTTGAGCATACATCAATTTTGTCTTGTCACTTCACTGATGCATTCTAAAAAATCAATAAATACACTGAGTTCTTTGAAAATTATGCTTCCTTTCATTTTCAAGAATCTGTGCTCTGAACACTAAAGAGTATAATTGGCATGGATTCTATTTTATACAAAGACAGATTTCCATTATAACTATATTGACAAATTACTTATACACAAGCTTCCAGGCAGAACTAACTTGTAATAGAAATCATGTACTAGATCTCACTTCAGCAAACTTTGCAAAAGCACCCATGAAATGTTGCATTCTATCATTCTACCATCTGCCTCTTGGTTCAACATCATATAACCTTTGCCAGATTTAACCTTTGTTAAATAATTCCATTGTACTTCAGCTAAGATAGGGCAATTTTATCCCAATTTATTAATTATGAAAAGGTCTAGAGAGTCTATCTTATCTTTAATACCAAAACTTTTTGCATTTTCTTATCTTTCATATTAGTCTTATATCAATTAATTATTCCCACCAACCAAACACCATAAATTACTAATTCACATATACCTTATAAAATGGCTATGTGGTAAATGTACTAGCTATAGAAGAATAAGTTATGATCTCAATATACATATTTGGATGTGAATTGTCATTTTCATATACAGGAGATCATATGCATAATAAAAAATGCTCTCTAATAGAATAAATAACAGCTGAATATCACATTTTTGCATCATGGAACACATAATAAGCCATTTTTTACAAATTCACTTCAGTGCTATTGCTAGACCCTAAGAAGGCTTACAAATATTTTTGTCAGTACCTGAACCTGCACAGTGAAAGCTTATTGCTTATAAATTAAAAAAAAAAATCAAATCATATCAGGCAAGCAGAACAGGAAATAATAACAGACTCTCCCCTCACTGCCTCACCAACTATCTCATATTTAGTCAGTAGATTAAGTCATGGAATATTAAAGTAGAAGCTTGCTCAGGACACGTAGAAAATGTAAAATACTTTATTTGCAAAAATATAAAGTGTAAAGAGGAAAAATGGGTTGGAAAAGAAGTCAAGTTTAAAGAGTCCCTGAAGAATCTAAACATCTTTCTATTATATTTTTGAGGGATTGCCATAGTTTGAAGATAAACCATTAAATCTTTAAAATTAACCAACAGGAGGGCAATCTGAATGATAAAGCCATTCTAATGAAATGCAGACAAACACTAAAAAGAATTAAAAGTGACAAGTAAAATCCATTAGAGAACAGCATTTGACTACTGGAATCAGAAGATTACTTACCTTGTCAATTTATAGCTGTGTGCCTCCAAACATCATTGAATCTACAAGCCCACAATTAACTATGCTTCAATGGGTTAACACTCACTCTTGCAAAATGAACACAGCAGATTTGGGAAGTAATTAAAAGCCAGAAAATAATTACAGTTCGATTCATCAACTACAAGAATGTTTCTCAACAACTAGAAAAGCTATCCTTAGGTGGACAAATAAGACTTTCTGTTCAAAATTCTTCAGAAACTGTACGTGAAAGTGAAGTCGCTCAGTCGTGTCTGACTCTTCGTGACCCCATGGACTGCAGTCTACCAGGCTCCTCTATCCATGGGATTCTCCAGGCAAGAGTACTAGAGTGGGGTGCTATGTCCTTCTCCAGGGGATCTTCCCGACCCAGGGATCAAACCTGGATCTGCCGCATTGCAGGCAGATTCTTTACCATCTGAGGCAGCAGGGAAGCCTTCAGAAACTGTAGGTGACCCATAAAAACAATAGATGATTCCCTACTTGGTATTCTATAAACACTAAAAATCCAATCATTTCTTCTGGCAAACTACTGTAAACCTTAAAATATGCAGAAAAAGGATGAGAGTAGAACTTTCCAAACACAGAAAACATCTCCAATCATAAATGCTCAGCATTGATTTTTCAAGAGAACTTTGATTTGAACAAGCATATTCTAAGCTTATAGAATGCATGCTGAACAGGGTTACTACTTTTAGAAACATTAACGGGTCAAGTAAAATGAAATTGTATACAGAATCAATTCATCCCCTTGAAATGAAAAAAGCTACAGTGCATGTTTTTCAAAGATTATATTCATCTTTTTTTATTATTAATACAATAAACTGATAGCTTAAATGATTATTTAAAGAAATTACCATATTTCAGATTTCACTATGATAATTTTACTCATTAGAAAACATTAGTAAAAAATATTAGGAAATAAGCACTAAAAATCTTGCTTGAAAAAGAAAAATATGTAAAAATAAATCAGATAAATAACTAACAGTTATTTTAGAGAATTTATCTAATTCAGGGAAACTATTTTGTTAAATAAAACTACTTGCTATAATCTAAACATTTCAAGGCATTTATAGATACGGCAACCCACTCTAGTTTCCCGCCTGAAAAATTCCATGGACAGAGGAGTCTGGCAGACTAGAGTCCATAGAGTCACAACGAGTCAGACATGACTGAGTGACTGAGTGCACACACACACGTAGAGAGATTCCAAAATCAGTCTCAGTAATGTATGCCTCTTACTTGAACTTTTTGATACAACATTCTATGTCAGTTCCAGCAGCACCAAAATAAATGGTTAGAGTTTCAATACTAATATGAATAAGCCTATTTCTGGTGTCACTAAGACTGGCCTGTCATGCATAGCAATGCTAAGCCCTTGCCACAGTGGGAAATATTCGCAGCCATTGCCCAGTAAAGCTGGCTCCACTGTGCCTGAGATAAGGGTCTGTGATCTACAGACTCTGCTAACAGCACAGCATAGTTTATTCTGTATCATCCAACCTCTCTTTTATAATTTCAGTTTGACAATAGTTGGTCCTCCTGCGATTTGAGCTTTCTCTTGAAATCCAGTCAGCCTGCTAAGTTTCTATCATTCTTTCTCCCACTTACCAACCCTCTTCTACCCACTCACCTTCACTCTGTGAGACTGGCAAAAGTACTCACTGGCTGTGAAACTCCCCTGAAATAGTATTCCTCACATAACATGGGATTGTGACAGTTGAGTTTCTTCATCTTCTGGGCTCTACCTGTATATCAAGTTTCTTTGCCATTTTTATCAGGGACCTGAATACCTAGACCACTCCCCAAGAGCGTTTGGCCTACAAGCTGTTTCATAATCTTTGTCCTATTTCATCTATGCTCAGCTTCTTCTATTTTCCCAACTGTTCTCATGAGGCTTTATAACCAAACTACAGGAGATACAACAACATGGCTGAAGTCATGGTCCTGTACTGGAGCTGGGCCTCAGGCATGATCAAATGGCCCCTATACCACATCTGAAATACACTGGACATTTAATCACCATACCTTCCCATACTCTAGGATTCAGTTCAAAGACAAACAGGAGCAATAAGTTTTTCTCCAGTATGAACCTGCCCCATAGGTTGCAGCTGTTACTTTTTGGAAACAAAAAAACCACCAGAGGTAAAATATCTTATGATGTTTGCCTAAGTTAGAGGAAACAATATTTATAATGGTTGCAATTCTTTTCAAAGTATATGCAATGAGTTTGAGCAAGCTCTGGGAGTTGGTTATGGATAGGGAAGCCTGGCATGATGCAGCCCATGGGGAGCAAAGAGTTGGACATGACTAGGCAACTGAACTGGATTGAAGCTTGGAATGTGTGAACCTGTCTTATCTAACCATGAAAAGTTATTCACATATCCTTAAATACATGGATTTCTTAATATGATATCATAATAAACAATTTGGGAAGAAATGGGAAATAAGAGTATCTGACTCTTGAGAGTCCCTTGGACTACAGGGAGATCCAACCAGTCCATTCTAAAGGAAATAGCCCTGGGATTTCTTTGGAAGGAATGATGCTAAAGCTGAAACTCCGGTACTTTGGCCACCTCATGTGAAGAGTTGACTCATTGGAAAAGACTCTGATGCTGGGAGGGATTGGGGGCAGAGGAAGGGGACGGCAGAGGATGAGATGGCATCACTGACTCGATGGATGTGAGTCTGAGTGGGCTCCGGGAGTTGGTGATGGACAGGGAGGCCTGGCGTGCTGCGATTCATGGGGTCACAAAGAGCCGGACATGACTGAGCAACTGAACTGAGCTGACTGAACTGAAGTATAGAGTAACACTCATGATCATTCCTTCTTGGTTTGGTTTTATATTTATTTTTAGTAACCTTGCTCTGATTTGCCCCCAGATGATTAGAGATTCAGAATTAGGAGAGTTGATTTGGAAAGGAGGCAATGCGTTGAAATTACTAACAAATTTGATTATAAGCACCTACTGTTTCTTATTTCACAATATTTCAGAAAGTTCAAATAATTGCACATATTTATTCAGAATACTTTTGTAATATTCATGGTTTTATCTGTATTGCTGGGAGAAATATCAATAATCCCAGATATTCAGAGTTTGAGCAAGCTCTGAGAGATGGACAGGGATGCCTGGTGTGCTGCAGTTCACCAGGTTGCAAAGAGTTGGACACAACTGAGCAACTGAACAGCAACAATCTGCATGTGTGTGTGTGTGTGTATGAAATATGCTTCATACTATATTTATTTCCAGTAAAATAGTATATTTACCCTTGCTAGGCTAATTTGCAGAATTTCAATTAAATGGAATACTAAAATATTCTGCAAAGAAGATCTTTTTTTGTCAAGAATTCACAAAAAATAAAATTCCTTTGAAACTTCTGAACTCCAAATAGCATTGAACATAAGAGCATATTACAAGCTATTACATTTAGAATAGATAAACAACGAGGTCCTACTGTATAGCACAGGGAACTGTATTGGATATTTTGTGATTAACCATAATGGAAAAGAACACAAAAAAAGAGTGTACGCATGTGTATAAGTGCTTCACTTTGCTATACAGCAGAGATTGCCCCAATATTATAAATCAACTATACGTCAATAATTAAAAAAAAAGAAAATAGGTTATTAAAATACTTTTTATGTTAATAGTAGATATCAACCCTCATGTTCCCAATAAATGTGGTCACCTAAAAATTGAGTATCTAGGGAATTGTCAACTGTCACTAATTCAGTTGAAGAATTGAAATTATTTTCAGCAAATTAATTTATTTTACACACAATAAGATTTTTACACTTATTTAAATCATTAAGAATATTTTCCATTGACTACTGTGAGATCCATAAAGCATCTCATTTATTTCAAATAAGGGTTTCATCTAAGTTGGTGATTTATTTTAACTACTTCGGTTAGTCCTTACAGGTTAGCTTACTTAGGAGGAAAGTACAATTTCAGGTTTATGAACCTTGAACCCATTCCCACTCCAAGCACTAACTTGATTATCAATGGCCCTTCACTCAAAGATAATTTTTTTCTTTTTTTTTGTTAAACTTCATGTGGGTCATACAACAAACTGTATAGTACAGTCTTCTACTCCTTCAAGTGAGAAAGATTTAAAGATTTTTATTTTGTTTTGGATTTGAATCGAAAAATATAAAGTGAGTATTAGTCTAGTAGGTATTTGTGAGAAAAAGAAATGATAAGAAATACTTAAATCCATTTGTCCTAATATACAATTCTGAGTTTGAGAACTGGGAAACATATGTATACAAAACAAAGAGATAATCTGGATCGTATTTTCTATTATTTCAATGATCTATTTTGCAGTTGAACAGACACATATATGTCTCAATTATTTAGGACGACTCGCTAGTTGTCTCTTTCATTTATTATATTTCACCAGCTCAATATTATTATTATTAGTGGCATTTACATATAATATGCAGGTGCATTTACCAAGATCCCTTCATATGTAGTTTGGTTATTTGGTTGCTCATGGAAAAATAAATACCATATAGATCTTGAACAACTGACACAATATATATTTCAAAATGTACAAGCTGAAAGGTTGAAATGTTCCATCAGTATTCTATAAAGAAATAATTATTAGAACTGGATAATGTTAGAGTTTCCTGAAGCTTAGAAATCATTTCATTAAATTTATGGAATTTAAAGGAAGAGAAGATGGCTCTTTAGATTTGAAAAAAGGACTAAATTATTTCAAATATAAGGGATGTTTCAAAGAAGAAAATTATAGAAAATTGAGTATAAAGTAATTTGCTTTTCATAGGTTATCAACAGAATAATCCATAAGACTAAAGAGAGAAATATGAACAATTTGCTCAGTAGAGATGGGAAAGTAAGAAGAATGAACACAGATTTTTTTTTAATAGTGAAGGAATGTAAGAAGATCCATTTTCCCAAAATGTTCATTTTAGAGATCATTTAAATTTGTAGTTATACCTTAGAATGATCTTCATGTAATTTAAAATTAATTTGCTCAAATCTTGATCCTCTGATGACCTATTTTCCTTCATCTCTCCCTCATTTCCTTCAACAACTGACTGAGTTCATTTACTTACCATATGCTGAGCTTATGCATAATGTTCCCAGTGGTGAACAAAACCAGCCCTGGAGGAATTTACAAGCATATAGTGGATTGGCAGTGAGCAATACTGATCAAATATAAAAATGTAAATTTATAGCTATGATAAGAAAGTATTCAACAAGTTATGAGAACATCTAATGAGGCAAGTATATCAAGGTGGAAAGATTAGGAAGGTGTTTTCAAAGAACAGGGGATCCAGCTCAGTTCCTTCCCTAACTAGTTGATAATTTGATTCAATCCAACCTTCAATTTTATTTCTCATTTTCTTTTCCTAACACTAAATTTCAAATTTCTGGCCCTGAAATTGACCAGTGTCTCTGATGGAGGGTGAGTTCTTTTTCTACTAGAGCAACGTTAGATCTACTATATGCAAAATAACAAAAGCCAGGTTATCTCTGTTGTTTCAACATCCCTTTGGCTATCTGCCCCTTGTCTCTGAAAGTCCAACTCTTATAGCATTTATAGAGCCCTACATCAACTTTTATGTATCAAACCAAAACACTCAGGACACATCACACTTTTCATATTTCAGTGTAAAGAAAATTTAGTTATTGCTCTTTGATAGATAACTGGATGGATTTGAATATGTAGTTAAGATTTAGTTATTTTTTCCCAATAAGTTTAAAGTGTCTATGTGGATTCTTCATTATTAAAAAAAAAAAAGAAAGAAAATATTATAACATGCTTTAGACTTGCTAAAAAAATGCACTTAAAATTTACAGGAGGACCACTCTTTATCACAGATCTCCTCTCACATTTCTGGAGATTTCCAGATGGAACATGCTGGAGCAGAACTGAACTGATCTACTTATCAAAGGGAATATTCCTCAGGACACAGACTGAGGCCAGATGATATGGCTGCCAGAGATGGACTACGAAGAGTTGCTTTGATCTCTGCAGATCAGTATCCTTATTAATCAAAATTTTGACAAATGAAAATTCAATAAGCTTTCTTCGGACATAAAGAGATCAAATCGCCAGCATCCATTGGATCATTGAAAAAGCAAGAGAGTTCCAGAAAAACATCTATTTCTGCTTTATTGACTATGCCAAAGCCTTTGACTGTGTGGATTACAACAAACAGTGGAAAATGCTTAGAGAGATGGGAATACCAGACCACCTGACCTGCCTCTTGAGAAATCTGTATGCAGGTCAAGAAGCAATAGTTAGAACTGAACACGGAACAACAGACTGGTTCCAAATCAGGAAAGGAGTATGTCAAGGCTGTATACTGTCACCCTGCTTATTTAACCTGTATGTAGAGTACATCTTGAAAAATGCCGGGCTGGGTGAAGCACAAGCTGGAATCAAGACTGCTAGGAGAAATATCAATAACCTCAGATATGTGGATAACCACCACCCTTATTGCATAAATCGAAGAAAAACTAAAGATCCTCTTGATGAAAGTGAAAGAGGAGAGGGAAAAAATTGTCTTAAAACTCAACATTCAGAAAACTAAGATCATGGCATCTGGGCACATCACTTCATGGCAAATAGGTGGGGAAAGAGTGGAAACACTGAGAGACTTTATATTTTGGGGCTCCAAAATCACTGCAGATGGTGACCGTAGCCATGAAATTAAAAGATGCTTGGAAGAAAAGTTATGACCAACCTAGACAGCATATTAAAAAGCAAGGACATTACTTTGCCAACAAAGGTCCATCTAGTAAAAACTATGGTTTTACCAGTGGTCATGTATGGATGTGAGATTTGAACTATAAAGGAAGCTGAGCACCTAAGAATTGATACTTTTGAACTGTGATTTTGGAGAAGACTCTTGAGTGTCCCTTGGACTGGAAGGAAATCCAACTAGTCCATCCTAAAGGAGATCAGTCCTGAATATTCATTGGAAGGACTGATGCTGAAGCTGAAACTCCAATACTTTGGCCACCTGATGGGAAGAATGGACTCATTTGAAAAGACCCTGATGCTGGGAAAGATTGAAGGCAAGAGGAGAAGGGGATGACAGAGGATGAGATGGTTGGATGGCACCACTGACTCAATGGACATGAGTTTGAGTAACCTCCAGGAATTGGTGATGGACAGGGAAGCCTGGTGTGCTGCAATCCATGGGGTTGCAAAGAGTCAAACATGACTGAGTGACTAACTGAACTTAACTGGACCTAAAGAGCTTATTATATGGTTTCCTATATTCAAAAAGAAAGTATAGCACCTCCTGAAAATGATGTAATCCTGCATATTCAGGCTCTGGAAAAGTCTGATTTTACATACTGCAAATGCCCCAAATAGCAACTGGCACTCATTTAATTCTTACAACATTTATTTCACAATAATTCCATAAGCAAAAGTGCAAATAAGATGCTCAGTTTTCTTTTCTATGTGAATAGACCAAAGATGCAATATCTTCTCATTTTCTCTCACAATGTCTTTTTTTTTTCCAAATTAAATTAATTTCTATGGGATTTGACTAAAATATCTTCAAAATGTATCTAGACTTTGATTACTTCTCACCACCACCATCACCACCCTGATCCAAGCCACTTTATTTCTCCTAAATGACTGCATTATCTCCTAATTGCCTTCCCTGTGTCAGGGACTGCCCTGTCTTCAGTCTAATCTCAACACAGTAGCCAGAGTGATCCTGTAAAAATATATGTCAAATCACATCATGCCTACGGTGAAAGCCTTCACTGGTTTCCTAGGACCTGGAGAGTGCTTCAGAATCTCATACCCCAGGTGACTGTGTTCTCATCGGTTTCATCTTCTCCTCTCCTACCACCATCCTCAAGCTTGTGCACTGTGTAACAGCCATACAGGCTGCTCCTTTAACATGCCAGTATGAATCTTACCTCAAAGCTATAGACAAAGTATTTCCTCATTTTAGAAAGCTTTTACCCTGGATATCTGCATGGTTAGTTTACTCAGAAGTCACTTCTGAGAGGAGCCTTCTCTGGGCCATATCTGAAATATCAATCCTCATGTATCAGTCATTGTCCCCATGCTATGTGTGTATCTCCCCTCCACTTAATATCTAAATTATATATAGTTTACTTTTTCATCTTTTTAAGTTATCTGTCTGCCCCAGCTAGAATGTAAGTCTTGTAAGGACAGCTTTATTTACTGTAGCATTTGCATAAGGGTACTTGAAGAGAGAAAAGTGTTTAATCGCTATTTGACTCTAAATAAGTGAAGCTCCCAGATGCTGAATAATTGATTGAAGGCCATATGGCTAAGAGTAAAGGACTCTGTAGTCAAACTGGGTACTAATTTGCCTAACTTTCTTAAGCTCCATTTGCTTCTAAACATAGAACTGCAAAGAGAATGTCCAGATATAAAGGCTGTGCCCCACAACTTGACTCTGGGTAGAAAAATGACCAAAAAACATTTAATTTTTCAACTTGTGCTAGAATATCTATATCTATATTCAAGAATCACAGCCAAGGCTGCACTTCCATACCCTTATTTTTCATTCCAAAATGGCATCTCTGTAGTTCTTGAAGAAGATTGTGAAGTTGCTCAGTCATGTCCAACTCTTCGCGACCTCATGGACTGTAGCTTACCAGGCTCCCCTGTCCATGGGATTTTCCAGGCAAGAGTACTAGAGTAGGTTGCCATTTCCTTCTCCAGGGGACCTTCCCGACCCAGGGATTGAACCCAGGTCTCCCACATTGTAGGCAGATGCTTTACCGTCTGAGCCACCAGGGAAGTCCATTAGTTCTTGGCTTTTGCCAAAATGTATTCTTTGTTAAATGGATATGTATATTTTGGAAAATTAAGAGAGATTTGATACAATTGAATGTGAGATGAGGCGGTTCTACACTGAGCCTTTCAAAGCTGAAAGAGTTATGGATAAAAGAGAAATTTTAAAAAATTAAATCTGTAGATTGCTTTGGGTAGTATACTCATTTTCACTATATTGAGTCTTCCAATCCACAAACACATGAAAAGATGCTCAACATCACTCATCATCAGAGAAATGCAAATCAAAACCATAATGAGGTACCATTTCACACCAGTCAGAATGGCCGCGATCCAAAAGTCTGCAAGCAATAAATGCTGGAGGGGGTGTGGAGAAAGGGGAACCCTCTTACACTGTTGGTGGGAATGTAAACTAGTACAGCCACTGTGGAAAACAGTGTGGAGATTCCTTAAAAAATTGCAAATAGAACTGCCTTATGACCCAGCAATCCCACTGCTGGGCATACACACCAAGGAAACCAGAATTGAAAGAGACACATGTACCCCAATGTTCATCGCAGCACTGTTTATAATAGCCAGGACATGGAAACAACCTAGATGTCCATCAACAGATGAATGGATAAGCAAG
>SJYV01007181.1:750754-771786 GCA_006410875.1 Neotragus pygmaeus
AAGCTGAAACTCCAGTACTTTGGCCACCTCATGTGAAGAGTTGACTCATTGGAAAAGACTCTGATGCTGGGAGGGATTGGGGGCAGAGGAAGGGGACGGCAGAGGATGAGATGGCTGGATGGCATCACTGACTCAATGGACGTGAGTCTGAGTGGGCTCCGGGAGATGGTGATGAACAGGGAGGCCTGGCATGCTGCCATTCATGGGGTCACAAAGAGTCGGACATGACTGAACGACTGAACTGAACTGAACTGATTTTATTCATCAGATTACAAAATATTTAGATAATATTTTAGGAAGAAGAAAACCCTTACTATGGCAGGCTTTCCTATCAGAGTAAATATCCCTCATTGATGGGAATAAAATGCCATGAACTTTCATGTACTGATAGAGAACAGTAAGAAAACAAACATTTTCTAGCTGAAACAAGAAAAATATTCTATTTTCACAATAATCTGTTAATTCCAAAGACTGTTACATACTGGTCTTTAGAGGATATCACAAATTAGAAGCAAGACCAACCATTTCTAAAATTCTTAATTGAGTATTTCCAATGACTTCATGCTATGCTAAAGGGAGAGAATTGCTTTTCCTAGCATAGAATATACTGATTACACTTTATTGCTCTCAGTGCTCAAGTCACTGAAGCAATAATATACTTTGAGATACTGTAGAAGTCTGAAAAATTTAGTTAGTCTTCATGGTACAATCTACCATACTAATGGAAAATAATTTATACACTTGCAACATTCTAACTTATTATCCCACTAGTAAGTTTGTAAATGTTTAATGTTAATAAAATCTTGTCCTCTTGGCTTTCAATAGTTATAGAAAGCTTCTATTAAAGAGTAATGCCTTCTGAGTATGGTTCTTATTAGTCTTATTTATTATAAAAACTATTTAAATATGAAAGAGGCTTTAATAGAATGTGCAATTAATTAACCTGAATAAATGTGAAAATAATAGTTCAGCCAGATGTCATGTAGAAACTTTCCCTGGTGGTCTTTCTGGAAATATTTTTAAGTTGGATAACATTCTAGGTGCTTTTATTTATACTGATATAGTTAAGTATTTTTCATTGTTAATTCACCTAGCTTCTGTTGAATTCCCTTGATTAGCTTAAGAAAGGCAGAACCTTGGGGGAATATAATATTTATCATTAAAAGAAAAAAAATGATTAGGAAGGAACAGTGTTTCTAATCAAAAGATCAATCATATCTTCAAATTCAAGACTTCTAAAATGTTATTTTTTGAACTTGAGCAGGACATAAGTTGCTATAGCACCAAGAGCCATTAGGTTTTCTCCTTTTCTCTGTTATTTCAAAATCTTACTGAAAAATAATCAATTTCATTAATTCACCTCCCTCAAAACAACATCCAACTAAAACAATTCCAATTTTTAAATGTTTAATTTTTGTGAGCAATTTTATACCTTCTAGAAGTTAGAAACTTCTACATTAAAAACTGTCAGGAATCACACATCAAAACCACAGTGAAATAACATTTCATGCCAGTTAGCGTGGCTATTATCAAAAGAGACAAGTGATAAGTTGTGGCAAGGATGTGTTGGTAGGAATGTAAACTGATATAATTGCTATAGAAAACACTACAGAGGCACCTCAAGAATTTAAAGATAAAACTATCATGATTTATAAAATCATTTCTGGGTACATATCTAAAGGAAATGAAATCATTATCTCAAAGAAATAACTGTACTCCCTTGTTCATTGCAACATTATTCAAAATATCCTTAATAACAACCTAAGTTTCCATTGACAGATGAATGAATAAAGAAAATGTGGCATATTATTCAGCCTTAAATAAGAAAGAAATCCTGTTGTCTGCTATACCATGGATGAAGGAGGAGAGCATTAAGTGAAATAAGTCAGAGAAAGACAAATATTGTTTGGCATTACTTATATGTGGAAACCTCTCCTCCCTTCAAAAAAAGAAAAGAGCAGTAGAATGGCTTGAGGATAGGAGAAATGTTGAGAAGTTGGTAAAATGGTACAAACTTTCAGTTATAAGATGAAAAAGCTCTTAGTGTCTAATGCATAATGTGGTGACTATAGTTGACAATACGGTATTACATCATTGAAATTTGTTAAGATCGTAAGCATTCACAATTTTTAAAAGGTAAATATATAAGGTGATGGATGTGTTAATTCAATTGTGGGTATCCATTCAAAATATATATATGTATCAAATCCCACATTGTACCCTTTAAACATATTACAATTTTATTTGTCAATTATACATTAATAAAACTAAAGAACATTGTCAAACTTCCTTCTTCACTGATTTACTATGATTCTATGGTCCATTATTTTAATCAATAACTCTCTGGTCAAAAGTCTGCAGCCTTCTACCTTTCTGCTTTTACTCCTACCCTCATGCCCCATTTAAACTTCTGCAGTTCTTAAGGATCCCATGAAACCAGTTCCCTGGTCAAGTCTTCTGAAAAAGTGACACAATAGAACTGATTATTGAGTCTGAATTTACAGAGAAAGCAACATCAGAGGAGCCTTCTAACCTGCCTGTGTAGATAGCTCTTTACTGTCACTATGTCAAATATCCTCCATTGTTCTCCTAAATATAGCCCCTGAACATATCCTCTGACTATAGATTGGGCTTCCCTGGTGGCTCAGACTATAGATTATTTCACCTAACATTTTGTAGGAAATTGAAGCCATTAGATAGGAGCCATTAGCCATTCTCACTAACCTAACACAGTACCCACTGCCCCTTTTGGGCTGCCCCAGAAGGGCTCTTCTTCCTATTGCTTTCACTTCCTTCTTCCAGCAGTACTTTAATTCCTGCTGCTGCTGCTGCTGCTAAGTCACTTCAGTCATGTCTGACTCTGTGCAACTCCATAGGCAGCAGCCCACCAGGCTCCGCTGTCCCTGGGATTCTCCAGGCAAGAACACTAGAGTGGGTTGCCATTTCCTTCTCCAATGCATGAAAGTGAAAAGTGAAAGTGAAGTCGCTCAGTTGTGTCCAACTCTTAGCGACCCCATGGACAGCAGCCCACCAGGCTCCTCCATCCATGGGATTTTCCAGGCAGGATTCCTGGAGTGGGGTGCCATCGCCTTCTCCGACTTTAATTCCTAATAAATGGAATATTGCCTTCCATATCAGTAAACAAAGGATGTCACAGTCATCAGTGATTGCGGTCACAGCCTATGGTAAACTAGTGATCCCTGAGGGAACTCAGGAAGGAAAAGAATACCTGCCTTCTAGCAGCCATCAGACTGCAGCCATTCGCTCCAGTGATCCCTGAGGAAACTCAGGATGTGCAAACGCAGGATACTGTTCCCAGATAGCTGAGGTGCATGCTAAAAAGAATTTCTGTGAGTCCAGACTCTTGCATCATCCCATAAATAGAAAACCACTAAATTCCTTAGCTTGAGATTTCTATTAATAGTTCTCTTTAATTAAAAGTAATCATATATACTATTATGTACGAAACGAGGCGCTGGTCTATGTTCGATGCAGGATGCAGGATGCTTGGGGCTGGTGTACGGGGATGATCCAGAGAGACGTTGTGGGGTGGGAGGTGGGAGGGGGATTCAGGATTGGGAGCTTGTGTACACCTGTGGTGGATTCATGTCGATGTATGGCAAAGCCAATAGAGTATTGTAAAGTCAAATTTAAAAAAATAAAAAAAATTAAAAAAAAAAAAAGTAATCTTTTGCTCACATTACCTGCCATTTGGTGCAAAGCTCCTACATATCAATTAGCTCTGCTCCCCCACTGACTCTCAGAGTTACTTGTGATGCTGCCTCCTGGGTTTAAAGTCCTAAAAATTCCTGCCAAATAAAACATAACTCTCAACTTTTATGTTGTGAGTATGTTTTTTTAGTTGACATTCCTAACCCCTTCTGTCCTCAGAAAACCATCTTAGCATCAACTCTTTTTCTCAAACATTCATAATTCCATCCTTCCTATATGTTTGTAAACATGCTTAAGCCTCTACCATTTTTAATAATTCTCATTACCATCATGCTTCTTAGCTACCACAGTTCATTTTATACAAAATTTTCCTCTAGGAATCCTTCAGTAATAATTACTAAATATCACAATCATATTATCAAAAATTTATTTGGACTTAAGTAATTGTATTGTTCAGCAATGTTTTTTCTTATAAGGAGAAAAAGATTCTTAATAACTGATTTTTCATTGATCTGAATATATGTATCTACATTTTTTTTTCCTAGAAAGGGAATATAGATCATTTTAACTAAACTCTTTTGACTCTACAAAATGCCCAACTCCAACTGGCATCAAATAATTGGATTTATTGACTCACAGAAATGAACACTCTGGGAGATAGCTTTTGTTTCAGGCATGGTTGTATCCAGAACTTAAATAATATCATCAATACTCTACCTTTCTCCATTTCTCTTCTTTACTTCCGCTGGTGTTTTGTTTTGTGTTATGCTATTCCTACAGATATTTTCCTTGTGGTGTCCCCTGACATCACAGGGGAATAATCCTATTCATGCCAGCAAAAGACCTTTGTGGATGCTAAATTCCTGACTGGGATTATGAGATCATCTCAGAATCAATCTCTGTAACCTGACAGAGGGAATTTAAGATTGGCACCATCTTGAATATTTTGTTAAACTCTGTCAAGAAAATTAAAATTTAGAAGCAAATAATAATTTTATAATAATAATTCAATGACCAGTGGTTAATAATAATTGATAGATCAAAAATATTTAAAGATCTGCAGGCAACAGTTATTTTACAGGTGACTTTCATATAACTTTGAAAAATAAATAATTCTGATATTATTCAAATACTAAATTTTATCATGAATCCAACAAAACCAATACAACAAAATGGATTAAAACAAAATAATAGACTAACTTTATTTATGAATATAGCCTAGGTCCAGAAAGCATTAAGAATCTAGCAGCATTACAAATACAAAAATACAAGAATAGTCTGATATAAGGGGATGATCCAGAGAGACGTTGTGGGGTGGAAGGTGGGAGGGGGACTCGGGATTGGGAGCTTGTGTGCACCTGTGGTGGATTCGTGTCGATGTATGGCAAACCCAATAGAGTATTGTAAAGTTAAATTTAAAAATAAATTAATTAAAAAAAAAAAAGAAATCTATCAAAATAAAGGAAATGATCATAGCATTATGTCAGTATACTCAGAAAACCAATTAAGTACAAATAAGTAGTGTTTTATAATAAAACTTAAAGTGTAAGAGTAATATAAGAAATTTTTTTTCTACTAAAAATCTATTTTAGTAAGCACCTTCTTCACTCATACATTTGAACACCCTTCCCCAATGTAGAGAATGCCTCATCTTATTAATTATCCCTTCTCAAGGTACAAGCTGAATACTTTCTAAGCTGTACTTACAAAGTACTGTTTTGCAAAATATATACATAATTTCTACAAAGCAATAAGGGATTTAATTAAAAGTGTTCATGGGTTCCTTTGTGTGTGTGTGTTCTACAGTGGTGAGTATCTTAGTCACTAAACCCCAATCTTTTTAAAATTCACTTTAAGTGTTTTGACAAATTTAACAGCAAAATTATGAAAAGCAATTATCCTTCAATAAAAAATAAATTAATTTAAAAAATGTTTGTGGAATTTATTATTTTAATCAGTTTTTAATGGGTCATCATTTCAACCTTTGGTTTTCTATAAGCTCTGGTTGAAGACTTTTAACTACTTTCTAATTTCTTGAACAAACTATTTGAAGACCCTGACCTGAATGCATTTCAAAAATCTAATTGTTTATTACCCCAAGTGTATCTCTGAGTCTTGAGTTTCCTCTTTATGATATATAGCAGAAGATCAAAATAAAAGAGCTCATCTGTGATTCCCAAGCAAGAGCCTTATTTCCTCTTTATGTATTTTCATTTTCTGAATACAGTTGAAACAAGAAAAATATAACAAAAAGAGTCCCTAGAGTTCTTCTTTAAACAACAGGTTATTCTGTGTTGTCTTTCTGATTATATTTATATATCCTCATGCCACTGTTTTGAAATCACTTTTATTGGGAGTATCCTTATTCATTTTGTATGGAGTTTTTATTCACACAGATATATTAAGTCACTTATCCAGATACCTAAAGGGAGAGTACAATACTTGGCCCCCTCTGCTGCAGTGTCCCAGATTTCAGGTAATAATTTTGAAGAGAAGGTCAGTTTAGATGGATTAAAGAAAGTTCATACTCTGTCAGATACCCACACATTTAAGAATTATTGAAAGAATATTTCAAGTATAGTCCAGGTCCAGTCCTCATTCTTTTATTGAAAAGCATTGACTGTGTAGTTATATAATCTGCTGGGCAGTAGGTACTAAAAAAGGAAAGAAAAGCACAGAAGTATTTTCTATAATTCTGGATCCCTAGAGTTTCAAGAGGTGGCTGCCCAAGTCATTCTAACCATGGGAAGGAAATGTGCCTAAAGCCTCAGAGAAAACTAGACTCCAGAACATGGGAGGCAAGTGTGTTTTTCTATCACTTATGCAGTTTTCTGTCTTTTGCAGACTGATCACATTTTTTTTCTATTTCAGACTAAATAGAAAGTCTGGGTCATGGAAGTTCAGTTTAGTCACTCAGTTGTCTCTGACTCCTTGGGACCCCATGGACTGTAGCATGCCAGGCCTCCCTGTCCATTACCAACTCCCAGAGTGTACTCAAGCTCATGTTTATTTAGTCGGTGATGCCATCCAACCATCTCATCCTCTGTCATCCCCTTCTTCCTTGTGCCTTCAACCTTTCCCAGCATTAGGGTCTTTTCAAATGAGTCAGTTCTTCACATCAGGTGGCCAAAATATTGGAGTTTCAGCTTCAGCTGAAAACTTCAGCTCAGCTTCAAGTGAATATTCAGGACTGATCTCCTTTAGGATGGGCTGGTTGGATCTCCTTGCATTCCAAGGGATTCTCAAGAGTCTTCTCCAACACCACAGTTCAAAAGCATCAATTCTTTGATGCTCAGCTTTTTTCTCTTTGCCATTTTTCTAGGTTGCCAGGTTGTGTGAGAGTCCTGGCTTATTACTCTACCTGGCTCTCCCAGCATTTATCACAAATGTAAATGAACAGCCTGTGGTGTAGCCTGTTTTCGGGATTGCTCTGATGATCATGTTGCTATGGTGACAACAGAGGCGACAGGTTCATGAGACGGTATTAGTAACGCAGCAGCTTGAAACTTAATCAGCGCACCTCGACTTTCCCCCCATATTTCAATATCACTTCGGCAAATTGGATTCCAGGCAGTTGTNCCCCTGCCTCCCAGCACTAAAATATTTGCCAATGCATAGGAAGGAGAATCATGAAGTCAAATGTTAGATTATGAGTACATTTGAAACATCCTGAAATTTACCACATGAGCTCCTAGTTATCGATCATTTTTTTCTAATAATAAAGCTTTTGCATCACTTCTAAGTCAGAATTACTAACACAGATGCAAACATTAAATGCCTCTCAAAAATGTCACTTGAAAAATTTGCTTGTTGGGCAATTTCAGTATTTTTCATACAAATTTCTCAGTTGGTTAATAAAAGTTGATTATCACCTAATATTCATTATGAAGCCAGAATATACAAAATACAAAGGAAGGGAACATCTGAAAACGTCCATTCCAAGGAATGAAAACAAGCCCATGCAAAGCAGAGAACGCAAAGCAGAGAAAAGCTGTTCAGTTCCACATTCAACCAATAGTATGAACTGAGGACCCACTAGAAACCAAGCGTTACCCTGGGCATTGAGAATGCTCACAAGAGGAACAAGAATTTCTCCAGGGGACATACAAAGACACGACTCCCTGGTGGTCTAGTCTTGGAATTGTGTTGCATTTAAACCAATAAAAATTTTGATCTTTGCTTCCATTACTCAGAAATGTTCCTGACTGTTGGAATACGTGATTTGGGAGAATCTGCATTACTCTCAGTCCTTGGCAATATTCAGGCACCTGGGACCTTCTGAGAACATCTCACTCTTTGCCCAAGTAGAACCCTCTCTCATTCTTAGCTCCCCATCCCTGTCATTTGCTCCCTTGATTATTTTCTCTCCTTGTTGATAATTTTCATCCTGTTATATGTTGAAATAGATCTTGACTTCAGGGATCCTCTGATACAATGGAGAAGTAGGAAATGTGCATGAATATTTCAATCCTGAATGACACAAATTTCCACGGAAATGTGAAACAGAGAATAACTGCTGAGCTGGGAAAGGAGGTGGGGTCAGGGACACAGTTAGGAGGACTTTGTGATGAAGAAATGTCCGTTCCCCAAGTAAACCTCTCCTGAAAAAAACACCTTCCCTAAGTTCTTGACAGTATTCAATAATGACTATGCACATAGTTCCCTTGAGTTCTATTTCACTGGCATGCATTAAGCCATCCTTTTCCATTTGCTGCCACTTCCACAAATATTAGTAAAAAAATAAAAATAAAAAACAACCCAAAAAACTGTTTTTACTAAGAAAAACAAAAAGACAAAAAGCCATAAACTCTATCACATCGAAACTCAGAAGGAGCTACAGCCAAATATAAGAAGATGGCTACAACTTCAATTTCTAAACCTTCGAGCCGTATTTAAGCTCAGCTTTCCAGATTGTCACCATTCTCTCACTTAACATATTTGGAAATAAACAAATATGTATAAACAAACAAAATCCTCTAGGAGCCTTGTCCTCATTCTGAAAGTCAGGTTCTAGAAGCTCTGAAATTTTACCTCATCATGGCTATGGAAGGACACAGAATAAGTGATATTTGTTTATTTATTTTAAATTGGAAGATAGCTGCTTTACAGTGGTGTGCTGGTTTCTACCATACATCAGCATGAGTCAGCCATAGCTAAACACACGACCCCTCCCTCTGGACTTTCCCTCCCACTGTCTCCCACCCCTCTATGCTGTCACAGGGCATCAGGCTGAGCTCGCTGTGTCATACAGCAACTTCCCAGTAGGGATACATTTTCCAGTCAGTACTGTATATATTTCAGGGCTACTCTCTCAGTTCATCCTGCCCTCTCCTGCCCTCGCTGTGCACATAAGTCTGTTAGCTATGTCTGAGTCTCTATTCCTGCCTTGCAAACAGGCTCATCAGTACTGTTTTTCAAGATTCCATACATACATGTTAAAATACAGTATACATTTTTCTCTTTATGACTCAACTCTGTATAACAGTCTCTAGTTTCACCCACCTCACTAGAACTGACTCAAATTCATTCCTTTTATGGATGAGTAATTCAGAATAAGTAATTTATCACACATAGTAGCTTTACTTTTTTTTTTTAATTTAGCTTTACTTTAAAATGCACCAAAGACAGAAATTCAAGGTGTAGATTTGTAATATAATTCTCAAGATTATCTAAGAACCCCTTCCCTCCCTACCATAGAAGTGCATAGTTATTCAATTAGCCCAGGTGAATCAGCATTCCCTCTCGTGGATGCCTCATTAGCCTCAGACAAGCTGGGGCACACTGTTCTTTGTCACACAAGCTGCATTTCTTGCTGTGAAATGATAAATTTTAGGAAATAAGGTGCATAATGGAAAAGTCATGGTTCCAGAAGAGATGTGTGCAACATATAATCTTGGAAATTAATTCTGCCTGGGCTACATTCCAGTATTCCAGAACAATTACTAGCAAAGGAAAGCCATCAAATGACAAGGGAAAAGTCTGCATCTTGCTACACACCCCCTCCAAGGCACAGCCCAGAATTTTGTCATAATCCCCCAAGCAGTCTTTTTCCCTTCTAAGTAGTAATTTCATTAAAATACTTGGTGCAAAGGAAGATAGGGGTGGGAAAATGAGCAGTAGAAAGAGGCAATAATGGAGTTCTAAACCACGTGGTAAACAACTGCTGATAAATATGAATATTCTGGTACAGTTAAGGATGCTTCTCACTACAGAGAAGACTATGCAGGACATTTCTTTAATATCCTTTTATGAAAGTTACAGATGCTGAAAACTAATTCTCCCCTAAGTTTTTATGTTCAGTTTGTTGCTCTATTTATGAAGCAAGCAAATATTTATAACCACTTGTCAAGGAGACTGGAATGATGCTGATTGGTTCCCACTTATAACCTTGGTAACCTAAACACTTTCAAATGTTGTAAACATTATTTATATACTTAATATATTCTAAATAATAGAATGGGGAAGACTAGAGATATCTTGAAGAAAATTGGAGATACCAAGGGAACATTTCATGCAAAGATGGGTACAATAAAGGACAGAAATGGTAAGGAACTAATAGAAGCAGAAGATATTAAGAAGAGGTGGCAAGAATACACAGAAGAACTGTACAAAAAGATCTTCACAACCCAGATAATCATGATGGTGTGATCACTCACCTAGAGCCAGATATCCTGGAGTGCACAGTCAAGTGGGCTTTAGGAACTATCACTACAAGGAAAACTAGTGGAGGTGAAGGAATTCCAGTTGAGCTATTTCAAATCCTAAAAGACGATGCTGTGAANCCTGAGCTCTCACACCATTCAAATGATTATGCCACCCCAATCATATACCTATTGAAGCTCATATGTTTAAGCTTATGAAATAAGGTATACAGCTATTTTACTATGGCATATGTTTAAATAATACATGCTGCCCTCATGATCTCCACCACTTATTTAAATGCACTTATACTTAAAATATCTATATCTAAATTATCCTTTTACTGGTACATCTGTCAAATGTCACCTCCTAGTGATATCTTGAGGGAAGAGTGAGTTTCCTAGAGTCTAGAATATTTTGACATCTTTCCACTCACTAATGCTGGACGAGATGAATTTGGAGATTTCACTTTCTAGTTTAACTAATCCCACACTCAAAATGGCCTCAACTACGTCAGAAAAGAAGCCACAGATTGAAAGCAATAAAGGTAAAGCAAGTAAAAGCAAATAATTTTCAATAATCAATCTGGTAGGAGTTTCTTGCTCGACAGAATATGAATATGAGGTAAAATTTATAATATATAACCATTTCTAATATGGCTCTTTTAAAATATATTTATAATTTTTAGCAAAATGAATATTTGGACACTGGAAAAGATAGAATGATTTAAAATATGAATTCACAAATGAAATTCTATGTATTTCATATGTAATCTCTTTACTATAAATTCTTTTGTGTTTATAAGTATATAATACGCTAATACAGTATAAAAACTACAAATAAATCTGTAGTACATGCTAAATATATTTTATTGCTAGGGATGAAAGATCAAAAAAGTTTATAATATTTTATTCTATTCCAGTAAGTGGCTCGGATGGTAAAGTGTCTGCCTGCAATGCGGGAGACCCGGGTTCCATCCCTGGGTCAGGAAGATCCCTGGAGCAGGAAATGGCAACCCACTCCAGTATTCTTGCCTGGAATATTTCGTGGATTGAGGAGCCTGGTGGGCTACAGTCCATGGGGTCGCAAAGAGTCAGACACAACTGAGTGACTTCGCTTTGATTCGCTTGACACATTATGTTAATTTTGGGAGCTATTGTATATNCAGTATTCTTGCCTGGAATATTTCGTGGATTGAGGAGCCTGGTGGGCTACAGTCCATGGGGTCGCAAAGAGTCAGACACAACTGAGTGACTTCGCTTTGATTCGCTTGACACATTATGTTAATTTTGGGAGCTATTGTATATGAAATACTAAACTAAGACTGAATTTCTTTTAATAAGTAAACCAGTTACATTAAAAAATAGCTAACTAGATAACATGGTCCTAAAATTTTGTCCTACTTCCCTCAGTTGCTAGCTAAAACTGGGACTAGAAGTCACTGTTCATTGAATAAAGCTATGACCATGCTTGACTCTCTCTGGTCTTCATATATGTTAATTTTATTCTTCACAACAATCCCATGAAATAAGTGACTAATCCAGTAGGAAAAATAACTGGAAGAAAAAAAATTAGTTGTCTTGTCACTAAGGAAATAAATGATAGTCAAACAACACAAAGCTATTATTTTGCCCATTACCTTTGCAAAAATAGATTGTAATATATTTTGCCCAATATCAAGGAAGACATAGAAACCAGTATTCTTATTATTACTTATTAACAGTGCATCCTTGGGCAAGTAATTAACATCTCAGGAGTACAATTTCTTCAAATTCAATTCTTCAATTTCTTTTGTATAATGAGAACAATAATACCATATATCTTAAGAACTGTTGTGAGAATTAAGTATGCTAATTCATGTAAAAGTTTATTCACGAGAGTCCTTGGCACATAAGAACGACCCAATAAGTGTTAACTATCCTAGATTGCTAATGACAAAAGTTATAAGTTGGAATTATGTATCAAAAGCCATAGAGAGAAACATTAAGAATAAGCCACCCCTGAAACTCATTCTACCCTAAGGAAAATATACAATATCTTGGAAAAATACAAACATATAGACACAAAGCTACACATCGTCAGAGTATTTATAATAGCAATAAAATGTGGGAAAAGGAAATGCCCCATACTAGAAGGAATGCCTAACAATATGTATGTTTCCCATTGCAAGAATATACTAAAACTTTAAAAGGATCTTAAAGTCTTGATTTTAAAGACTATGTAAAATATGGAAACATTTTGTTGCAATCTTATTGGGAAAAAAAAGGTTAACAAATTTCACATGTATGTTTATTACTTTTATTTAAATATCACTACAATGGACACTCACCTAGAGCCAGACATCTTGGAATGTGAAGTCAAGTGGGCCTTAGAAAGCATCACTATGAACAAANTGTAAGAGGTTACAGTGTACTCAAGCCTACTGTAGTACCAGATACCAAGGGGACTCACTGAATATTTATGGAAAAAGGGAAGGAAGAGGGTTGGATTATCCTTATTTATAGATGAAGAAATTCCACTGTGGGACTCCAGTGTTGTTTCTCATAAGGAATCTACAGGGAAGCAGAATGTCATAGGAAGGATATTGATTTCACTCTGGAGAGGATCTGTCAACGTCTGTACAGACCCAGTCCTTCTCAGAAGAGGAGAGTATTGTTGGGCTCAGAGTTGCCTGTAGTCCTGAGCTGCAGTCATGCAAAGTGTCAGTGAAAGGTGACCATATGAAGACAGGAAGGGGGACTGCAGTTATTACTTGTGGCAGCTGTTTCCATGGGTTAGGCTTTATGCTTTCCCTAAATGGTTACAGTTGCATTTCTGACATGGCAGCAGGAGCAATGAAGGGAAATGGACTTATGAAAATGGACTTATGCATTTGAGTCAGGGGATCAGATGCTGAGTCTCTCTTGGACTTGGTTTGCTGAAAACATCTTGGAAAGGAGGCCAGAATTTGGAGTAGGGAAAATTGTCCTTCTCTGTGCCATCACACAAAAACTGGATTTGGGGGAAATCTCAACATCTTGGAATGTGGTTAAATTGATGAACTAACAACTATGTAAAATTTCACACAAGCCATGCTCTTACTAGAGAGCTGGTTAAGACTGTCATTCTGCTGCACTAATTCATTAATATAATTTCATAGACTAAAATTTTTACCATGCAAATGTATGCAAATAAGAAAATAGTAGTCTTAGCCAAGTGCATTAGCACCTATTTCTTTGGTTTTGTTTGTTTGTTTCACTGGAACTCTGGCCCTGCTAGATAAGTAATATATTCAGTATTCAAAAGTGTGTGTTTAACATTTTCCTGAAGGGTGATCGAAAGACTTTCTCTTTTGACAAATACTGTAGTGATTGGCCTGTCTTTTTTCCTCTTTTTCTCGCCTAAAACAGAATGAAGAAGATGAGCAACATTTATGAGTCAGCAGCCAATACACTGGGAATCTTCAACAGCCCCTGCCTGACCAAAGTTGAGCTACGTGTGGCATGCAAAGGCATTTCCGACAGAGATGCCCTTTCCAAACCAGACCCCTGTGTCATCCTCAAGATGCAGTCCCACGGGCAGTGGTTCGAGGTAGGCATGTCCAGTGAAATGGAGAGAAGCATGGCATGAGGAGAGATTCGAAAATGTTTTGGCATTTCCTGTCTTCAGGTGGTTTATATCGGTGAGACAGAAAATTCTAGAAGTGAATATGATCACATTTCTGCTCATATCATGATTTTAAAAACTTATATACTTAAATTAAACAATTATATTATAGCTGATTAACAATGTTGTGTTAGTTTCAGGTGTAGAGTAAAGTGATTCAGTTATACATATATATGTATCTATTCTTTTTCAAATTAGTTTCCCATTTATGTTATTACAAAATATTGAGCAGAGGTCCTTGTGCTATGTAGTAGGTCCTTGTTGATTGTCTGTTTTATATATAGCAGTGTGTATATGTTAATCCCCAAATCCCAATCTATCCCTCCCCTCCATCCTTCCCCCTCTGCTAACCATAAATTCTTTCTCTAAGTCTGTGAGTCTGTTTCTGTTCTATAAATAAGTTCATTTATATAATTTTTTTTCGATTTCACATATAAGCACTATCATATGATACTTGTCATTTGGTATCTGAATTTTTTCACTTTAGTATGATAATCTCTAGGTCCATCCCTGTTGCTACAAATGGTGATATCCCTTTCTTCTTATGGCTGAGTAGTGTTCCACTACTGAGTATATGTACCATATCTTCTTTAGCCCCTCATCTGTCAATGGACCTTTAGGTTGCTTCCATATCATGATGTTTTAATACTGTGGATATTTTGACATTTACCATTAATTTGTGTGCTCATTGTGGATATAGTATCTCCTGGGGATGGGCAGCCGGGATTGCAATACTGGGGCCACATCACACACTTATTTTGGGGGAATAAACAATATTAGCTAAACTTTACTGGGTGCTTATTAAGTATTAGGCCTTGTTCTAAGTGCTTTATGGAAAACAACTAATTTCATCTGTGCAATAATCCTATGAGGAAACAGAAAGATTAAGGATTTGCCCAGGATCATCCAGTTTATAAGTGGAATAGCTAATATTTCCCAGTCAAGCTCCAGGGCCTGAGCTCTTTATTGCTATTTTATACTTACAGTGCCCATTGGTGTGGCCTTTGGTATTTTGTCTGGCAATACAGCATGTTGAATTCTGCAGTTGAATTTTGTTGCTTTATTTAAAATTGAAACGAATTGGACAAGCACTGGTTTTTAAGTTTGAGGGAGGGTGTGGTTGTTATTGCTTTCTTTGTTCTAGGTACCTGGTTCAGTTCAGTTTAGTCGCTCAGTTGTGTCCAATTCTTTTTGACCCCATGGACTGCAGCGTGCCAGGCTTCCCTGTCCATCACCAACTCCCAGAACTTGCTCAAATTCATGTCTGTCAAGTCGGTTATGCCATCCAACCATCTCATTCTCTGTCATCCCCTGCCTTCAGTCTTTCCCAGCATGATGCTGGGTCTTTTCAAAGGAGTCAGCTCTTCGCATCAGGTGGCCAAAGTATTGGAACTCCACCTTCAGCATCAGTCCTTCTAATGAATATTCAGTACTGATTTTCCTTTAGGATGGACTGGTTGGATCTCCTTGCAGTCCNTTTGAACTGTGGTGTTGGAGAAGACTCTTGAGAGTCCCTTGGACTGCAAGGAGATCCAACCAGTCCATTCTGAAGGAGATCAACCCTGGAATTTCTTTGGAAGGAATGATGCTGAAGCTGAAACTTCAATACTTTGGCTATTTCATGCAAAGAGTTGACTCACTGGAAAAGACTCTGATGCTGGGAGGGATTGGGGGTAGGAGGAGAAGGGGACAACAAGATGAGATGGCTGGATGGCATCACGGACTCAATGAACGTGAGTCTGAGTGAACTCCGGGAGTTGATGATGGACAGAGAGGCCTGGTGTGCTGCAGTTCATGGGGTCGCGGACACGACTGAGCAACTAACTGAACTGAACTGAATCCTTTCAAGCACGATGTTAAATACTGAAAAAAAAAATACTTTAAAACAGATGTATAGTGATTATTTTCAATAGTGTGAAGATCTTAGCATACACATCCAAATACAAAACAATCACAAAATAGAATATTGTATAGTCATGAAAATTATTATATAAAGATCATAGAAAAACACTCAAAATGCTTATTGACCGTTAAAGTTCAAAAAGTATAAAATCATGTGATCAATTACATAAATGAAAAAAAAAATATGCATTAAAGATATTGAAGGGAAGGAATCAGTGATTGTCTTTGGATGACTATGCATAATATCTTTTTTTCTACTTTAAAAAATGTTCTACCTATGCTTAATGAGCTTCAGATACACTTTGAGTTTTAATTTCATATACAGAGTCTCATAAGAGACATTTAAACTCTAACTGTATGTGAGTCCTCCCGGGGGAAAGAACTGCCCTTTAAATCCTCGGTACCCCTTTATACTCTGTCTACTCAATGGAATTCTTCTGGATAAAGAGGCTTAAAGAAATTTTCTTGTTACCTTGTTTAGGGTCATTATGGCAGGGAAGCCTGGAACTTATGTGTTTCCTTCTTTCATTAGTGCAAACACATGATAAATAAATAGGCCAACCCTGGAAATTCCCCTTCTTTTGTCTTCTGTCTACTGGATACTGGTAAGTCAATGCTGGTTTTGTTGATGTAGGAAAGTGCCTGACTGTCCGATCATGCTTGGTGAAACCCAGTCATCAGCTTGGAGCACAGGACTTGATTAGTTATCTCAGAGGTCTTTTCTCCTGAGCACAAACTCAGCTCTGCTTCTACAACTGTTTGCAGGCTCCTAAGTGTCTCTAAGAGCTTTGTTCCTCACAATGGAAATTTTTCTAGACTAGTTAGGCACAATTGGCTCTTTTCTCAATTAAACATTCTTGGACAACTTCACGATTAATCTTGTTCACATGATGGTTAATGGTGAGATTCTCAGTCACAATGTGGATTTTTAAATGGCAAATCACAAATTTTAAAAGATCACAGATAGACCTCTTCAGAATTATAATATATCTAGTTTGTAGGTTTATTTCTTGTCCAGTAATTTGCTCTCTATTCTCAATTCAGGGCAACTAAATCTAGCATAACATTTCATTTAGAAAAATGTAAGGATAACTTTCTTTCAAACGAAGTGTTTCTTTTTAGTAATATACTAACACTTCTGATTGCATTCACTCTCCTTGCAAAGAGATCAATGAATAGAAGTTATTTATAAATTGATAATGACCTCAGGCAAACATTTGTGTTTTAGGGACATTGTTTCTACATCATAAACAACGCAACAGTGTACATAATTAGGTAGAATAAAAATAGTATCAAGCTCAGTAATATATACATTATTCCAAATGTCAAGTTAATTAGCTCAGTCTCTTAGTTGTGTCTGACTCTTTAAGACCCCATGGACTGCAGCACGCCAGGCTTCCCTGTCTATCATCAACTTCTGGAGCCTACTCAAACTCCTGTCCACCGCATTGGTGATGCCATCCAATCATCTCATCCTCTATCATCCCCTTCTCTTCCCTCCTTCAATATTTCCAAGCATCAGGGTCTTTTCCAATGAATCGGTTCTTCACATCAGGTGGCCAATGTATTGGAGCTTCAGCTTCAGCATCAGTCCTTCCAATGAATATTCAGAACTGATTTCCTTTAGGATGGACTGGTTGGATCTCCTTTCAGTCCAACAGACTCTCAAGAGTCTTCTCCAACACCACAGGTCAAAAGCACCAATTCTTTGGTGCTCAATCCATATACTTAAACTGCTAGGCACTATAGGATGTATTCACATTGCAATATGACCTTCAGCACAGTCTTTAAGGCACAATGCTTAGTGTGTTGGCACAAAAGGCAGTAGGACTCCTATTAAAACCAAACTAAGTGTATCCTTGACCCACATTACTATTAAAACCCCAAATGATGACAAAAATGACCAGACTTGGGTTAAAAGAAATTAAAACAAATAGCCACCTTATCTGACTGTGTAAGAATTATCTTACTTCTACAGATTGTATGCAGCCATGTGATCATACTGTGGTAAACTGAATAATAGCTGCCCAGCATGGCTACCTCCTGATCCTCAGGCCTGTGTAAGTCCTCAGGCCTGTGTAAGTCAACTTAACACAAAGGAGACTTTGCAGATGTGTGAAAGTAAACATCTCCAAGGGAGATGATCCTGGATTATCAGGAGATGGGGACAATGAAGTCATAAGTGTTCTCATAAACAGAATGAAAAATCAGAAAAACAGAATACAATGTAAGATGAAAGCTAAAGATTAGACTGATGATTTTCTTAGCTGTCCAATAAATATTAGTGGACAGTTTATTAAGAGAAATACACAGTATTAGTATTAGTAGTCCTAAATGGGAGAAAGCAATGGCAAGCCACTCCAGTACTCTCATCTGGAAAATCCCATGGACGGAGGAGCCTGGTAGGCTGCATTCCATGGGGTTGCAAAGAGTCAGACACGACTGAAGCGACTTAGCAGCAGCAGAAACTTAGTTAAATCATTTGAATGCAAGGGCAGTATTTTAAATTTTTTCATAGTCTTCCTCCTTCTCCAAATGAACAACTCTCCATTTTTTTCACTTCCTATGAAGCATAGTGTATAGGGTGGTCTCTACATATACTTTCCTTGTCACTTATTCACTGGCCCACCTTGTTCACTGCCAACATTTCTTTACAATAATCGTATGAATAGTATGAAACTTCCTTCTGTGAGTCCCACTGGGATGAAATGTAATAGATATTTGTTGATTAATCATTTGTGCTGCTGACATTTCACTTCAATTTACATTTAAGATAGGTCTTTACTTTTCTTTTGCTTCCATCCTGCATTCCAGGATGAACATTTTGAAGGGAATAAAACATAGACATGAGATCCTAGACTGAGGATTTAGTCTTACACAGCTTTATGCTCTCTGAGACTTGCACAGCATCTGATATACATATAAAAAAATCTCCAAAATGCCCCAAATTTGACCTATCTTATGATGGTAAAGGGCTTCCCTAGTGGTTCAGATGATTAAAAAAAAAAAAAAAATCTGTTGTAATAAGGAGAACCAGGTTCAATTGCTGGGTTGGGAAGATTCCTTGGAGAAGGGGATGGAACTGACTCCAGTATTCTTGCTGGGAGAATCCCATGGGGTCACAAATCAGACACAACTGAGTAACTTACACTACTACTACTATCATGATAAAAGAGCGCTTCCCAGGTGGTGCAGTGGTGAAGAATCCGCCTCCCAATGCAGGAGACACAAGAGATGCAGATATGATCCCTGTGCCGGGAAGATTCCCTGGAGGAGGAAATGGCAACCCACTCCAGTATTCTTGTCTGGAAAATTCCATGGACAGAGTAGCCTGACAGGCTACAATTCACTGTGTTACAAAGAGGCAGAAATGACTAAGCATCCACAATGACATGATGATAAAGACTAGAGAAAGTTGCTTAGTCTGACTAGCACCTCTGAATATTTGTTTCCAGTGGGGAGGAGTGTGTCTTTTGAGTATAAATGATATTTACTGCTAGTAATTACAAAGCATTTACTTTCATGTCCAACAGTGTACCAAGTATTGTGTAAATAGATTATCTCCTCACAAAATCCATGTGAAATAAAATTTTATTATTAAATGTGAGGATGTGTTTGAGGAAGTTAAAGTATATTACCCAAGATCAAAAATGAGTAAGAGCAAAGTAAACATTCAAAAGAAGTCTGTCATTAGTCTGTCTTAAGTTCTAATTATAGCAAGTTTCTTCAGATGCCATAAATGCACTATTTCATGACTGAATCCTTAGAATATCAGCAAGTAGAAAAAGAACATAAAAATTTGAATATATATATAACTACATGCATATATTTAAATTATTATTAATTCTACTCATCTCAGTTAACCTGAGAAATAGAGTTGATTTATGTCCACTCAATAGGAAATAATAGGTGAACACTTATATCGAATTATTTTATTCACCAATTCAACAGATATTTATTTGAATGCCTAATATATTCTGGGGTCTTCTCTAGGTACAAGGAAGCAAAAATTACAAGCTATAAACTTGCCCTCAAAGAGCTTATGATCATGTAAAGACAAAAGTTAATGTATAAGTAAGAAATCACAAGAATATAACAAATGCCAGATCTGGTGGACTGATTGTTCCTCTCTGACTGGAGCACAGAAAGAAACGACTACCTTTTGCGGGGTGGAAAGTGAGTTGAAGTCAGGAAAGCTGTCACAAATGAGACTCCCTTCAACTATCTGAGGGGCAAATAGGAAATAGGTGGATAAAGTAGTACCTAGAGAATACATTCTGGCAGGTGGTCAACATAAACGAAGGTATGGAAGCCTGTTATAATACAGTATATATAACTATATGAACATTCATTTCTTGCTTATAGCACGAGTATTTTGGAGGGATAGAAATGGGGAGGTGACACGTTCCAATAGGAGGTAGGGGACAAAAGGCAAGAAGCTGCTAAGAAAGTAACCATGAGTGCTGACCACTTCTTGTCGAGAAGTTCAAATGCTCTTCTGTGTAGAATGAAGACCCACGGAAGGATTGTCAAGCAGAAGGTGGACAGGACTGTATTTTCTGGATCAGTAGTTCAGATATACTCCTCTGGCAACAATGCTAAGGGTGGACTAGAAGAGCCCACAGGTTGGAAGATAAGTTCATCGGAAGGCTATTATGGATGTCCAGTCTGGACTTGGTGTAAGTTGAGTCAGGTGAAGGAAGCTGGGATGAAGGTGACAGTACTTTTGATAGGTACAGGAGGCAGAACTGCTGCATTGAGGAACTAACTAGATGCAGTGGAATTCTGCGGAAACCAAGATTTCTAACCTGGGTAATAGTCAACATTTGGTATAGACAGGAAGAGGAGATGAAGCAGAAGGGAGAGAGATGACACATACTTAGGTGTTTTCACAATAAACTGTGGAAAACTCTGAAAGAGATGGGAATATCAGACTACCTGACCTGCCTCTTGAGAAATCTGTATGCAGGTCAGGAAGCAATAGTTAGAACTGGACATGGAACAACAGACTGGTTCCAAATAGGAAAAGGAGTACATCAAGGCTATATATTGTCACCCTGCTTATTTTACTTATATGCAGAGTACATCATGAGAAACGCTGGACTGGAAGAAACACAAGCTGGAATCAAGATTGCCGAGAGAAATATCAATAAACTCAGATATGCAGATGACAC
>SJYV01007181.1:774412-810254 GCA_006410875.1 Neotragus pygmaeus
ATATTCAAAAGCAAAAACATTACTTTGCCGACTAAGGTCTGTCTAGTCAAGGCTATGGTTTTTCCTGTGGTCATGTATGGATGTGAGAGTTGGACTGTGAAGAAGGCTGATTGCCGAAGAACTGATGCTTTTGAACTGTGGTGTTGGAGAAGACTCTTGAGAGTCCTTGGACTGCAAGGAGATCCAACCAGTTCATTCTGAAGGAGATCAGCCCTGGGATTTCTTTGGAAAGACTGATGCTAAAGTTGAAACTCCAGTACTTTGGCCACCTCATGCAAAGAGTTGACTCATTGGAAAAGACTCTGATGCTGGGAGGGATTGGGGCAGGAGGAGAAGGGGATGACAGAGGATGAGATGGCTGGATGGCATCACTGACTCGATGGACACAAGTCTGAGTGAACTCCAGGAGTTGATGATGGACAGGGAGGCCTGGTGTGCTGTGATTCATGGGGTCGCGAAGAGTTGGACATGACTGAGCAACTGAACTGAACTGAACTGAACTAAGGTGTTTAGCCTGAGGTGTTTGCGAGATATCCCCATAGAGATAAACTAGAGGCAGAAGAAAAAATATTAATGATAAATATCATCATTTATGTGGCATTGTTCTCAGCATTTCACATATATTAACCCCTTTGATCATTATGCAATCTAAGAAGAAGGAAGCAAATTGTAGAAGTAATTAACTCACAGATGCTCACACAGCTGGTACAAGGCAAAACGAAGACCATCTTGTTCCAAAGCTTACATTTTACTCAAAGACTTTTGGAGATTATTAAACCTTTTATGTATGAGGTGTTATATTTAGATGGCTTTTAAGGAAGACTATTGTTAGCTGGGCAATATTGGGAGGAGCAGAATTGTTTCTTCAACTAAAAAGTTAACACAACTACTAACTGGCAGGGATTATTTGTGATCAGTGTTGTGCCACTTGGCACAATGGGGCAAACAGAATTTAGTATGGAGCCAAACACAGACCCTGGCACAAAGTCTACATGTAATACATCTTGGTCTCTCCCCATTCATTTCTGATTTCCTTTCCTCTTGCTTTATTAAAAATATATATATATATATCCCTGCATTATCCACAGTTGTACTGCCTTGCAGAAATAAGTGTGGGTCTAGGGAAAGAGCATGTGAAGTTTTGGATATGTACATCTCAGAATTAAATACACAGGTGGCAGTTAAATCTTTGAACACAGACAAGGTGAAATTCACGCTCTCTGATGTGTCCTTTCCCCTGTTATCAATACACACACACAGAGGTTCATAAGTGTAGTCTTGGCATATTTGAATAGGGCAAATGAATTTGGTCAAAAGAGGATTATTTGACCTGAAAAGAACCTGTGAGTTCTGAAGGATAATTTTGGCTTTTCTCAGTAGACTACAGTCTTCCTTTTGTTCTTTGATTTTTGTCAGACTTACCTATTCCTCATTCTGCATCCTCATGATAAGTCTGATAAAAGGTAAAACTTTAAAATGCTTGCTTTAAATAAAAGAAAAATATTTACTTAGCAGCAATGTTGTAGCACACTGCAGAGTACATAGAGTATTATAGTAAAAAATACTAATCAGAAGTGTGGAAAGTAAAATCCATCAAGACACTTTTCTGGTGAATCATTTTATAGTGATAATATCAGTATAAAATTATGTTATACCATAAAGGACCTTTCTCAAGCTTGTAGTAAATTTTCTGGTTTATGATCTTTAAACAATTAAAAAGCTATAAAGGTAGAAACCTGATGACAGTAATTATTAAGATATAACTGAAAGCATTAACCTCTACATACCTAAGCAGTTTCAAAATGTTCCCATATTTCAACACATTTTATTTGTAGATCTTCAATATAAAAGTTGTTTTTCTAATAAAAATAAGGAAATCATCTTACTACCAGTTATAAGGGCAAGTAAGCATCTTGAAAAATGTAATCAAGTCAGTTAAATGGGATTTTATGTTAATGTTGTTTTGAGGTTACCAAGCCTGAAAATTGACCTCTCCCCAGAAAGTCTGTAACACTTCTCTCCTTTCCTGGAACCGAGTCTGCCTCAGTTTCCTCCTCCACGTCACATTTAGGCAAGGTCACCATCTAGATGGATTTTCATAATGATGTACTTTACTACTCATCTGTGCATTTCTTTAGGTTGGATGTCAGGACGCCTTAGCCTAATCTCTAAGCAGAATTTTCTCTTAAGTCAGGCACTAAACTCTACAATCTGGGGAGGGAACTGAGAAGCTTTCTGTTGGTAATGTAATAGCATAGGATTAAACTATAGAATTAGTATTTCATTCACTCACTTGAAAAAAAAAAACCCCATTTGCTCCTACTTCAAGTCCACTCCACAGACACACTCTCACCACTGCTCCTCTCAATGGCTATTTATCATCTGACTCCTCCCTCGTCTAACAAGACCCATCTCACTCCATCTCCCACACCCCATCAATGTCCTACAATTAACCTGGACATTCATGAAGCCAAGGATACTGTAAATTTTATTTCTACTTCTCTGTATCCAGAAATAAATATTTTTTCATTAGTTAATAATTTTTAAAAGCTAAATGAAGAGAGTCTATTTTGCATCCTAAGTCCTTGAAGGAGCTGTGGTCCTCACTCTGAACCCCTGCCACCAGGCAAGACTGTACAACCTGCCTCATGGCCTCCTTTTCTTTTTAATCTTTCCCCTTACTGCCCTCTGCTTAGATGTCTAGTTGGTTTCAAGAAATTAGGTCTATCTGGTCAAATTCAAGCCCACTCTGACAGATAATTAACCTTCTACCTCATCCCGTTTAAAGAAAAGTAATTCATTGCTTCTCTGAAACTTGAATGATATTATGCTTTTCCTGCAATGGTTCCATCCTGTCTATTTGAGTGCTATAACAACAAAACTGCTCCACACAAAGGACACATCAGTTTACAAATGGGAGGTGTTTTATTTGCTGTAATAGTGGGCTTCTAGTCTTGTCATCAGTTCAGTTCAGTTGCTCAGTTGTGTCTGACTCTTTGCGACCCCATGAATTGCAGCACGCCAGGCCTCCCTGTCCATCCCCAACTCCCGGAGTTCACTCAGACTCATGTCCATGGAGTCAGTGATGCCATCCAGCCATTGCATCCTCTGTTGTCCCCTTCTCCTNGGAGGCCTGGAGTGCTGCGATTCATGGGGTCGCAAAGAGTTGGACACGACTCAGCGACTGAACTGAACTGATGGGGCTTCCCTGGTGGCTCAGCAGTGAAGAACTTGCCTGCCAATGCAGGACATACAAGAGACTCAGGTTCGAGCCATGGGCTGGGAAGATTCCTGGAGAAGGAAATGGCAACCCACTCCAGTATTCTTGCCTGGAGAATCCCATGGACTGAGGAGACTGGCGGGCTACAGTCCAAGGGGTCACAAAAGAGTCAGACACGATTGAGTGACTAAACAAACAACAATGCCTTCTATATTCTGTTGTAAAATGTGAAGGGAAAACATAAATTTGGTGATAAATTACTTCAGTTTTTACTAGTTTAAGTAGGTAACTGATTCTTAACCATATATTTTATCAATAACCTTTATGGGAAAACTAAATTACACATCAAATCTTTCAAATAACTTAAGTGATAAAATAAAACAGCATATTTAAATTCTGATTTACTCCTCGGAGAATAAATGCAAAATCGGCACCAAATTAACACAGTCCTAGGACACAATAATGAAAATACAAAGTAGCACAGAAGCAATTTCTTCCTGGAACAGTATATTCTATTCTGTGTCAGAACAGAAATGTAACAAGCAGAATCCAAGCTCTCTGTAAGCTAGAGGATAATCGGACAGCAATTTTGCTCTGGGACTACTTTTTAGTTTGTAACTTTGTTAGGAATGAATACAAAACTGTTTGTGCAAAAAATAAAAGACATCTGTCATTTCTAAAATACTTTGTTTTTGTGGGAAATTGTAAGATTATTTTCTCTCCTTTTCCATGGTCATTTTGCAGGGCATGCACACAGACTCTGCACAGTGGCCTCCGATCAACTGAAGGAAGGAGCAGACTTCAAATGATATCTGTGACGGCTGGACAGAGTTAGAGCCTGGTGACTGATGTGAGTGCTCATGTGTGACACACAGAGTCATTTCAATAGCTCTCCTGACGTGCTCTCCAGATGTTTTAAACACCTGGGATTACGTTCCTATCTGTCGGAAAACAGACTGACCCCGCCTGGCCTGAAGTGTATGACAAATTCTGCCAGACAGAATTCCCAGCTGATAAAGCGAGCCCAGATTAGAAACTCTCAGTGGTGCCTGGTTTCCTTTTATTGCAGTCCTCACTCCCTCGGCTTTTATAGGAAGTCCGTGTGTGTGCACCCAGTCATGGCTGACCCTTTGTGACCCCATGGACTGTAGCCCGCCAGGCTCCTCTGTCCATGGGATTCTCTAGGCAAGAATACTGGAGTGGGCTGCCATTTCCTACTGCAGGGGGATCCTCCCGACCCGGGGATCAAACCTTTGTCTCTTGTATGCCCTGTATTGGCAGGTGGGTTCTTTACTGCCTGTGCCACCTGGGAAGCCCCAAATAACATATTATTTATTAGCAGATATTGTATAATTATTATTAACAATATTATTGTATTTACTATTATTACCATTTTTGCCAGCATAAAGCACAAGAGGGATGAGAAATGGAAACAGAGCAACACAGAATGCTTCATGTTTAAGTTCACACCCTACACAAGGCCTGGACCAACCTCAAATACCAACTCCAATAACCGTTTCCATTAGCATGGTGTGGACCTCAACTCTCTTTCCCTAAATGCTTTATATGATTCTCCACTGTTTGTCCTTGTTTTTTAGAAACACAGCCATGAAATATTTTCCACTCAACGGTCTGCTTTAAAACCTAGCACAAAATCTCTTTCTAGCCCAGTTTGAGGGTCTTAAGATGGTTGACTAAGAAAAAGTAAAGAATTACCTTAGAAAAGGTTTGAGGTATTACTAAAATACAAATGAAATGTTTACACTTACATTTAAACCTGTACCCCTTTAAGGTTTTGACTATGTTTTAGTCCTGACCTGTTCTATGACCTCTGCATTACAAACATAGTTTTCCTTTATTTATTATTATTGTTTTGGACGCAACACATGACTTGCAGGATCTTAAGCTTCCCAACCAGGGATGAAATTCATGTCCCTAGAAATGGAAGTGTAGAGCCATAACCATTGAAAGGCCAGGGAAGTCCCTCATAGTTTTCTTTTAAACATCTTTCATTTCTTGACTGTTTTCAAAGGAAACAACTATATGGAGGAAGTTTTAAAAGCACTTCTTGTATCTTCTACATTATCAATTGAAAATTGCTTAAACATATTCAAAGAGTACATAATAAGGAAGTTAAAGGTTTATGGACAATCTGGCAATTTGTGAGATAAGTACTAGAGCTGTAGACAAGGTATTCAATGTTATTAACTTTGGTCACTATCACTTCTGGTATCATTTTGGTTGAAAAGTCTATAGCAACATGCACTCCATATCATTTCAATCAAATGATTGGCAAGCTATAGGAAAATATACATTGTATAACCCATTTTTATAAAGAAAATATATATTTGTGTTGACACTGGGAAACTATGGAAGAAACCACCCTGAACCAAGGAATGGCTGCAGATTTTAAGTGGAGCTCTGTAGAGGAGGTTTTCCTTTTAACTTGCCATACTACTAAATATGCATTAAAAATATTTTTAACTTTATTTTATCATGTTTTGTTTCACTGCATTTTGCTTTTAACATGCTAACGTTAATACACACCAATAACATGAACTTTCCTACATAGGTAACAACCTTCCTGCCAATGGTGATACTTAGAACCGGATATGCTAAGAATCAGCCTGCTAACATAGAAGCCGCAGGAGATGAGAGTTTGACCCTTGGGTCGGGAAGTTCTCCTGGAGTAAGAAATGGCAACCCACTCCAGTATTCTCGCCTGGAGAAGTCCATGGATAGAGGAGCTGGGCAGGCTACAATCCACGGGGCCTCAAGAATTTGGACATGACAGAGCACACATGCTAAGTGACAAAGAAAATTTTTCTAGTTATATTTTTAGAAATGTATGACCCAGGTGCCAAATATAATTTAATTCACAGTTCAAGAAAGTCCAGACTTTCTTAAAATGAAAAGTCACAACCAAATCCATGTTCCTGCCATAAGCAATCAAAAGTAGCAAATACAAATCGCGTGAGTTTCTAATGAAGAGCACTAATTACAAATCTAGATCTCAAATTTTGGCTAAGAACATCTTTTCTACATTTTAAGCTACAAATACATTCTCAAAATCCAGTATTTCTATGACACGGTTACATACAGAATATTCAGTTCAGCTCAGTCGTGTCTGACTCCTTGGGACCTCATGAAATGCAGCACGCCAGGCCTCCCTGTCCATCACCAACTCCCGGAGTCCACCCAAACCCATGGCCATTGAGCCAATGATGCCATCCAACCACCTCATCCTCTGTCGTCCCCTTCTCCTCCTGCCCTCAATCTTTCCCAGCATCAGAGTCTTTTCCAATGAGTCAGCCCTTCGAATCAGGTGGCCAAAGTATTGGAGTTTCAGCTTCAACATCAGTCCTTCCAATGAACACCCAGGACTGATCTGCTTTAGGATGGACTGGTTGGATCTCCTTGCAGTCCAAGGGACTCTCAAGAGTCTTCTCCAGCACCACAGTTCAAAAGCATCAATTCTTTGGTGCTCAGCCTTCTCACAGTCCAACTCTCATATCCATACATGTGTTTCCAGTGTTAAATGAGACTCTAACAGGTAAAAAAGGGAGCAATGGATCTATGGGACTAGATACAAAGTCCATTTATCTGGTTTAAAAATGCCTTCTATTTTGCTTGTTTTTTGTTGTTCTGCTTGTTGTAGTGTTAAAGGTAAACTCTCACAGCCCACAATAGGCACTTACAGCAAAAAGTTATGCTTGCCCAGGTCATGGAAGAGGAGCCCCACGTTGGGCACCCACAAAACCCCTGGATTGGTTTAGCACTTCAAGAGATTAACCGAGACTGATAAATACGAGTTCTAGATGCCCATCATCTAGAGAGATTCCGCCTAGCCCCAAAAAGGTGGCTGGATAGCCAATGACGGGTAAGATTCTCAGAGGAGGGCAACCTAAGACAGGCACCGCCGCGAGAGGGGCTGGCGAGGCTGGAGGTTGGCAGCCTACAGCTTTACACCTTGCTCTACAGAAAATCAATACAAATGTCTCGAGGGCTTAAATAAAATAAAAAAGGGGGAGATGTGGGGCCCTAAATGGGAAACCTTAAAAAGAAAGGGGCTAGCTTTGTGGTCGGAAACTAAGATGGCGCCTGGCGGAAGAGATGGGGGCGTGATCTATGTTGTTTGTCAAAGTTTTTGATTGGCTCTGTTGATTTCCGTGCACATAAANAAAAGAAAGGGGCTAGCTTTGTGGTTGGAAACTAAGATGGCGCCTGGCGGAAGAGATGGGGGCGTGATCTATGTTGTTTGTCAAAGGTTTTGATTGGCTTTCTTGATTTCGGTGCACGTAAACAGAACGTGGTCACCATAGACTCCTGTTATAATGAAGGTGCATGACGATTTGACCTTTAACGTGATTGGTGCAAGTATGGAAAGTCCCTCCAAAAACCCCCCTGCTTGTCTATATAAGCCAGGAGCTTGCGGCAATAAAGCGGAACTGCTCAGACAGAAAAAAAAAAAAAAAAAAAAGACAATGAGAATATAAATGGAATAACGGCATAGCTTTGACTAAAGTACTGTAACTTATTCATTCATTTGATAGAATATCCTTCTGACAACTAGTATAAAAATCACAACCAAAATGTCTTTTGCAAAATTCTCCCATAAGAAAAAGATTCTATTCAATTTTATAAAATATTATGAAGCTACTATATTTATATCAACTGAATTTTTGGTAGTGTTTAAAATGTTTTAATTCTATGGAAGAAATGAATGATTTTGTTAAGTACAGTTAGGTTTAAGTAATATATTTGAAGACAAATTTGGTAATATTTATTAAAATTCAGAGAGCAATATAAGCAATGTTTCTTGTATTTTTTTAATTGCAGTAAAAGTAGGTAATGAATACACCCAGCAATGTTTCTTGTATTTTTTTTAATTGCAGTAAAAGTAGGTAATGAATACACCCAGGGATGCACACAAGGTTTGTGCGTGAGTGCATGATTGAAAAAATAATACCAATAATAAACTTTTGAGTAAAAACCTGCTTGGAAGACAAAGTTCATGCTATTCTTTCATCTTAGTAAAATCTCAAACAAAGTAATAATGAAATATATTTATGTGTGTATGTATTTGTATATATTTTGAGAACAATATGGAATGACATACACACTGTCAAAAACTATTGCTATAGAAGGTAAGAATTAAGAAGAACTAGAGTTACGATTAATTTTTTTCTCTATTTATCTCTATTATTTCACTTATTTAACAAGCAAGTTTTGTTAAATGAAAAATAAACCCTGTTTGGAAAAGGAAGACAATTTCCTAATTATTTTATTGAAAGGTCTTTTAATAAGTAATGCTTTAGCAGATGAAGATATTTAATGCACCTTTAAATATGAGCATTGTATTCTCTACTGAACATTAAACCATCTCTGAGAAGAAAAAGTGTATTATAAATGAGTCCTGATGGACAGTGAATTAATAAAGTGACTCTGATCACTCAGGACATAACTTCAAGGCTCGTGTACTTATAAGGAATGAGTTGTAGAACTGTTAACTATAGAGCAAGCATTGGAATTTTGCCGATTTTCCATTTAAATTATACTATAGACTGAAAATCGTGTGACTCTGTTTTAGAGAAACAATTATTTAAAACCACTTGAATATTAATTTAAGATTCTCTTCCATGATTTTTTATTTGGCAATAAACTATAACCCCCTTTCATCTGGGACTAGAAAGGAAGTCCTACAGGAAGTTTATGATGTTGTATTGGTGGATAAAATTCCATATGTAAGTCATTGTCATCTCCATTTAAAAATGTTATAAAATTTTAATCTGTCTTCTAAAATATGCTTTTAAATTGAAAGCATCAGCACTTTGAACCTAGAACAACCAAACTGTGGTACTCTGTTTATTAATGGAAAATTATATTTATTTCTATGTGTACTTATTTCTGGACTTAGAAATGTTTGAAAGGAGTTATGTACAGAGTAGTATAGATTCAGATGTATATTTTTAATCTTTTTCACTTGAAACTTGATAACAGAGAATGAATATATGCCTCAGGATCCTGTTGCTTTCGGTAATAGCTAAATTAAACAGAAATCAGGTTTCCTCAATCAACTCCTGATGTCTGTATCTCTGCCACATAATGATTAAATTTAGGGTTATGTGACATTCACTTTGAATCCTGAAGTTGTGGAAGTGAACCAGATATGCTAACGAACGCTGAACAGCAGGATCTTTAGGGGTTAGAAGGGCAGAAGCATTTTGCAATGTATGTGCTATAAATATTTACACTATGGCCAATTTCAAGCTATTAAATATTTTAAAACTAGGTGGCAAATGCCCTAAAATTTTAATAGTCAGCTCTTACAAACCAGTACAAGTCAACTCCAAAACATCATCCAAGTGAACCACAGGTTATTATGATCTTCCAAGATAATCACAGGTTATTCTGATCTTCCAAGAGTGATGATCAAGCTGATATGGAGCAAAATGACAGCCTTCATTTGGTGGAATATTAGGTTTGGTAACAAAATGTGCTACTTCCTATCATCTCTCATATAACATGCTCATTGACCTTGTATTAATCAAGGTGATTTCCCATTCTTACTATATACAAGGTACCTCAAAAAGACCCAGGACATGCCAGCATTATTAAATGTTCACAATACTTGATTATTAATGATATGATAATGATGAACAATAACTAGTTTTAACAATCTAAAAAGGAGACACTTGTGAAATCTGACTACAAACATGTTTGGCTATTTAATGAGAAAATAAAAATATTTTTTTACTTTCTCAGCAAGTATTTTATACTGAAACATAATTGTGAAACTGAAGCAAAAGGCTAGACAATTTGTCATAAGATCTCTGCTAAAAGAAATCCTTAGTCTACATTGAATTCAGCTTTGACTTATCTAATAAAATGCACAAGAAGAGGTTAAGCAAAACCATTAGCTAATCCAAAGAAAGGAAATAATTAAGAGCAGTACTTAGGGAATGGTAAGACATACACAATAACCAGTTAAGTAAATTCTGTGAAGGAAATTTTTGTAATAAAAGCTTAGAATTTTCTCTCTTTAACATCTTTGCATTACATAATTTCTTCTCTTATTTCAAGACCATCTTTCAACCTGGCATGCACGCTAGGTTACTTTGGTTATGTCCAACTCTCTGTGACACTATGGACTGTAGCCCACCAGTCTCCTCTTTCCATGGGATTCTCTAGGCAAGGATACTGGAGTGGGTTGACCTTTCCTCTTTGAGGGGATCTTCCTGACAAAGAGAAATATCAGTACCAGAGTTAGCAGGTTTATATTCTAATTAACTTACCTTCTTAACATAATTGAATTAAGACACTTTTAATTAGAATGTATATCAATAGTTAAAATGATTATCATCATAGTAATATGTAAAAGGGCTTCCCAGGTGGTGCTATGGTAAAGAACTCACCTGCCAATGCAGGAGACATATAAGAGATGCAGGTTCAATCTCTGTGTCAGGAAGATCCCTTGGAGGAGGGCATGGCAACCCACTCCAGTATTCTTGCCTGGAGAATCTCATGGACAGAGGAGCCTAATAGGCTACAGTCCATAGGATCACAAAGAATTGGACAAAACTGAAGCAACGTACCTCAGCACAGCAATATGTAAAAACTGCCAATCACTATTCTTGATCTTTTAGTATATGCTATATCTAATATTTTCGGTTAAAAGGTCAAACAACTTTTTTTTTTTTTTTCCTATGAGTAAAAGGAAATTAGTTTGGGAGAATTAACATTTAAAATCACACAAACAACACAAACAGTAAATATCAGTACCAAGGCTTGAATTCAGCTCTATTTTGATAGTCTATACTATATTTTCCATATTTTTTAATAAGAGAACTGGCATTTGCATTACTGAGAATTGCCTTTGCTTAATGGTATTTGATTGTCAATATTACTTCCAATAAATACTTCCCAAAAGTTCCAATAAAATGTTCCCAGCAGTCAACATTACTTTCAATAAACTCCAAGGCATGAAAGCCTACATGTTATTGGTGTTAGGGAATTATCTGTGGCTGCTGATATTTGTGTGCACAAAGAAGTGAGGTGAGGGCTTCCCAGGTGACTCAGTGGTAAAGAATCTGCCTGTAATGCAGAAGACACAAGAGATATGGGTTCAATCCCTGGGTTGGGATGATCCCCTGGAGGAAGAAATGATAACCTACTCCAGTACACTTGCCTGAAAAATCCCATGGAAAGAGGAGCCTGGTGGGCTACGGTCCATGGGGTTACAAAGAGTTGGACATTACTGAGCAACTGAGTATGCACATCACAATGTTAGCTGTGGGCTATATATTGGCATCCCAGTCAGTCCTTGATTTTAATCATTTCCAGTATCTTGAAATGAAATGAAATGAGATTAAACAATGAGACATGAAAACTTTGCAGAAAAAATTGTCACTTTGCTCAATGAGAACCAATACAATATGGTTTATGTTCTCTATGTGCACTGATTTAGAATTTAGAATATATTAAAGACCTAGTAACATTTCAGAACCACTTGTCTTGTTCCACCATTCATTCCATAAATGCTTAGCCAAATTTAGTGCCCTGCTTAGATCACAGTAGTAAATTAGCATAAACTCACAATTACAATCTAGGCCTTCTAATTATCAGTTTCTCAATCAGTAAATAAGTATTAAACAGGGAAACATCTAAGTTAGTCTATGAAATACAAAGTTAAATAAGATACTTATTTTGAGTATAGGGGAGTCAGAAAGGCAAATCAATAAGCCATAATTCAGTGGAGCAATTAATCCAAAATCTTGTGAAAAGGGAGTCACAAAATACACAAGGAAGAGATCAAATGAGGTTTTTAAAAAGCTTCAGAAAAAGCAACACATAGAACTGAATATGTAACAGCAGCCTGGTTTCAAATTGGGAAAGGAGTGCATCAAGGCTGTATATTGTCACCTTGTTTATTTTACTTATATGCAGAGTACATCATGCAAAATGCTGGACTGGATGAAGCACAAGCTGGAATCAAGATTGCTGGGAGAAATACCAATAAACTCAGATACACAGGTGACACCATCCTANGCTGTATATTGTCACCTTGTTTATTTTACTTATATGCAGAGTACATCATGCAAAATGCTGGACTGGATGAAGCACAAGCTGGAATCAAGATTGCTGGGAGAAATACCAATAAACTCAGATACACAGGTGACACCATCCTATGGCAGAAAGCGAAGACGAACCAAAGAGCCTCTTGATGAAGATGAAAGAGGAGAGTGAAAAAGCTGGCTTAAAACTCAACATTAAAAATACTAAGATTATGGCATCTGTCCCATAACTTCATGGTAAATAGATTGGAAAACAACAGAAATAGTGAAAGACTTTATTTTCTTGGGCTATAAAATCACTGTGGATGGTGACTGCAGCCATAACATTAAAAGATGCTTGGAAGAAAAGCTATGACAAACCTAGACAGTGTATTAAAGAGCAGAGACATTACTTTTTTGACAAAGGTCCATCTAGTCAAAGCTATGGTTTTTCCAGTAGTCATCCATGGATGTGATAGTTGAACCATAAAGAAGGCTGAGCACTGAAGAATTGATGCTTTTGAACTGTTGTGTTGGAGAAGATCTTGAGAGCCCCTTAGACTGCAAGGAGATCAAACCAGGCAATCCTAAAGGAAATCAACCCTGAATATTTATTAGGACTGATGCTGAAACTGAAGCCCAGTACTTCAGCCACCTGATGCAAAGAGCCAACTCTTTGGAAAAGTTTGCTGGGTAAGACTGAAGGCAGGAGGAGAAGAGGTTGACAGAGGATAAGATGGTTGGATGGCATCGTCAACTCAATGGACATGAATTCGAGCAAGCTCCGGGTGTTGGTGAAGGACAGGAAAGTCTGATGTGCTGCAGTCCATGGGGTCACAAAGATTCATACACAAGTAACTGAACAACAAGAACTAATAGATGAGAAGCCTAATTAGAAGTAATTTAAATAGTGGATGTATTAACACATAGCAAGTGATACTCAGGATATACCAAGACCTGGAGGCCAGGAAAACAACAAGTAGCTGAAATATAGCAGGAAAGTCAGAAAAGAGCTGAATGAGACAAGAAATAGGGCTAAAATACACATTTCAGAATGCTTTTCAAGCAGGTGCAGGGGGACAACAGAGGATGAGATAGTTTGATGGCATCGCTGACTCAATAGACACAGGTTTGGGTAGACTCCGGCAGTTGGTGATGGACAGGGAGGCCTGGTGTGCTGAAGTTCATGGGGGCCCCAAAAGTTGGACACGACTGAGCACCTGAACTGAACTGAAAGCACCATACTAGAGTACTTGGACTTAATTCCGTGAAAGGACAAAACAATGAAATGTTCAAGCAGCTATATTCCAGGTTGTGGTTCTTAAGTTCTCTTTGACCACAGAGTGGAGGATATAGTGAAGAGAGTTAACAGAGATGGAGGCAGGAAAACAACAGAAGAAATAATGACAACAAATAAAAAGAGAATGTTAAGATCTTGATTTGGTTTAATATGGAAGAAGCTAGAAAATAAGTAAATTCAGGATGACTCAGGTTTCTAACTGAACCCTTGGATACAAGATGACACCACTAGCTCAGCCTAAGGAAAAGAAGAAATAACCTATGGAGGAAGGAGGAGAGGGTCAGGTCATGAGTTTTTCTTTAGCCTGAGGCACCTGGAAGAATATCCTAGTACATATAGGCAACAGACAGTTCTACCACAATCTTTTCTTGTTCCCCCCCCCCCATAAACTTATTTGGCCTCTAATATCTCTTAACATATATTCAGTGAAGCTGGTCTTATTACAAGGATGTCACTGATCCCTTTTGGAGGGTTGCTGACGCTCTGAATTTAAACAATTATCCTTACTGTCCTTAAAAGGGGGTTTTGTGTTCTGTGAGCACTTTGCCCTTAGCCAGATCAGCAGATAGACTGAATCATAATTGCTTTTAACTATAAACCACATAGTGCTTTTAAATGTAAACCACAGTACATTTGTTAAAATGTTTTCCCATAAAGATTTATAGATTAAAGCATGCATTTGCAAAAGTTAATAGAGAAATCCTTTGAATGGCTTTCAGTGAGTTTCTCATCAACCATGACATTTTATGGCTGATGCTATATTATGTTTTCTCAATGACATCGTTTCAGACACTTCCATGGCTAAATGTACTCTATAGCCCACTCAAAATATTCCATTTAATTAAACAAAAAAATAATTAGATGTTTGTAATTAAAAGTAGGTATTAGTTTTATTGTGTCATATTTGAAACAATGAAGGTTGATGATGTAAGATGATTTAAACACCATTGTGTTTAACTGTAAATATTTACATCAAAGCAATTTCTACATTAGGCTGCAAATATTTGTGATTAAATAATAAATGTGGGGAATGCATATCTTTAAAATGGCCCTCATCTCTCATCAAAAAATTAAAATTTTCCTTCTGTATGCTATTAGTAAGCCTCAGAGCACCCTGGTATTAATCTGGAGGAATGTCAGACATCCATGAGTTGATTTAGTAATCATTTTATTTTTTTTAAAGGAGCATCTCAAATTTATTCTTTCAGCATTTTGACTTTGATTTACTTCACACCTATCTTTGATTTCCACATTAGATTTACACATACAATCCCTGTGTAAGAAGTCAATAAAACATGTAAGAAAGCATAGAAATGAATATACTCTCATATTTTATTAGCAAAAATTGAATTGCTAATTATATGTCTTGTGTACATTATATACAGTATTTTGTTACCTCTCATCCAGATTTTAAAAACCTGCTTCCATCTCATATCTCTACAATACTAGTATCATATATTCTGTATCATTTTATTCTACGAAAAAAAGTGTTTTCAGCTAATTTTGCCTCAGAAGCCTAAAAGGATAAAACTCATTCATAAACTCTAGATTTCAATGTCATCACTGATTCTCTCAGTTATCTTAGAGGGGATGGAGAATTCATTAAGTAGAACACATTTCTTTCCATCTTTCAGAGTAGCAACAGTTCTGCACTGTTAGAAAAATATTATAGCTGAAATTAGAGCTCATTTCACATTGGGATCTTTTCTCTCCTAAAATATAGAGGGACTTTATGCTAATGGTATAGGAAAGCAAAGTTTAAAAATCATTAGGAATCCAAATCCTTTAATATGAAGGTCAGTAGTGAAAAATCTCATGTAGCAAACATTTTAAGGCAATCATTCAGTTCAGTTCAGTCGCTCAGTCTGTCTGACTCTTTGCAACACCATGAACAGCAGCACACCAGGCCTCCCTGTCCATCACCAACTCCTGGAGTCCACCCAAACCCATGTTCATCGAGTCAATGGTGCCATCCAACCATCTCATCCTCTGTNACTATGGAATGAGGTTCGTGACATTGTACAGGAGACAGGGATCAAGACCATCCCCATGGAAAACAAATGCAAAAAAGCAAAATGACTGTCTTGGGAGGCCTTACAAATAGCTGTGAAAAGAAGAGAGGTGAAAAGCAAAGGAGAAAAGGAAAGATACAAGCATCTGAATCCAGAGTTTCAAAGAATAGCCAGAAGAGTTAAAAAAGCCTTCCTCAGCGATCAATGCAAAGAAACAGAGAAAAACAACAGAATGGAAAAGACTAGCGATCTGTTCAAGAAAATTAGAGATACCAAGGGAACATTTAATGCAAAGATGACCAACCTAGACAGCATATTAAAAAGCAGAGACATTACTTTGCCAACAAAGATCCGCCTAATCAGGCTATGGTTTTTCTAGTAGTCATGTAGGATGTGACAGTTGTACTATAAAGAAAGCTCAGCACCAAAGAATTGATGCTTTTGAACCGTGGTGTTGGAGAAGACTCTTGAGAGACCCTTGGACTACAAGGAGACCAAATCAGTCCATTCTAAAGGAAATCAGTCCTGGATGATCACTGGAAGGATTGATGCTAAAGCTGAAACTCTAATACTTTGGCCACCTGATACAAAGAGCTGATTCATTAGAAAAGACCCTGATGCTGGGAAAGATTGAAGGTGGGAGGAGAAGGGGATGACAGAGGTTGAGATGGTTGGATGGTGTCACTGACTCAATGGACATGAGTTTGAGTAAACTCTGGGNGCTGATTCATTAGAAAAGACCCTGATGCTGGGAAAGATTGAAGGTGGGAGGAGAAGGGGATGACAGAGGTTGAGATGGTTGGATGGTGTCACTGACTCAATGGACATGAGTTTGAGTAAACTCTGGGAGCTGGTGATGGATAGGGAGGCCTGGCGTGCTGCAGTCCATGGGGTCACAAAGAGTCGGACATGTCTAAGTGAGTGAACTGGACTGAACTTGTACTGTTGGTAGGAATGCAAATTGATATAGCCACTATGGAAGAGAGTATGGAGATTCCTTAAGAAACTATTAATTAAATCAAGAAGTGATCCTACATCCCCAGTCCTAGGCATACACAGAGGAAATCGAAATTGAAAATGATACATGTACCTCAATGTTCATTGAAGCACTATTTATAATAGCTAGGACATGGAAGCAACCTATATGTCCATCAACATATGAATTGCTAAAGAACCTGTGGTACAGATACACAATGGAATATTACTCAGCCATAAAAAGGAACACATTTGAGTCAGTTCTAATTAGGTGGTTGAAACTAGAGCCTATCGTGCACAGTGAAGTAAGTCAAAATAAGAGAAAGATAATGGTGTTGATGAATTTATTTGCAAGGCAGCAATGGAGAAACAGACATAGAGAACAGACTTATGCACATAGGGAGAGAGAGGAGAAGTTGAGATGTATGGACAGAGTATCATGGAAATTTATGTTGTTGCTGCTGCTGCTGCTGCTAAGTCACTTCATTCGTGTCCGACTCTTTGCGACCCCAGAGACGGCAGCCCACCAGGCTCCCACATCCCTGGGATTCTCCAGGCAAGAACACTGGAATGGGTTGCCATTTCCGTCTCCAATGCATGAAAGTGAAAAGTGAAAGTGAAGTTGCTCAGTCAAGTCCGACTCTTCGCAAACCCATGGACTGCAGCCCACCAGGCTCCTCCATCCTTGGGANAGGCAAGAACACTGGAATGGGTTGCCATTTCCGTCTCCAATGCATGAAAGTGAAAAGTGAAAGTGAAGTTGCTCAGTCAAGTCCGACTCTTCGCAAACCCATGGACTGCAGCCCACCAGGCTCCTCCATCCTTGGGATTTTCCAGGCAAGGTTACTGGAGTGGGCTGCCATCACCTTCTCCGTGAAACTTACGTTACTATATAAAATAGGTAGCCAATGTGAACTTTGTGTATATCTCAGGGAACTCAAACAGCAGCTCTGTGTCAACTTAGATGGGTGGGAAGGGGAGGGAGATCGGAAAGGGGTCCGAGAGGGAGGGGACATATATGCACCTATGGCTGATTCATGTTTATGTTTGACAGAAACCAACAAAATTCTTAAAGCAATTATCCTTCAATTACTCAGCCATTAAAAATAATACATTTGAATCACTTCTAATGAGGTGGATGAAACTGGAGCCGATTATACAGAGTGAAGTTAGCCAGAAAGAAAAACATCAATACAGTATACTAACNTTTGACAGAAACCAACAAAATTCTTAAAGCAATTATCCTTCAATTACTCAGCCATTAAAAATAATACATTTGAATCACTTCTAATGAGGTGGATGAAACTGGAGCCGATTATACAGAGTGAAGTTAGCCAGAAAGAAAAACATCAATACAGTATACTAACGCATATATGTCAAATTTAGACAGATGGTAACGATAACCCTGTTGCGAGACAGCAAAAGAGACAAAGATGTATAGAACAGTCTTTTGGACTCTGTGGGAGAGGGAGAGGGTTGGATGATTTGGGAGAATGACATTGAAACATGTATAATATCACATAAGAAATGAATTGCCAGTCTAGGTTCGATGCAGGGTGCAGGATGCTTGGGGCTGGAGTACTGGGATGACCTGGAGTGATGGTGTGGTGGGGGAGGTGGGAAGGGGTTGCAGGATTGGGAACACATGTACACCTGTGGTGGATTCATGTTGATGTGTGGCAAAATCAATACAATATTGTAAATAAAAAAATAATAAGAAAAATAAGAAAAAATTAATAAATAAAAATAAAATTTTAAAAAAATAAAAAAGAGAAGATATAAATCTCCAATATTAGGAATGATGAAAGGCATGTCACTTGAGAAATTTCAGACATTAAAAGGATAATAAATAAAAACAAGTTAGGCCAATGCACTCAACAACTTAGATGAGGAAACTGCCTGCAAAAGCGTACTAGAGAATTTTGGGGTCCTGGAAATATTCTACATCATGATTGTTGTAGTTCCTGCACAAATGTAACCATTTGTTAAGATTCATCAACCTATACAATTAAATGTTGAATTGTACTTCATGTAAATCATACCTTAATAAAGCAGATAAATATCAAAAAATTATATTTTAAAGTGCTTTGTATTTAAAATAGAATAATGAAACATATACTTGTAAATGTTGATACTATACTAGTGATAAATAAAACTTTAAATGATATAGTGAATGATGTTCATAATTCCTTAACTAGCTAGTGGTTAATTTCATGAATGCTATGATTGGGAAATCTGAAAGTTCAGAAAAAAGTACTTCTCATCTGCCTGTTAATAAACTTATCATTATTTATTAGTTATATCATAATGGCTAGTCATACCCAGTCTTTGAATGGATATTTCTTTTCCAGTATCTTTAATTATGTTATTTATCTAAGATAGCAGTTTTTTCTTTATGGATAAAAGCATTCACATAGAAATTTTATAAGTTTATGTTTCAAATTTCACCTTAAATTCACTGTTTATAATAGCCAGGACATGGAAACAACCTAGATGTCCATCAACAGATGAATGGATAAGCAAGNGCCTGGAGAATCCCATGGGCAGAGGAGCCTGGTGGGCTACAGTCCACGGGGTCGCAAAGAGTCGGACACTACTGAGCGACTTCACTCACTTCACTTTAAAAGGTCACATGACCACACCTCAACCAATCATTGTGGCCCATGGGGAGGATTACTTGGGTCAGTTTAGTTACAAATGTAACCCTGACTCCAAGAGGTGGAGTGAGTTTCCAGAAAACCTTGGACCAAATATGCAGGAGGGGCGGTTCTCAGAGGAATATCCAGTGTTCTTTCGAAGAAGAAAAAGCATTAGATACCGGAAGGGCTTCCCTGGTGGCTCAGATGGTAAAGATTCCGCCTGCAATGCGGGGAAACCGGGATTCGATCCGTGAGTTGGGAAAATCCCCTGAAGGAGGGCTTGGCAATCCACTCCAGTATTCTTGTCTGGAGCATCCCCATGGACAGAGGAGCCTGGTGGGCTACAGTCCATGGGGTCGCACAGAGTTGGACACGACTGAGCAACTAAGCACACAGCACTGGAAGGGCAAACAAACAGAAAAAATCTTCTATATTAAGTTAGTTCGTATATCTAGAGTCGCCAGGCCTCAGTGTCCATGTGTTTATGTCAAATGAGCACAATATAAGACAGTTCAGTTCAGTTCAGTTCAGTTCAGTCGCTTAGTCGTATCTGATTCTTTGTGACCCCATGAATTGCAGCACGCCAGGCCTCCCTGTCCATCACCAACTCCCGGAGTTAACTCAAACTCATGTCCGTGGAGTAGGTGATGCCATCCAGCCATCTCATATGTAAGACAGTGCCCACTGGGAATTCCTTGGCGGTCCAGTGGTTAGGACTGCTTTCAGTCACNCCATGAATTGCAGCACGCCAGGCCTCCCTGTCCATCACCAACTCCCGGAGTTAACTCAAACTCATGTCCGTGGAGTAGGTGATGCCATCCAGCCATCTCATATGTAAGACAGTGCCCACTGGGAATTCCTTGGCGGTCCAGTGGTTAGGACTGCTTTCAGTCACCAGCCTGAGTTCAATCCCTGGTCAGGGAACTAAGATCCCACAAGCCTCAAGGTGGTGCAGCCAAAAAAAAAAAAAAAAGCTCCCATAGAATAAAGTCAGGGTAAGTTTTAAATGATATAAACATTTAATAAAGCTTAGCACCATACCAGTCATACAGTAAGCACTCAATAAATGTTAGTTATTATTAGTAATACCCATGTCACAGAGTTGATAATGATGGAGCTGGGAGTTACATCTATGTTTTCTGATTTTAAAAACTACTGGTACACTTCAATCAACTGGTCTTTGTACCCGTCAATCAGTTTTTATAACAACAAACCCTCCCATCTCTGTAGTATTTTGCAATATACAAAGAGAATTCACCTACATTTTTCTTATTTGATCCTTGCAATAAGAAATAAGGAATCCTCCTTATTTGATACACTTTGCCCTATACAAATGATACAAAATTGGAGAACCGGAAGCTTGAAGAATAATACATTTGCTCTATTCATTTCCTCAACAAATATTAAGTGTACACTTTGTTGTGTTGAGAGGGACTTCTCCTAATGCTCCAGCTTTCTTCTCTGCTTACAATGACGAGACATGCTTTTCAAGTTGCAGATCATTACCTGTTAGTGGATCATAAGATCAATTTCATAAACTGTTAGCAGCATTTTAATTTTTAAAATGAGACAGAAAACATTGCTGCTGCTGCTGCTAAGTCGCTTCAATCGTGTCCGACTCTGTGCGACCCCATAGACGGCAGCCCGCCAGGCTCCGCAGTCCCTGGGATTCTCCAGGCAAGAACACCGGAGTGGGTTGCCATNCCCGTCCCTCTCCCTCCCTCCCTAAACCTCTTAAACCTTTTTGGCTCTCTAGATTCAAAACTTCCTCCCACCTAGGGATGGGAGAACAGATTACTTGCCTCCTCTTTCTGACACCATCAGCAAGGTTTTGTAAACTTAGACGAGTAAAACCACGAAACCGCATGTGAGGAAGGGCTGGAACTACCACAGTCACTGCCCGGGTGGCAGATGAGCAGTCAGCCCACCAGGGAGGGCCTCCTGGTGACCGAGGCCAGATCCCCATGCAGGGGCCTGGCCCCCCATCCCTCCTCCCGGGAGTAGACAAATGGCTTCCTCCACTCCCGGCTGCTCCTGCCCAGCAGGCTCTCCAACCCACAGCTCGGCCTGCCCGGAATACTAACAAGGACCTTCCCAGATGCACAGAGAGAGCCAGTCCATCCCTCATGGACCCTGGGGCCGGCTGGACAGGGCTGGAACCCAGGGCGTCGAGAGGGCAGGCCAGCCTATCATGGCTTGGCTCCTATGCGGGCACCAGGAGAGGCCCCTGCTCCCTCGGGGCAGGGATGAGGGCAGGGGACTGCCAGCTGAGGAGGCTGGAGGTGCCAGGCCCCCTCCTGATGGCATAAATCAGCTGGGGTGGGCTCACAGCATGAAGGTCCCAGGTAACTCTGAAGGAAATTAAATTAAAAAGCCAAAGCTTCCCAACACCAGGAGGCCTTGACAACCGTAAATTCACCTGCGGAGGATCTCACAGAACACGGGTCTAACCAGCTTTCTCTTGGTGACTGATGAGCGCTGGCCTCTGCGAGGACACGGCTCGGCCGCATACAGGCCTCACAGGGCCTGGTTCCAAGCAAGGCCCAGGGAGGGGGGCAAGGAGCACCGCAAAGCTGAGAGGAAGGGCCAGCCGGGGCTCAGGGAGAGGCCAGCCGGACCCCAGCTCTGTGGCTCACAGGCCGTGTGACCGCAGCCACATCGCCGAAGCTCCCTTTCCCGGCTCAGAAAACGGGGTTAAATCAAAGGGACCTTGCGGGCACTGTGAACATCCGCCCCACAAGCACCACGCAGAACGGTAGCCATGACAACAGAGAGGCCGATGATGACGTAAGAAGGTAAAAGTAACGGCCACTGAAAAAACGTTAATGAGAGATAATGCAAGACACTGCGCTGGGCACCTTTCCTTTGGTCTTCGTGATAATTCCATGACAAGATGCCAGGAGGGTTCCGTTTGAATTTGGAGAACAGCTCTGGAGGAGGGGAGGCACACAGAGGCTGAGTCACTTGCCCAGGACCCACAGCTGGCTACGGGCACAGTACTGGGAGTCACACACGGGCAGCCAGGTTTCCTCAGGGTGGTAAACACTGAACTCCCCCGACTCTCCGAATTCGAGAGCCAGAGGAACGCAGGCATCCTTTTCCCCACATTCGTTTCAGTGAGGGAGACGCTGAGCCCAGAGGGCAAGGGGCCAGCTCAGGCACACGGCCAGGCAGCAAGGGAGAGCCGAACCCAGGCCAGAGCACCTTGGAGCAAAAAGCACAGAAGCGCAGGACTCTCTGTGATACTAAGTGTCTTCCATGTGGCTTTGACAGCCTCGAATTTTCCCTTCCTATGTGAAAATTAGCACACATTAATATTCTGGCAAGATGCAGGTGCAATGCAGTGATGGGCAATGCGTGATGAGCCAGGAGGTTTCCGAAGACGCCCCCCAGGCTGGCCTCCCAGACCCCCTCTCCCCACCACCAGTCACACGAGGAAGGTCCTGGCGGCAGGACCCTCCAGGATTCCGGAGGTTGGGGCAAAGCCAGCCAGCCAACCTATCCCCACCATGCTGGAAAGAAGCCCCAAGGAGCCTGATGACAAACTGATCTGGAACTTTATCACAGACCCATGATGGCTAAAATCAAACCTTTCGTTTGCAGATAGACTCCCTTTGCTTACTGCCATGGAGAGGCAGCACAGCGTAACAGCTGTAAACTCAGACCATAAGCCAGACTTCCGGGTACCAGTCTCAACTGGCAGTCAATCTCTCTGCCTCAGTTTTCTCATCTGTAAAATGGAGATAACTGCACCCACTTCATAGGACTTTTTGGGTTTGGGGTTTTTTTAATACTTATTTCTTTGGCTGTGCTGGGTCTCAGGTGCAGCACGTGGGATCTTTAGCTGTGGAATGAGAATTCTTAGTTGCAGCATATGGGATATAATTTCCTGACCAGGGATCAAACCTGGCCCCCTGCACTGGGAGTACAGAGTCTTAGCCACTGACCACCAGAGAAGTCCTTTCAAAGGATTATTTTGGAGCTCACATGGATTCATATGAATAGAGGATAGAGGCTATCTTTCCCTCCCACCATGGGTATACTATAAGCATCCATTTAACAGAAAGCTCTCTGTGATATGTCAGTTCATTCTTCAAAAATGTGACTTTTTTTTTTTTTTTTTTTNTTTAAAAAAAAATAAATAAATAAAAGGAAATATATTTGTCTTCCAAAGGCAATGGCAACCCACTCCAGAACTCTTGCCTGGACAATCCCAGGGACAGGGGAGCCTGGGCTGCCGTCTATGGGGTCACACAGAGTTGGACACGACTGAAGTGACTTAGCATATTTGTCTTCCAAAGGTAAAGTTTTCTACATTCTCAAGTAGATCTTGTTTGGAAATTGTAACAATTTCACATCTAATTTCTGCTCATTTGAAAGTGAAGTGAAAGTTTCTCAATCATATATTTTTGTGACCCCCATGGACTATATAGTCCATGGAATTCTCAAGGCCAGAATACTGGAGTGGGTGGCCTTTCCCTTCTCTACTCATTTATGTCCTTTCTGTTTTCAAACTGACATTCATACTCAAGACAACTTGCAACATTCATACTCATGCTCAAATTGTAAAGTCCTAAGCCTTCTTCCTGACCATATATTCACATGCAGGGCTTCTTATATCCAGTTTTATATATATTATTATGTTTCTGAATCTGAAATCTCCTTACATGTAAAAAGCCTTATTAAAGTAAGGCTGATCTCATGATTTTAAAAGTATTCTGGAAAAAATAAAATAAAAGTATTCTGAAGTCAAAATAAAGAAAGGTAAGCAAATAAATCTACAGTCTATCTCATATAAAATGAAAAACTCATTACTCTTGTTTCCCTTGTATTAGTTCCTAACATTTAACACTTACTTTAAAACTTAGCCAGATTATCTCCAGAAATATTTAGGTATTTATTGACTCTTAAGTTTTTTCCCTAAATAGTCTTTCCTAGTGGCTCAGAAGGTAAAGAATCTGCCTGAAATGTGAGAAATCAGGATTTGATTCCTGGATTGGGAAGATCCCCTGGAGAAAGGAATGCCCATTAACTCCAGAATTCTTGCCTGGAGAATACCATGGACAGAGGAGCCTGATGAGCTACAGTTCATGAGGCTGTAAAGAGTTGGAAACGAGTGACTAACACTGTTACTGTCCCCCATATACATTCTCTCTATTCCCTTCCTTCTCCCTATCACCCCACCACCACACACACATTCTCCAGGTACCTGGAATGTACAAAAATCTATCAGGGCATATATTTTCCACATCGGAGGTCACAAAAGTTTGAAATCATTTATGACTTTCTTTGAAATACATCACCGTGACATAAAAATTGAGGGAAAAATTCAGCCTCCTGAAAATGCTACAAGATTAGCTAATCCTATCATATTGAGAGCTTGATGTTTATTTCAACTCAAAGTAAAATAGTTTGTGTGATCTTGGCCTGAAACTTAAATAATGTATTACTCATACTCCAAAACTGAAAGCTTGAAAACAAAGGAGAACACAGAATATTTGCCTCTAAGTCATTGAGCAGATTGGATCAGGAGAAAAAAAAACAGTAGTGTGGAAATATTAAAGTACTGGCCAATACAAAATGAATTTTAGCTATGCCAAACAAACCTGCTCCCTTTATGTACCTCAGCTTTGGAACCACACTGATTATTGAAAAGGCTGCCTTTCACCTAAAGATGTAAATTCACCTTTAACAGTCCTTCCCAGGAAGTAACCTACTAGGGTCTGGAATATGGTATTTGCATGATTTTGCCGGAGGAGTGTGTGATTTCCTTGGTCCTGCCTTGCTGCAGCAAAGATATGAAACAGAGGACCAGTGTTACAGCTCAGAGTTTTATTCTCAAGCAAAGGATAGTACATCCTTGAGGCGTGAGGGTGGGCCAAAGGTGGCCCAAAGGAGAGGCCTCAATCTGTCTTGGCTTCCTCCTTTTATACATTTGTCTTCTCCCTGCAGAGCCTGCCCTATGCAAATTGGGCTAGCCAAGAAAGGGGTGTGTTTGTTTCACCTGAAGTTCTCACTCCGGTCCACATGTCTCCTTTTGTTTCATTTTCACAGGTTTTTCTCCTTCTTTTCAATGGCACCCCACTCCAGTACCCTTGCCTGGAAAATCCCATGGATGGAGGAGCCTGGTAAGCTGCAGTCCATAGGGTCGCTAAGAGTTAGACGTGACTGAGCGACTTCACTTTCAATTTTCACTTCCATNATGGCACCCCACTCCAGTACCCTTGCCTGGAAAATCCCATGGATGGAGGAGCCTGGTAAGCTGCAGTCCATAGGGTCGCTAAGAGTTAGACGTGACTGAGCGACTTCACTTTCAATTTTCACTTCCATTCATTGGAGAAGAAATGGCAACCCACTCCAGTGTTCTTGCCTGGAGAATTCCAGGGACGTGGGAGCCTGGTGGGCTGCCCTCTGTGGGGTCGCACAGAGTCAGAAATGACTGAAGTGACTTAGCAGCAGCAGTAGCAGCAGCAGTCTTTTAGCCACCATCATTTTGGACTCCTTTTTCCTATTGTAACTATCTAACAATATGATATAAATTGTTTGAAAAATAAGTTCATGCAGCCATTATAAGAGATACAGAAAGAGTTTGTTTAGCTTATTCCAGTGGTCTCAATATATGCTTAAAATATATTTTTGCTGAAAAGGGAGTTGACTATTATCTATTCAACTCTTTCTGTAACTATGCAGACAGCCAAAGTCTGCAGAGAATATCTATCTTTTCTACATCCTATGAATTTTAATGGAAAAGTACAGAAAACTAGAATTGTTTATGCTTTTGTTTATACTATGTTGTTGATGGAGTTAATCATTATCTATAATTTGTGAATTAAGTTCAACAAAATTTTCTTTATCCTCTACCCTGTATCAAATCTTTTGGAAATTAAAGAGAAGAAGCTGAATGTGCTGTGCCTGTAAGTAGCTCAGTGTCTAGTGATGAAGATAATTACAGAAACCATGATGGGAAGAGAGAGAGAGGCAGCCACAGAAGAATACTGTACGTGGTGGCATAGGGACAAGAGTGAGTATGTGATTCTACATGAGACACAAGGAAAGTTTAACACTAGAAGAAATAACTGAGTGGGGTTTTGAAGGAAGAACTAATATTTGACAAGTGATGAAGGCCAAAGGAAGGACAGCCCAGGAAAGGCTCACAGTATATACAAACGGACATCAGCAAGAATATATACAAAAGAAACATGTATTTAATAGCTGCAACAGTATAATGTCAGAAGAAGAATCCACAAGTCAGTAAGACTGGAGAGGAGGTCAAGGTTACACGTCTTTACAAAGGGCCATTAACGTTAAGCGAATGTGGAAACCCAGGGGGGCAACTGAAGAGAAGTGATGTGAATGACTTGGTTTTGAGAAGGATACTTTTCATCTGTTTTGAAAAATAACTCAGGGAAAACACAGGGAAATCGAAACTATTTTTTCAAAAAATTTATTGATAAATGAAGCTGGGTTAATAGGGATGGACACAGTGCATTTAAGGGTAGAACCTTAAAATATAAGACTGGTGAGTGAAAGAGAAAAAGAAAAATGAGAACAATGTAGTAACTATGAGGCTGAAATAAGTATTAACGGATTTATCTTTGCTCTTTTCTTTGTCATAAACAGCTGTTCACATTAATTAAGAAATAAATATACTCTCTAACACTTGGATTCAAGGTGAGGAAAACGACTGCCTAAACTCAACCCTCTCTCACTCCACCAAAGTCAAGAATCAAAGAACTGGTTCACTTTCCCTTGGTCCTTGAAAATACAGTTAAAAAAAAAAATGTAATGAGAAAACTCAAATTGTTTATGAATCAATGAGGTTCTACTGGGCATTAAACTATTTTTATCTGAGCTTACTATCGGTCTGTGACTTTTTAGAGAGGCTGATCTTGCAATGTAGCAACCAATTAGGAATCAGAGCTTTTTTCAACCGTTATGTTATTTTCTGTTGTAACCACAGTGACTCATCTCATCAGAAGACTGTGTTAGACTTCCTTCTGCATCTCTTTCACCCAAGGAACTGAATTAACTCTTTTGTAACACACTCATGACTAAAGTCTGCAGCTGTTAACTTAAACACAACCCAGTATTTTTAGTGGTATTGTTCCCAAGATAAGTCTCTTTGTATATCAGAGTTTGTATCAAAATTGAGTCCTGTCTTTTGTGCAACGTTGCTGTTCCTCCATTTAGGCAAACATCAGAATATTACTAACATCGTACCACCTGAAATTTGTAAGCAGCATCACTCCAACTTTCACCACTCAGGATAATTACATTACTGAATGGAGAAGTTAATTAAAATGAAGATGAGAATTACATTTAGGAAGGGGAAATATTACTATACTGAGATGCTTTGTCATAATATTTTAAGTCTAACAATTGAAAGGTAAAAAGTGACAGGAGAAAGGCAACAGTGACCTCAGTAATGAAGCTGGTGGTCACCTCTTTGGCTTCCCTGGTGGCTCAGTCAGTAATGAACCTGCCTGCAATGCATGAGACACAGGTTCGATCCCTGGGTCGGGAAGATCCACTGGAGAAGGAAATGGCAGCCCACTCCAGTATTCTTGCCTGGGAAATCCCATAGACAGAAAAGTCTGGTGATCTATAGTCCATGTGGTCACAAAGAGTCAGACACAACTTAGCAACTAAAACATGACCACCACACCACCATTCCACTTCTTGAGTGAAACTGTATAGTCATCACTACAACTCCATGAGTTGAATACTGTTATATTCATTTTGCAAATGAACAACTTCAAACTCAGGGAAATTTATCAATCTGCTCCATGAAGATTAACCAGCTACAAACTCAGTATGATTCCAAAGTCTGTATGTTTCTTTCTTTTACTTCATACTACATCTCAGAATAGCCTTCCACTGTTGCTATCAGTTTTTCCCCAAAAATGTATTTATTATCTTATCCACTGTCATTCATTTGTTCAACAAGCACTTGACGTAGAACTGCTACACTTGTTAAGCCTGTACTAAGCTCGATAGTAAGAATATCATTGATAAATAATATATATGAGTAATTTTAATTGAGCATTTAAACTGTGCCAAACACTGCTTCACATTCTTATGTGTTAACTCGTATGTGTGAACTTGTTTAACCCACAAAATAGCCCTAAGAAATAGGCATTGTTAATATCCATGTTTGACAGATAAAGAAACTGAAGCACTAAGAACTTAAGAAAATGACCACAGAAGAGTAAGCATAATTTTTAATCTAACAAAAACTTATTGTATAGCATCTCTTGCTTGAAAACGCCTCACAGAGAATGAAGCATGTGAGTTGATACTTATAGGATCAGGTTTCTCTTAATAAATTAATAGAAGTAGAAAAGGGCATTCAAAGTCACAGAAACCGCTCCATAAATGCACTATCACCATCACATATTTGACAGTTGCATGCAATCAGGACACTGTATCTCCGTGGTTTCCAACCTCAAATAGCTTGTGAAGTTGCCCAGCAATCCTATTTTTCTTGTTAAAGTGTTCTCTCCAATGCCATTTCATGCTTCTTCATCATACTGAAACCTACAAATATCCTACTTCCTGCTCACTCCTAGTACATGGCTCTGCTTTCTAATTCACAGGAGCTAATCAAGTTAATGTTTGTAACCACCTCAAATTCCTGCAAATGTTTGGGCTAAGATTATCAGAGAAAATACCCATCTACATTATTTATGTTATATATTGGTATTTTTAAAAATAAGTTTGGAAACAGTGTCAGNGGTTTGAAACTGCTTCAAGAAAGAATTTGTCTTATTAAACATGTGAATAACCTCAAAGCAGCTTGATTTTATATAATGCATTAAATAAAATCATATTTAATTCTGGAATGGCATCCAGACATGGCATCTCGGTTATCCAAATACTAACACATTCACTTGTAATACAGACTTTAATTAACAGACAGGTTATCTTAATTACTTTGTAATTCACTGATTTCATAACAAATGACAAGTCAAGGACTCAAACTGTAGCATGCTTAATTTTATATCTAGGTTAACTAATTATAAATAACAAGACCTATATCACTCATCAAGTACAACATCTGCCCATTTCAATTTCATTTTAAAGCATCTCTGCTGCCATGACTGAGTTGTCTCTGCAGGTTTAAAATACCTCAGTTCAATCAGTTCAAACTCAGTTATAAGTACTTGAAAATCAAGAAAATGTTTAAGACTAATTGTTAAATCACTACTTTAAATTGTGTAGTAAGCACTAAGAAGAAAAGTAAAAAGAGTTAAGAAGTAGTAAAAGTGGCCAAATCATGTACCATATGAGTGACTTGTGTGACTATCTCCATAAGAAGATGTAATTAGCTATGTGAAAAATTTCATCCCTTCCCTTCCCTTACAGACCTGAAATGGGCACCATACACTTCTGTTAAGATACATTTCTATATTTGTAGGGTTTATATAGATATGTACTTTAAGGCCTGTTAGCATTAATCACCAGTGCATTTTGGTGCTATATAGCCATGTATGGCTATGGTGCAGAGATTTAAAAGAAACATTTTTTCCCCCAAGAGACAAACTTAAGGCTCAGAATATGCCCTAACTTCTCTTGCCATCAAGCCTTTAGGGGTTCCTTTTAAAGACAACTCTAAATGGATACCTGCAATGCAGAGGCCGAAGATACCTGAGATTAGTGGGTATTTTGAGATTCAAGCTAAAGCAAATGTAGGTGGTGGTGGTTGTTTTTTTTTTTTTTTCAAATCCTGGCTAAGGCAACGCTTCTGGTTATTAGTGCTTTCAAGAAAATTTCAATTATCTCAGACATTTACTTTTGTTTTTGTTTTTGTTTTTTTTATTTACATTGCAGGAAATAGCAACAACTTCAGGTATATCTCACTATGTTTGTCTCTGAGCCCAAGAGACATTATGTACCATAAATGCAGGCACATGGGAAATGGTATTAATCAAGACCACCAAGGGAGTGAACACTGTCCTAGATACTCATCAGCAAAAAACAAAAAAGGAAACTGTTCTATGAGAGGACTCTGGAAACTGTTTATAAAGAAGCAATAGCTTTTTCAACAAGTCCCAGAAGAGGCAGTTACAGAGCCTCCTACTGACTATGCCACTGCTTATAAATGAACAGCTAACCATGTGTGAAGGCAGTGATTGTCCAGATTTTGGAGTAGACAGAGCCTTAGTGACAGTCACATTTTTATCCCATATGTACAATAAATATTATCATCTATAGGTGTCATGATAGGTAAAAGGAAAGGTAACCATAAGTTAGTGAACTAAATTATTAGTTAATTCGGGAGAGAGAGGCTAAAACTCCATAACAAAAAACTATCAAAAGCTAAGCAGTGAAACATAACTCCCACACTCAATATTGTCACCGAAAATAAATGACTATCAAATACTGTAAAGGAAATTATGGGGTAGGCTCTATCAGGAGAAGAAATCATGCTTGCTTTCTCTCAACTACAAATAAATGGTTATTCATAGTCTAGTTTCACGAGGGCTAAGCTATATCTCATCTACTCAATTGAGATATTATTAGACATGAGAGTTCTGCAAAAATCACAGCTGCTTGGCAAAGAAGCCTTCACTATTTTTTTTTTTTTTTACTTTATTTTACTTTACAATATTCTATTGGCTTTGCCATACATCGACATGAATCCACCACAGGTAATATGAAGCATCTAAAGGCATGTCATGGGCTGTAAGAAGACTTAAAGAAAGGGTCAAAGTGCAGCTCCAGACACCTTGCACTTGGCAGGGTCTTGCCTGTTGCTGCTGCTGCTAAGTCGCTTCAGTCATGTCTGACTCTGTGAGATCTCATAGACGGCAGCCCACCACTGCCATCCATGGGATTCTCCAGGCAAGAACACTGGAATGGGTTGCCACTTCCTTCTCTGATGCATGAAAGTGAAAATGAAGTCGCTCAGTCGTGTCCAACTCTTAGCGACCCCATGGACTGCAGCCTACCAAGCTCCTCTGTCCATGGGATTTTCCAGGCAAGAGTACTGGAGTGGGGTGCCAATTTGACAAAGTTAAGAATCCTATGCCAGCTTAGTTTCTTTATACTTTATTCTCCATTTCAAATGTCTTTACTCCATGGGAAAATGTGGGATGAACAATGACACAAGAGCAATCCCATGCTGCAGTCAAGAAAAGTCTACGTATAAGAGCTGAGGCCTGAAAAGAAGGAGCAGCTAAAGTGGAGGGTCAAGAATGGTCATACAAGAGAATTAATGAAAAAACTATTGTACAGAACATTACCCCTCCATGGATTGATTTTCTATGTGTTCCTCATGCAAATGTATGTGAATCCTGAATGTGGCTGGTGTGAACAAATGTATTTTTCTTTAGTGATATGAGACACTGAGGCTTGCACAAGACTACATTCTTAATGGGAAATTATTAAATGTGATGAAACGTCCAAGAACATTGACATGATTGAAAAGTGAAAGTGTTAGTCGCTCAATCATCCAATTCTTTGTGATCCCATGGACTATAGCCCTCCACGCATGGAATTCTCCAGGCCAGAATATTGGAGTGGGTAGCCCTTTCCTTCTCCAGGAGACCTTCCCAACCTAGGGATCAAGCCTGGGTCAGCTGCATGGCAGGCAGATTCTTTACCATCTGAGGCACCAGGGAAGCTCTTTGAAATGATTAGTAGAGATTAGCTAATCAATGTAAAATTCCATCTTTTAAAGTATTAGTTTAGCTGAACTTCATGTATAATCTTACTTTGTTCCTGTGTCAATAAAACAGCATTCTTGGCATGTTTTTCTTTAAAGCAGAGGAGTGATGATTTGTTTCTGTCAAGACATACTGACCACTGTGTTCAGTGAGGAAAGACCTCTATCATCTTAACACATTTTCCCACTAGGGACTTAAACACAAGTCTTTGGATTCCTCAGTTGGGTGTTTGAACAAACTGAGCCAATCAAGTTCACTAGTGAGACAGACACACCGGGGAATTTCATATTATGTGGTTAACTGAAATTGCATTTTGTAAAAACACCTAAGGCAGCCACCACCCACCTATTCAGCTATTAAAGAAAGTGGTAGAATTGGCAAAAGAATACCAGCAACAAAGGATCAAATACCATGATTCTCTTTGTGATCAACATTTGATATTTCTGGATTTGGAAGTCTGATGTGTGGATATGGCCAACTTCTCTCATTGTCCTTGATGACAAAAATCTGTGGAAGTCAGTGCTTGTGGTATGTATGTTTATTTACCCACCAGGTTAATTTTTTTCTTAGACTATGTGAAACTTGCCTCAGGGATGAATGTGGATTACAATGAGTTATTATTTAAAACACTTGATTTCCCTTCTATTTTCTCTATCCAGCCACTGTTTTCTTCTATTTAATGTTGCCTTGCTCTATTCACATGTGGTATCCCATGTTCTCTTTCACTAATGAGCAAAAAGTGAATGTTAAGAATAGTTAAGTATCTCTGTGATACCATGCCCTTATCTAAGAATTAGGGAAGTAACTCTCAAGCTTATTTTCAAAGCAGGCACTGCTGATCAAGAAGTCTTCCCTTTAGGAAATTATAGAAACCCTGTCCCACACACCTGTATGCCCTTCAGTAATCATTCACAGCACAAACAAGCAAATAAATTTAAATTAGATTTTCATCAAAACTTGGAATTCTAAGAAAACAAAGTAATTTAAAACAAAACAACAAGAAAGGCTAAGATACAGTCTGACAAGATTCTCAGGTTTAAATGAAGAAAGGAAGGTAAGTTCCACATTAATGGAGCCCTCACAGTACAGATGCCAGCTGTCCACCGTCATTAAAAAAATGAGGTAGATTCAATGCTTCACTTTTAAGTAGATGGCTCATGAGCTAGAGCTTTTTTAATAGTGAGTACTAGCTTTTCTAATCCCCACCTGTTTCTTCTGTCTTAATTGCTCTGAGGAGCATGACTAATTTAAAATTACCATTCTGTGATAAAATCTTATTACTCTCAGGATAAAATACTGAAATAACTATATTTTTACTCTGACAAAACCTTTTACACAATAATAAATTATCTCTGTACAATAGAACACCCTAGACTTTTCCTGTGAAGAAGCTTAGCAATCAAAATCTAATATTTTATAGAAGAAATGTGTTCCAAAGTGGGATTAAAAACTGTAAATTTTATATGACCTTTCAGTAGCCTTAGACTCTGGTTTGAAACACACAGTAACTTTAGCTCCCTAATGGTGGGTGAGAAGAGCAGCCCTTGAATGAGAGAGTTTTATAAGATGTAAAGATGTAACCCTTTACAGCAAGGCGGCTGCTGCTGCTGCTAAGTCGCTTCAGTCGTGTCCAACTCTGTGCGACCCCAGAGACGGCTGCCCATGAGGCTCCCCAGTCCCTGGGGTTCTCCAGGCAAGAACACTGGAGTGGGTTGCCATTTCCTTCTCCAATGCATGAAAGTGAAAAGTGAAAGTGAAGTCACTCAGTCGTGTCTGACTCAGTGACCCCATGGACTACAGCCTACCAGGCTACTCTGTCCATGGGATTTTCCAGGCAAGAGTACTGGAATGGGATGCCATTGCCTTCTCCATACAGCAAGGTTATCTGCTCTCAAAGTTTTGGGTGGGAAATGAAGCAAATAATACTTAACAAAACTTTTGCTTTTCCAGAGTAAGGTGAAAAATCCTATTAAATGCTTCTGTGGAGACCGTATTTTCAATAAGTGAATGTTGCCCATTTTGTAGAGAAGCTTTTCAGTTTTCCATATCTTTTTTTACTCTACAAACCCTACCACCCACTCCAAGAATTCTCCTGCTACCTAAATGCTAAAAAAGGAAAAAAGATAATCTCTACTAAGAAAGAAGTAGTAGCAACTGCTTTAGATTAACAGTTAAATATAGGCTTAATTTTTTTCTAAGTTATATCATTCTAGATGACTAAGAAGTTGATGAATAGCTATGAAGAAGCATTGAATGCAAGTTCAGGCAAAGGCAATGCAATTTTCTTTTCTGTTTGTCCTTTACAGGCTATGAAACTAAGCAACACCCTATGACCTCGCTGAGATTCAGTCACTAGATTACATTAGGAAATAATATGCTTTGAAAATTATAAAGTTATACAATGTATTAGTATTTTAATTACTAATTTGTTACTTGAACTGTTTAAGAAAAAGATAAAATCCTTTTGTTTAGGTGGCTTATAACTTAGCTGGGAAGTAAAATAAGTGCATACACAAAAATAATAAATATAACACTAATATAGGGATTTGGTGATGGATTTGAAGCTGAGGACAAATTTGGGAGATAACATTCAATAACACTGATAAGATTTAATAGTAACATTGTGTTTATGGAAGCAAATGAAAGTCTTTCTTTCCATGAGATTTGGAAAAATGTGTTAATATTGTTTGAAACTAGTTTGGCCTAAAAGGAACACCATTTGCGAAGAGATACAGTGTTTTCGTTTGAGAAGTATTAAATTTTCCATGAGAAATATTTATCTGTTAGGAGCAATTGGAATTATATGACTAGAATTTGAGAGGTTCAACCTGGAGGTATATTTTTGGATCAAGTATTAAAACAATGAAATTATGAGTATGGCTCATATTCAGAGATTGATCGAGAATCAAGAGTAGAGTCCTGACAATAAATGCTATAATAACCAGGCAAAGAGGGTGGCAAGGAGAAGCCTCCGGAGAATGCTGAATCATAGATGTAAGAAATAAAACTGAAAATCAAGATGCTGATACTGCAGGATTTATGAACAAAATTGTGACACTAGAGGATAACATTTGAGAAAGGCAACATGGCAGCAAAGGTGAACATCAAACTCCCAAAGTTTGGTGATGAAATAAACAATTACCTTGTGGAAGCAGCAAGGATGAGTACTCCTCATCTAGGAGTTCAGCTGGCATATGAAGGAAACAAGTCTTCACAGAAAGAAAGGGAGCTGAGAGCGGTGAAACATGTAACGTGAAAGAAACTAGAACACAGGTGAAAAGGAAATAGTCATTGGAATAGGAAAGCTGAAAACACTTAAGTATGAGAGGTTAAAGCTGGGAGGGACTCAAAGAAATGGGAATGAAAAGAGGAGAAAGATTTACTTGCAAGAGAAAGAAAACCTCCGGCTGAGTGGAATTCTGCGAGGCCTGTACTAAATAGGAGAGAGAAATGCAGGAGGGAAAGTATGCCAGTTGGTCTCAATATTTCTTAAGTAGAGGCTAAGGTCATCTGGTACAGGTGAGATTGGAGAATAGGAGAGATGAAAGCTAATGAGAAATTCTCATTCAATAGGGGTATGTACTTTTAATTAATTTTCTATTAACTAGACCACAATAGAACTTGAAGTTACCTTGCACAGAACTGTCAAGCAAATGATTACTATCCATAGCAATGCAAATGAATTTCATTTGAGATAAAATTGATTTCCTGTCTCTACAAAACATGACATTTTATTGTTCTACATGTAATTAACTAGTTTTATATGCATTAGCAAACTTACTTCAACATCCTGACCACCTATATTCTTTAAATTTCTCTTTTTAACTGGTCTTAATATCGGGACCTCTTTTTATTTGCTTCTATACAACTATTTTTTCCTAAATTTTTAATGCTTTTAAATGTTTGTCTATGTCCCTGCAATTTTTAAAAGCATTATAATATTTTATTTTATTATATATATATATATATATATAT
>SJYV01007181.1:810465-873127 GCA_006410875.1 Neotragus pygmaeus
TGAAGGAAACAAGTCTTCACAGAAAGAAAGGGAGCTGAGAGCGGTGAAACATGTAACGTGAAAGAAACTAGAACACGGGTGAAAAGGAAATAGTCATTGGAATAGGAAAGCTGAAAACACTTAAGTATGAGAGGTTAAAGCTGGGAGGGACTCAAAGAAATGGGAATGAAAAGAGGAGAAAGATTTACTTGCAAGAGAAAGAAAACCTCCGGCTGAGTGGAATTCTGCGAGGCCTGTACTAAATAGGAGAGAGAAATGCAGGAGGGAAAGTATGCCAGTTGGTCTCAATATTTCTTAAGTAGAGGCTAAGGTCATCTGGTACAGGTGAGATTGGAGAATAGGAGAGATGAAAGCTAATGAGAAATTCTCATTCAATAGGGGTATGTACTTTTAATTAATTTTCTATTAACTAGACCACAATAGAACTTGAAGTTACCTTGCACAGAACTGTCAAGCAAATGATTACTATCCATAGCAATGCAAATGAATTTCATTTGAGATAAAATTGATTTCCTGTCTCTACAAAACATGACATTTTATTGTTCTACATGTAATTAACTAGTTTTATATGCATTAGCAAACTTACTTCAACATCCTGACCACCTATATTCTTTAAATTTCTCTTTTTAACTGGTCTTAATATCGGGACCTCTTTTTATTTGCTTCTATACAACTATTTTTTCCTAAATTTTTAATGCTTTTAAATGTTTGTCTATGTCCCTGCAATTTTTAAAAGCATTATAATATTTTATTTTATTATATATATATATATATATATATATATATATTGCACCATGGATAGCTTTATATAACACATTCAAAGACTGAGTTCCTCTTAAGAGTTTCCTCAACCTGGAAAACCCAACCAAATAAGCACCCCAACCTTGTAGACTTAAGTAAATATAAACATAAATTAGGTTAATAGCAAAAGACCTTTAGTAAAATGCCTTTTATATTTTGGAAAGTGTAAGTGAGAAATGGAGGCTCATTTAGCATAAATGATTGATTAAGGTGTGCTTCTTCCAACTCAGGTATACAATCCTGCTGTAAAAAAATCATGCTCTATCCACAGTATCCTCCAAAGACTGCCTAGTTACCCTCTCCCTCTTGTGAAGACTGAGAAACCAACTTGGGGCTTGGAATGAAATCAAAATGAGTTTAACCAAATGAGAGCTATTGCATCTAAGGGTGAAAACTGTGTATGGTCCAGAGGGCTCAGCCAGGAAACAAGGGAGGCAGACACCAGTTTCCATTGGGGGCCAAGTCTGGCCATCCCGGTTATTAGGAAGCATACCTTTTGTCACTAGCAAAGAAGTGTTTAATGGTCTATGGTGACATTGTTAGTGCATAAGAAAATAATATACATGATCAAAAAAATAGTTAAAATATCTACATTTATGAAGGAGGTCAGTTGAGTCAAACAGCTGAGAAGCCTCTCGTGAAAAAGATGCCTCTTTTGTAGTCTATCAGCAAAGCTTGCACGTAGAGAACTGTTTTCAGAACTTTTTGTTCCTTCTTATCTTATGTGAGGTAAGTACAGACATCGAATGTAACAGGAAATTTTGATATGGCCATGACATCCAACCACATGTAATTTTTGTTATATAATTATTATTAAATAATCATTAATTGTTTTAATGGATTTTTGTTATATTTTTCAAAGTATTATTCCATATAAGATTGAAAATCAGATAAGCAAAATACTGGTCCTTCACAATGATGAAAATGAGTAGATTACACTTGATTTATATGAATTTGTTGTACATTCTGCTGGATATTTTCCTATGTGTGACCATATAAAATATAAAGTGTCTTAAAAATGAAATGTATCCATGATGAAATTCATCTGAATACAGGGAATTAAACAGAATAGAAATGTTGGTTTAATAGATTAGAACAATTTAAAAAACAAGATCTCTTTGGATTATAATCTTGGAGATTAAGATTGTGTGGTAACAATAATAAAAAACATTATTTATCTATCACTGAATTCTCTTCTCTTGAACCCCCTTTAAATCCAAAGGATTTGTTGCCAAATTCCAGTACAGTCTGTTCTACTATAGCATGATGTATATGTTGCTATAAAATTGTCTATCAAAAATCTAGTTACAAAAACAGTTACTTTTGTGACTGAAAACTATCCGGGCCAAAGAGAATAGCTGGTCCAATTTTCCCTTTGTTCCCTAAATTACAGAAGAATAATTATGCCTTGTAGAGAACTGGCAGGTGTGTTTACATAATAAAAAATCTGGGGCAGAAAAGAAAAAAAAAGACTCAAAGCTCATTGGAGGGGTGAATTTCTGAGGAGTGTTGCAGGTCTGCAATGAAGGCAGTTTCAGGGGAAAAAAGGAGAAATTTATTAGTGTTATGTTTTGAAACACTTCATACTTTTTAAGACATCCAAGTAAAGACTTTGAACTATTTGATATAACTTTTGATTACTGGACTCCATCTCTTTGATCATAACACTGCTTTCAGATTGAATCAGTGGCTCTAGAATTTATGAGTAACTTTCATATAAGCAGTATCATATTTTATGTCTGTAATAACTAACTTTTCCTCAGTAGAAAATCTCACTAATGAAGGGTTTTATTAACTTGAGTATTGTGTTTTTACCTGAGAAAAATAAATTGGCTTACCTAAAACAGCAATAGTTTATTTGTACTTCAATCTATATACTTAGAAGTATTTCAGCTATAAAATCCTCCTTGACCTTCACCTTGTAATATTGCTTACGATAAAATTCATAACTATCAAAAGAATGACAACAACAACCAAAAAAATGTGATGTATACTACAAAGCTTCCAAATACCCTGCCATTCAGTGCTTTGTACTCAGCCAGTGGAAGACCCCATAAAACCCATAGTGCTCCCCACTTAATGGATAATTCATTTTACATTCACATCGAGTTTCACAATCTGACATTAGAAATGCCCAGCTTTGGAAACCTTTGTGTAATAGAAAAGATGCTGCAGTGGACTGGAATAAGGTAGAAAGAAATGAATCAGAAGGGTTAGTGAGATGAGATGAATTCACAAATACTGTGAAGAATGGTGTAAAGCCCAGTCAGAAGGGTATTTCAATGATCAGTATAAATGGTGAAGGCTTGATGTTTGTGCAAATGGGCTAGAAGGGGAGGATTTTAGAACTCTCATAATAAAGAATGGTATTGTTGTTGCTGTAGCCTGCCGGGCTCCTCTGTCCCCGGGGATTTTCTATGCAAAAATACTGGCATGGATTGTCATTTCCTTCTCCAGCAGATGGATCTTCCTGACTCAGGGATTGAACCCACATCTCCTGCGTTGGCAGGCAGATTCTTTACCACTGAGTCACCAGAGAAGCCCATAATAAAGGATAGCAGGTAACTAATGATTATAGTGGGAGAAGGCAATGGTACCCCACTCCAGTACTCTTGCCTGGAAAATCCCATGGACGGAGGAGCCTGGAAGGCTGAAGTCCACTGGGTCGCTGAGGGTCAGACTCGACTGAGCGACTTCACTTTCACTTTTCACTTTCATGCATTGGAGAAGGAAATGGCAACCCACTCCAGTGTTCTTGCCAGGGGAATCCCGGGGACAGGGGAGCCTGGTGGGCTGCCGTCTATGGGGCTGCACAAAGTCGGACACGACTGAAGTGACTTAGCAGCAAGGATTATAGTGAGAGAAAAGCTCGAAAAAAATTTTAAGAAATATAAATATTATACCCTGGGAAACAGGGAAGACAGTGGCCTCACTGACCGACATTTATTGTTTAAATTAGAAGACTCTTGCCCAAGCTTCCTTTCTGGTATTCCATATCTAAATATCTAAAAGGAGGAAACACTGCATAAAATTATGCAAGATTTTTAAAAAATAGAAGTGACTTATAATTTAGGTTCCAAATTTTAAAAGAGAAAATAATAGAACCACTAAAAATATCCACTGCTGCATAGAGCAAAAACTGATGGAACAATAGTAGTAGTCATGGTTACCTGCATGGCATCAGCACACTATTATTATACAATTCATTCCTATGAATAACACAATCATAGCCTAACATAATACAAAATAATCTTGCAACAGTGATACAAAAAAACCCAAACCAGAAACTGTTTAAATCAACTAGGCTCACAGCTTCAAAATATAAATTTGCATTTCTTGTGTGAGTACTTCAACTGTTTTATATGTATTTCCTTAATTTTATAATCACACTTCATATTGTTCTTGTTAAATCATTAATCATGTCTGACTCTTTGTGACGCCATGGACTGCAACATGCCAGAATTCCCTGTCCTTCACTATACCAGAGTTTGCTCAAATTCATGTTCATTGAGTCCATGATGCTATCTATCCATCACATTCTCTGCCAGCCCTTTCTCCTTTTGCCTTCTATCTTTCCCAGTATCAGTGAGTCAACTCTTATCAATGAGTCAACTCTTTGCGTCATGTAGGCAAAGGATTGGAGCTTCAGCTTCATTAGTCCTTCCAATGAATATTAAGGGTTGATTTCCTTTAGGATTGACTGGTTTGATCTCTTTGCAATCCAAGGGACTCTCAAGAGTCTTCTCCAGCGCTAGAGTTTGAAAGCATCAATTTTTTGGCAATCAGCCTGCTTTTGGTCCAAATCTCACATTCATACATGACCACTTGAAAAACCATTGCTTTGAGGGTACAGACCTTTGAGGGCAAAGTAATGTCTCTGCTTTTTAATATGCTGTCTAGGTCTGTCACAGCTTTCTTTCCAAAGAGCAAGCATCTTTTAATTTCATGGCTGCAGTCACCATCTGCATTGATTTTTGGAACCCAAGAAAATAAAATCTGTCACCACTTCCTCTTATTCCCCTTTTATATTCTATGAAGGGCTGGGACTGGATGCTATAATCTTAGTTTTTTGAATGTTGAGTTTCAAGGCAGCTTTTTCACTCTCCTCTTTTATCTTCATCAAGAGGCTGTTTAGTTCCTCTTCACTTTCTGCCTTTAGCATGGTTATCATCTGCATATCTGAAGTTGTTGATATTTTTCAGGCAATCTTGATTTCAGCTTGTGATTCATCCTGCCTGACATTTCACATGATGTACTCTGTATATAAGTTAAAGAAGCAGGATGACAATATACAGCCTTGATATACTGCTTTCCCAATTTGGGACCAGTCAGTTATTCCATGTCCAGTTCTAAGTGTTGCTTCTTTACCTGTATACAGGTTTATGAGGAGACAGATAAGGTGATCCAGCATTCCCATCTCTTTAAAATTTTTTTGGTTTGTTATGATTCACACAGTCAAAGGCTTCCTAAAAAACCTTCATATTGTTATTGTTCAGTCATTAAGTTGTGTCTGGCTCTTTGGGACCCCATGGACTGTAGCACACCAGGTCTCCCTGTCCCTCATTATCTCCTAGAGTTTACCCAAGTTCATGTCCATTGACAAAAAAGCTTCATAGTAAAATGACTAAATTATTCATGGGAGTTCAAAGTTTAAAGAGTATTATTTTGAAAATATATAACCAAATTCAAAAGAAAAGCAAAAATCACCCTTTCTTAAATAGGTCAGTTTTATATCAACTGTTTTAAAAAATAACAGTTAAATGCAATTTAAAAATCATTTAACTTTAATTGACTTCTTTTTATTAATATGTTTAAAGATCTCCAAATATTACCAGCAACAAATCCATTAATACTTGCCTAACATGGAAATAAATTTTGAATTGTTGGAATGTCTTTAAAAAAATATTCAACACCTGATCCTCATATTATATTGTAAAATCCTTCTCATCTTGTTACTTGATAAACTGAACATACAAATTTATGTCTGAAACTCCAATTTCAGAATAGCTACACAAATGTATTCCTCCTGAGACTATAGTATTCAGAGTGGACTCTACCACATGTTGAAACACACCTGGTATAACTGAATTGGCACGAGTAAGGAATGGGTTTTCATTCACGTTAATTATATCCTGGCTATGAGAACAGAACATTATTTATAAATTGACTAACTGCATTAAGCTTATGGAGCAGAGGTAGACTATTATGAGACAGCAAGAGGTAAGATAGGGCTTCCCAGGTATCGCTAGTGGTAAAGAACACACCTGCCAAAAGGAGGGACATAAGAGACTTGGATTTGATCCCTGGGTTGGGAAGATCCCTTGGAGGAAGTCAAAGTAACTCACTCCAGTATTCTTGTCTGGAGAATCCCATGGAGAGAGGAGCCTGGTAGGCTCTGGTCCATAGGACTGCAAAGAGTAAGACATGACTAAGTACAGTAGGTAAGATGCTCAATGTATTAATAGTACTTGGTTTTGAATCTGAAAATTTAGATTATATTCTGATTCTGAACCCATTTGACTTCAGACAAGTCACTTAACTTCTTTGAGCCTTAATTTCTTTACAGATAAATTGAGGGAGTGAGTAGATGCTAAATGACTCAGTCTGGTACTAAAACATTATGATCAAAAATCATTCTGTATACTAGTCACACAGCTCTTCAGTTTCTAGGAATTGCATATCAAAGTTTTGCCAATATCTTCTGTCTGCCAATTTGTCTCAGCTCTTACATGCATTCAGCGAACTCCAGATCACAAATTATGCCAGTGAACATTTTGAACCTGGCAAAGTGAAGTGTACTATTCCGAAATATCTGCACAATATCCAGCAAAACAACTAAAGGTGTTATGGGCTTTTCAAAATCAAACATCTCAGCTAACTCTGTGGTGACTTATCCCCATATTCAACTATGGGTCTTTTTCTTTTGGAGAATTCTGTTACATTGCTGCATCCTAAAGTAGTAAATGAATCTTGGAATACACTATATATACCATTTCTGTGCTTTTATAGTCTACAGGAAGCTTCTCAGATAGGAAATAGTTAGCAATTACTCTGCAAATGAAATTGAAATGCAGCTGGTTGTACATCCACTTATTCCAACCCTGGCTTATGGAAATTGGTAAGGATTTTGGAAAAGAAAAAAAAAAAATCACAGGATAGCAGTGTGAAAGCAATTGGTGATCTTGTGTAATAACTATGTCTCAAATCACTTGAAGACTTTTTCAGAATTAGACTGATTCACATTTAAGAATTGAGTTGACTTCTATCTTAGCATGGACTCCAGCTGTGACCATATAGAAAGCAGTGTGATCAGCTGATTTTTAATAAAGCTTGTTGGCTTTATCTTCCTCTACCATTTTTATGAATATATTGTTCCCAACAACACACTTGGTTCACTTTTCTTTTTTTCTCAGCCAGTTGTTTATTGTTCATAGATCTAGCTTGAAGATATCCTCGAATATGAGATGAAAAGGCAGCAGCTAATTTGTTTCTCTGAATATGGCACAAGAGCTTTTAAGTCCATGAAAAGCAGAGTCAATAAAATTTTAACAACATAGCACTTGAAGGGAAGTAACTGTGGATTCCAGTCCCTTCTCGAGTATTTATAACAAAGGACTTCATCTTTTGTATCATCGCTAAAGATGAATTGCTAAAATAAGATTGGTAAACTGTTGTTCATTGTGAAGCTTATTATATCTTCCTATATTTACTTTCTAACTTAATTAAGTTAAGCACTTAAAAAGTGTGGCTCTATCTTACATTACACTCAAAAATCATTTATATGATGTTTGCTTAGAAGTGCTTTAAATTTATATATATTATAAAATTTTTACATTTAAAAATCCTATTTTTTTTATCCAAAGAAGTTGCACATTGTTTCTTGGTGATACAGCAAATCCTTTATCTAAAGCACAAGTTAGTAACAGTATTTTTGAGTAAAAAACCTGTATCTTCTCTTTGTCTACAAATGAAATGACCGCCTTTCAAACTACCACTTCTTTGAGTCAGTGTAGAAATTGTCCCATGATGTTTCATGGTACCCTTGGTAATCTTCTTGTTAATTAGCTGGCAAAGGAAACTCATAAGAGTAGGGATGTGCTTTCTGGGATACCGTATGCATTGCATCATTATACAAAGAAACTGTGAGAACCTTCAGAAGAGACTTAGACTTGCCTAAGGCCACAGTATTGGAATTGAGATCTTCTGGGATGTGGACCAGCCATCTTTCTCATTAGACTCAGTTCCTTGCTGCTTCCATCACAGTTAACAAAAGAAAGTAGGAAATTATTCATCTTTGTATAGCCATATATAAATGATTCTTTCTTCCCATTTCATTGAAATGGGCTTAGGTAGAACAGAGAAATGGGCAATTATCTCCTTTCTTTTCTATCTCAGGTGTCTCTAGAGGGTGTGAGCTTCTGTTCGAAGGGTATTTCTCTCCTATTTGCCCTCCCTTCTCAGGAGTGTTATAAGGTTGGATTTAAATGACTGGATTCACAGAGAGGATCTTCAAAGGACAAAAAATACCAGAATTGCCCATAGAGTCCTATAAAGTGCTCCAGGAGCATGCAACAATGGAGTCCTGCTCTCCATTCACCTGCTCTGCACTCAGTCAGTTCCTGTGTTAGCAATAGAAGATTGTTCCCTGTTTAGAAGTTATTAACTAAATACTAGGAAAGATTTTTTACAAGATAAATCATTTTAATTTATATTGTGCATATTATACCTGTTTCGGTTTCTCAGTGAGCATTTGTTGAATGAGTGAGCAAATACTCTTATACTGTTAGCATTACAGCTCTAATAGCCTGCACTGAATAGAAGCACAGAGTCCCCCTTATGATGACCACATTCCCAGTGAAGTTTTCTTTATTGAGCCTTTTCTATTTATTATGATCTGTGTGACTATGTGTGCTTAGTCATTCAGTCGTGGCTGACTCTTTGAGACCCTTTAACTGAAGCCTGTCAGGCTCCCATGTCCATAGGATTTTTCAGCAAAGGATACTGGAGCAGGCTGCCATTTTCTTCTCCAGAGGATCTTCCAGGCCCAGGAATCGAACCCCCCTCTCCTGTGTCTCCTGCATTGCAGGTGGATTTGTTACTTGCTGAGCTATTGGGGAAGACCCTGTGTGATTTAATGAGCACCAAATGTCATAATCAGATTATACTACAAGAAGTAGGAAAATAAGTAACTGGAACTAAACGTGAGAAAATTTGGTGTGGCCATTATTGATATTTTAAAGTATCACTGAGGGATGAAACAAAGATAATAGTTGTTAACAAATTTTCAAAGGGATCAGACTAAATAAAATGTTAATTAGGTGCCTAAAGAAAATATGTGAAAGTAAATTTTTTTTAAGCAACCAGTAGAACATATACAAACCTCCCTTCTGCTTATCCTTTTGTGAATTTTCTGAATTGAATGTTAAAAATTAAATCATCTTTTCATAAAAAGGAAAAACATCTTGATATACTGATTCATTTGTCCCCTAGTCTTCATAAAATGCTATTTTAAAATTTCAAACAGCTATTCAATTTTTTACTAAGAAAAGTATCAACATTTTAAAGAATAAGATGATAAAAATGCTTTGATTACAATTAATCTTTGTGTATACTGAATGAGAAACAAAATCTTTATTGTAGATGCAGTGATCAAATCAGTACATACTACAAAACAAGTTACAAAAAGTTCTTTAATTATGAATTGCCCTTGTCCACACTTTTCTCTTTCAATCATTCAAATTATAAATCTAGTTGAAAAAAATCTCAATAAAACATGATGAATAAGCAAATTATTTTCCTCTAGTGCTAGTCTTTAGGTTAAAATAGGGACAGCAACTTTGTATACCATTGGTATGTGACATTTTAGTGCTAATATTATGAAATATGTATTATTTTTATTAAAACTTCTAGATAAATTGTACTTGTTTTAATTTTATCAGTAATGAACAGGAGTCTAGGATGATTCTCTGAAAATATATTGATAATCTCTAAAGCATAAATTATTAGCTTTGTTCTAAAATTGATGGAAATCTTGTGATTGCTCTATATGCCATTCAAACAATACTTTCAAGTCTCCTACCACAGGTTGAGAAACTTTGAACAAAAAGAGAATAAATTTATGGCTAAATACTAATAGCAAATGATTGCTTCAGATGAAGTAAACATCCCACATGTTTTCCTTAATGGTTAAACATATTTAACAAAATCTTGGTAGTCTTATTGTAAAAGCCATTTTACTTCTATTTTACCGAGAAGTATTTGCAGCCAGCAGAGTTAATGCAGGCTCATTAAGGAAGCCACAGCACTCTGTGCATTAGGACTCTGCACTTACCCCTGCTCTTAGCCCAATTATTCCATATTGCGGGATGAGGAAGATCATTGTTCCTGCTCACTAGTTCTCTTGACATTTTATGTCTCTGTGAGCTTACCATCAATTTATCCAGGGTTTTTCAAAATTAACCAATCTTAAGTAGCACTCTGGAACTTTAAAAATCAGATTTCTAGACCCCTTCCTCACAGGATTATGATTTGCTGAGCTTAGAGTAGGGTGTCTGAATCTACATTTTAACAAAGGGGCAAGGTACCTTTTAAGATTAAGTGAATCTGGAAATAACGTCTACTCCTCTGCTCTTCTTATATCCTGGGGATGATCTCTCTCATGCGTTGTGATTCTAGTCCATGGAATAGTCTTTTCTCTGCATTTCTGCATCCAGTATGTCTTCTTTCTTCCATTTCTTGCATACTTGGAGTTGACACTCACATGCTTTCATTTTGAAGGGCAAATCCCACTTTTCCACTTTCTTCTTCAATATCCTGTGGGATTAGAGCATCTTCCCCCAAAGCTCTGAGGTTTATGAGCAGAAAATGAGTAGAGGACTTGCTTCTACTAGATGAGTAGACGCTAGGGCTTCCCTGGTGGCTCAGTCAGGAAAGAATCTGGCTACAATACAGGAGATCTGGGTTTGAACCCTGGGTCAGGAAGATCCCTTGGAGAAGGAAATGGCAACCCACTCCAATATTCTTGCCTGGGAAATCCCAAGGACAGAGGAGTCTGTCAGGCTACAGTCCATGATATGCAAGAGTAGGACATGACTTCTCAAATAAACCACTACCACAACCAGAGGACTAGCTAGGATTAAATGGACAGGAGGATACTAGAAATAATAGATGCTCAGAACAGGAGGACTAAAGATGACATACCTGGGGCAGAGTATGGATGTGAGTAGGAGGAGCAAAATTTTAAAAACAGAGTGGAAACATAAGGTTTTGGCTAGTGACCTTACCTGGAAGGCATAGTGCCTCTGCCTGGTAAGACTAAGAGTGATAAAGGGAAAGATAGTCCTCTCCAGGAGTGAAAGACTAAAAAGGGTATTGGTACCAAGACATGTACAGAATTTCAATCACATCCCTTATTAACTGGATATGATGATAACCATAAAAAGTGACCACTCTAAATAAACACGGTAAAGAATCTGCCTGCAGTGCAGGAGACCCAGTTTCAATCCCTGCGTTAGAAAGATCCCTTGGAGAAGGGAATGGCAACCTACTCCAGTATTCTTCCCTGGAGAATTCCATGATCAGAGGAGACTAGCAGGCTATAACCCAGATGTGTGTATATGTGTGTGTTTACTACTCCTTTAAACATACTTCTCCTCTTACTTATCTATAATCTCCCACTCAGACAGTAAGAAACTCAACTCTACTATTTGCCATCCATTAATCAGTTAAGGGAGAAGGAAATGGCAACCCACTCCAGTGTTCTTGCCTGGAGAATCCCAGGGACGGGGGAGTCTGGTGGGCTGCCGTCAATGGGATCGCACAGAGTCGGACACGACTGAAGTGACTTAGCAGCAGCAGCAACAGCAGCATTCATTTAAGTGCTTAATTACCTGGTAGTTCATTTTTAAACTTAGAGCCAAGCCCCGTTGTTTCTAGAATTTTTATTGTGTATAAATATCATCTGGCATTTAATTTAATGTTAAATAGAAACAGACCTTTCTTTATCCTCTCATGCCTACATCACTAGAAACATATGTTTTAACAACCAAGCAAGTCTTCCTCTGAGATTTGATCTTGTTTCTTCATTTGGTGTTATAACCATTGGGAACGAAATTACAAATAGATTATGTTCCAAATATTTGCTTCCCAGTCAGTCATTTGGAACTTGTGGCTTTTGTTTTAATTGAAACACTTTACAAATAGTGGTAAGATTTCTAGGTTAGCTCACAATGGTCTATTTAAACCAGAATATAATTGTAAGGGTATATAATTGCAACTAAAAATGATAGAATGTAACATTAATAAGTAGAAAGGGAAACATTAAAACAAGAAGTAGTGTTATATTAATCTTAGAAATAATTGCTTAGCCAAAGAAAGCAAGGCCTGAGAGTAAGAAGTCTATTCAATGCAGAGAAAAACATCTGTGAAGGGGCAAACTGACATGATGAGTTCTGAGATGGCTACAACACACAGAATGTGATATAGAGTGGATTCTAGTAAGCCTGGACAGGCAAGCAGAAACTCAATTATTGTAGCCTTCATGTGCCATGCCAAGAAGATGGAGTTTAAATTTAGTGGAATGGGAAGTTAATGATGAATTGTATGTAAAAGTATGGCGTGATCTGATTAGCAACTTAAAATCTTACCTTGATGACAGTCTTAAGGATAGATAAGAAAGGGGTGATAAAAGAGGCAAGATCGATTAAAAAATATTGAAATGGTGGAAACAAGAGATGAAAGCATGACTTAAGTTAATAATCCAGTATTCTGAGGAAGGGGAAAAGTGGCTCAGATATGAGAGGTGATAAAGAGATAGACATTTGGTTTCAATTACTAGTTATTATCATTGGGGTGGGGGAGGAATGAAGCTTTATGATTTCCCCTTCAATGGTTTGAGAGATGGAGAAATTAATTGGGCATCTGTTGGTGTCATTAATCAAGAAACAGGGTGTGGTAGGAAGAGAAGTCTGGAAGAAAACATAATGAGTATTTAGTAATATGATTTGCATGAAAAGTAATCTTATCTTTCAATCATAATCCAGGTATTTTATAATAACTTATAGTGGGAGTGATTTCCTAAGATAACCTGCCAGAAAAGGGAGAACAGAAAGGGTACAGAGATGTTACAAAGAATTCGTGTGTACTTACAGAAAGGATTATCAAATGTGTACCTTCATGACTATAAGAAATTCCAGGAGAAAAAGATAGATGAAGACAGCTTACATTAGATCTCTTGAGAGGAAAGAAAGAAAATATGACAAAGAGCCAAGGAGTCACCAAACCAGGCTCCAGTTTGGAATGGGTACCATCAGTCCAACTGGAGGTGGGGCTTGTTTGGGATTCAGTTCAGTTCAGTCGCTCAGTCGTGTCCAACTCTTTGCGACCCCATGAATTGCAGCACTCCAGGCCTCCCTGCTCATTACCATCTCTCAGAGTTCACTCAGTCTCATGTCCATTGAGTCCGTGATGCCATCCAGCCATCTCATCCTCGGTCGTCCCCTTCTCCTCCTGCCCCCAATCCCTCCCAGCATCAGAGTCTTTTCCAATGAGTCAACTCTTCGCATGAGGTGGCCAAACTACTGGAGTTTCCCAGGGTTGATCTCCTTCAGAATGGACTGGTTGGATCTCCTCCTTGCAGTCCAAGGGACTCTCAAGAGTCTTCTCCAACACCACAGTTCAAAAGCATCAATTCTTCGGGAAATAATTTAAGAGGAAATGTGCAATGGCTTGTTTACTGCTAAGTCACTTCAGTCGTGTCTGACTCTGTGCGACCTCATAGACAGCAGCCCACCAGGCTCCCAGTTCCTGGGATTCTCCAGGTAAGAACACTGGAGTGGGTTGCCATTTCCTTCTCCAATGCATGAAAGTAAAAAGTGAAAGTGAAGTCGCTCAGTCCTATCCAACTCTTAGCAACCCCATGGACTGCAGCCTACCAGGCTCCTCCGTCCATGGGATTTTCCAGCAAGAGTACTGGAGCGGGGTGCCCTTGCCTTCTCCAATGACTTGTTTAGTCAGATGCATGTTTTTATGGTATTGGAATAGCACCATGGACTATTTTAGTCGTGATTTCCACTCTTAAAGTTTTCCTAAGATTCTCTTTGGGATATAACTTGATAAAATTAAAATCATCCTTGCTAGCTAGATAGTATGTCTATTATGTGTGCTATACCTATAGTATATTTCATGTGACTTAAAATTTATAACTCCTTATATTATTTTGTAACACAGGTTCAATTTTCTAACCACTTACTTTCATCTTTGCCCATCTGTTTTCCCATGTGCAAATCAAAGATCTTCCTTCTCTGACACCTAATCTTCCCTCTCATTATTTTTCATGTCATTTATATGCCTGCGGGTACAGGGAGAATAGAACTGTAGCAATAAAAAAGCAGGCAATATGCCGATATCTTTGGAAGTTTGAAGTTCTTGTAAGACTACTCATTACTTAGCATTTAGTTTTCTTCCAGAAAACAAAACAAAATGAATGACATTATCAACAACAAAATCAAACAATCTAGTCCAGACCATCAGCTGTTTCTTGTATGTGTTAATTGATTTCAATCTGAAAGCTGGCATATAGCCTGGAATTAATTTTTATAATTTGCTTCTTCTCTATGGGAAATGGATCCACAGGAAACTGATGAAGAGGATAAGTTTTTATAACCATCTCCTACGTAAGCCTTATTATACTAATGCGTGTGATAGAAATAAATGAATGTGACTAAAACAAAGCAAAAGACGATTTGAGTATTTTTAAGAAAGTGTTGCAACAAATAAATATGTGATGAGCCAATACAGTGGGGGAAGATCTCTAAACAGAATCATTTTTCTTGAAAGATGCTGTTAAAGATAGGAACATTTCTATGGAAGATTTCTGAAGTGTACACTTGAGTCAAACAATCTTAATAAATAAAATGTTATCTTAGTTGAAGTTTTTAGCTGACAAGTAGCCGAAAACTACACTAGCAAAATTTAAAAGTATCCAGGAAAAACTTCAACATTTAGCTTATCATTTGAAAACTGCCATGCCAACAAATATTGTCTACTTTTTAAGCCAAACATATTTTTCATATGTTTTAGAGGCTTTGTAGATACAAATAAACATAATAAAAGTTACAAAAATGCATTAATTAATTAATTTACTAAAACTTTAGTTAGTACTAATCTGTTATGGGAACTAAGATATACATCAGTCAAAGAAGAACATATGAGCAATCTCACTTAAGAGACAGACAGAAGAACATATAAAGTAAAACACAATGTTCTTTAGCAAAATCGATATTGTAAATTTGAGTAAAATTAACTATAAATGTCATGAAATATATTAAAAAACAATTTCACTGGCCTGTTATAATAGGCCAAAATTATGTAAATGCAATGTCATCATCTTTGCACATTTAATGAATATTAAAGAGATGCTATAGAAATAAGAAACATAATTTCTTATAATAATACTGCTGCTGAATTTTATATAAATACTGCATCATATTATATTTTGAAATTTTATACAACTAGGTGCATTAGACAAAAGTCAGTTGAATAAAAGAAATTAATAGGGAAGAGTTAGCCTATGATGAAAGAATTAAATCACTCAGATTTAACAACATTAATTCAAACACAGTGAATATTATGTAAGATAATATTGTTTATGATGAAATTTATGTAAGATGAAGAATCTAGGAGATAAAACTGATTTTATGAACAAGTTGCAATATTAATTGAATAAATCACTACACATATATGATCAAAGCTAAGAAAAATCTGCTTAGAAAGAAAGGCTGGAATAAACGTATCTAATACTATATTGATAGTGAGAACTTTTGGAAGAGAGCCTGGATAATCTCTTGTTACTTTACATTTTACTTCAATGCTCAGAACAAAGACTAATTAGTTTTATAAGAATAAAATCAAGTAAACTTTCTTAAAATGAATGAAATGAAACCTTACTCCAATGATGGCATTGCTTTTCTCAAAGTCCAGCAGCAAGACCCTATACTTGATATATTACTCAGATGTCCTAGCATATAAATGAGCTTGTGCATGATTGAAATGAGCAAATGCTTATTTCTCATTGCTTTATTGCCACTTTTGGGGTGGAGTTAGATGTAAAGCTCAGTATAAGAAAGTTGGAAGAGAACAGCAATTCTGCCATATCTATAGTGCAAGTAGTATCTCTAGTTATATCTAGCAATAGCCTATATTTTTCCTCTTTTGGAGGAAATAAAGCAGCACTGACACAAAGCAGCATTGACACCGTCTAAAAAGTTAAAAACAAACACTAATTAGTGTTTGCTTTTAAAGGACATATATTAAAATTGGAAAACTATAGACAGAAAAGATTAGCCTGGCCCCTGTACAAAGATGACATGCAAATTTGTGAAGCACTCCATATTTTTTTTTATCAATAGGTAACTGGATTAAGATGTGGTATACATATACAACAGAATATTACTCAGACATAAAAAAGAATGAGATATTGCTGTTAGCAGCAAAATGGATGGGCCTAGAGAATATTATATTTAGTGAAACAAGTCAAAGACAAATATTAATGATATAACATGTGGAATATAATAATACAAATGAATTTATATTCATAAAAGAAACAGACTCACAGATACAAAAAAGAAACTTGTGGTGTGATCTCTGCTCCTTTTCTTATTAAATAAAGCTTTCCAATAACTAGTGTTACAATAAGCATTTATGCTGTACATACATTAGTGAACACATATATTCTTTGCCCATTTGAAAATGGTGTTTAAAATATATGCTTCTGTGTCAAGTATCACTCTATGTGAAAGAGAAGAATAAATCTCATGTTGACCAACAATTCAGACAATAACTTTGAATATCCACATCTCCATGTTTTCAAAAGAACAAATAAAGCTTTGGTCTCTCTCTGGTGATATTTTATTTTCATTCCACATCTCACTTCTTTGTCATTTGAATTCATACTCTTATAATGTAGAGAGATTTTATTTTTCTTTTCATGGTAGTAAAACCGTTTTTAGTGTGTTCTTACTCCTTTAGCTACAGAGAAGTTTTGTTTAATACACCAATAAGAAATGTGTTCTCAATGAATGAAAGTGAAAAGTGAAAGTGAAATTAAAATAAAAGTGAAAGTGAAATTAAAATAAAATTAAAGTATGAAAAAGGAGGCCGATTGATTCATTCAGCAATAAAGAATCCACCTGCAATGTAGGACTTGCAGTTTCCATCCCTGGGTCAGGAAGATCCCCTGGAGAAGGAAATGGCAACCCATTCCAGTACTCTTGCTTGGGAAATCTCAGGGACAGAGGAGACTGACAGGCTACAATCTATAGGATTGCAAAAGTGTCGGACACGACTTAGCAACTAAACAACAACAATAACAATTCCTTACAAAGTCAAGACTGTTGATGTTTGTTATGTTTCTATCAGTAATATGTTAGGTTTTCAAACAACTCAAAGATATATAGACAGGATATGTGATTTCTTTCTAGTGCTTAAAGTCCAGTTGGGGAGATAAGCCTTACACTTGAAACTTCTCCTTATAAAAATATAAATTATTTATAAAAATATAAATTCTATACAAATCAAACTCCTGTATGTGCACTCTGAAATAGGTGAGGCCATATGGCTGATGTCATAAGGGTATGCTCGATTGCTTATTGAAAGAGCTTGAGCTGAAGGATGTTTTGAAATAGTTACAACTGTTTATTGTACAGAAGACAATGGCATACAAATGTAAGAATCAAGCATTTGAGGATTATGTAAATAACTATCTTCTGGGAAAAGCACAGGGAAAAAACCCAAGCTGTACTACACAGAGCTATTTGATGGAGGACTTTGAATAATAGACTCAAGAAATGACTTAAATTATTTCAAGTTAAGAAAGTATCACCATTATTTAAGAAATTATTTGCTTGGAAATGAAGTACCGCTTAAGTTTATTTAGTAAGTATGTTTGGCTTTGTTCAACTTCATTCAACTTTAAGCCCACTTTTCTTTTGTAGAATGAAATAGCCCTAAGATAGGGTCTTAAGGTCTAGAACTAGATTTAGGGGGAGAAGAAAAGATAAGTATCAAGCTCTGGAAGTACACTTGATGAGGGCAAATGCAGCCTGGTATTTAAGGTGAGTCAGAGGTAAATGCCAGAAGAGATACATCAAGTAAAAGTGATACAAAGCAAACAAAGAAAAATATAGTAAGATGTTAGCAACAGGGAATAAAGAAAGCTACAGAGCAGAGCAAGGCAAACAAGAGCTAGAATTTGTTCATATACTGAGATCCTTGGTGTTTCATTTTACTGGATACATGGTTCTTAAGTATATTGTGTGTGTGAGTGTATGTGTGTGTGTACGCTCAGTTGTGTCCAATTCTTTGCAACCCTAGGGACTGTAGCCTGCTAGGCCCCTCTGTCCATGAGGTTTCCCAGAAAGGATACTGAAGTGGATTGCCATTTCCTCTTCCAGGGGATCTTCCCAACCCAGGGACTGAACCCATGTCTCCTGGGTCTCCTGCATTGACAACAAGACTCTTTACCACTAAACCTGTGAAATTGCTCATCATTTGTGTGGGCAGTAAGCATCAAGCACTTTGGGAAGGAATTCGGTTTCACTCCTTAAGAAGCTAAACAGCAAAAGCTAGAAAATAGACTGGTATTATTTTCTAAAAATAGATTATTTGTGCTGTGGGGCAGGAAGGAAATCCCACAATTAATAAAAATATGGTGAATCACAAATCATTAGTAGTCAGTAGCCGTTAGAGAATTGGAGGTACTAGAAGGAAATAAATTGAATGAGGATGTTAGAAAATATTTATTATTGGAATAGGGACTAAAAAAAGGGAGAAGGAATTTAAACAATTGGGTCTTCTAACCTGGCTATGTTGCTTTAATATTACATTAATATATTTTATGACTATCAGAATCTTTGTTTGCCAGAACTTGGATATACCCTGTTACCTTTTTATGAATTGGGGATCCATCCAAAGAAAAAAAATACTGGAAATTATATTACCATTTACATGGGAATATTTGAGGCACAGGGTGAATTATATTGAAGGACTACTTAGATTTATTGGCTCCTATTAGAAGAAAAATGTATCATCCATAATTTTTTTTTACATCTAAATTTACTTCTGCTTCCAATCTATTCATTTTGGCATGTATGCACTCAGTTTATCAATGAGAAAGAATCAATAAATCATCTATGGTGGGTATAGAACTATTTTATAATGCTAAAGGGTCTGTGGTTCCTGTACGTGTTACAGTCTTCTAGTATTTCTGATCCTTTCCCTTTATATAAGGTATGTTGATTCACATCTTCCTATTAAAACAGGACATATGACCTTTCCCGGTGGTTCAGACGGTAAAGAGCTTGCCTGCAATCCAACAGACCCTGGTGCGATCCCTGGGTCAGGAAGATCCCCTGGAGAAGGAAATGGCAACCCACTCCAATATTCTTGCCTAGAAAATCCCATGGACAGAGGAGCCTGGCAGATTACAGTTCATGGGGTTGTAAAGAGTCAGACACGACTGAATGACTTCACTTTTTCAACTATTTTAGAGCATGAATTTTTGTGCTTCTTCCTTTTTCTGTAATGGTAGTCCTATTAAGCCAAAGATGTAAGGTTAAGGAGCTCAGACACTTGAACTGGTCACAGAGGAGTTTCTGCTGTGTGCTGTGTACAGAAGTCCCTGCAAATAAGGAAGAGTCACCAGATTTCCCTCACTGCCCTTCATACATCTACACGATGGCCTGCATCTCACAGAAGCTGCCCTCTCTTAGTTCATGGACCACTGCCAAGTCGAGTACAAGCAGGAAAGAGCAAGATTTTAGTAAATTAAGTTTTAAAATAAAAATAAATTTATATTTTCAAAAAATGGTTTTTAGTTTTTAAATTCTTTTTTAAAATTTAAATTTATTTTAATTGGAGATTAATTACTTTACAATATTGTAATTACTTTACAATATTGTATTGGTTTTGCCATACATCAAACATGAATCTGCCACAGGTGTACACGTGTTCCCCATCCTGAACCCCCCTCCTTCCTCCCTCCCCGTACCATCTTTCTGGGTTGTCCCAGTGCACAAGCCCCAAGCATCCTGTATCATGCATCAAACCTGGACTGGCAATTTGTTACATATATGATATTTTACATGTTTAAATGCCATTCTCCCAAATCATCCCACCCTCACCCTCTCCCACAGAGTCCAAAAGACTGTTCTATACATCTGTGTTTAATTTAGTTTTTAAAGGATTACATCCTTTAAAAATTAACTTCTTTATAAAATGAGTGAGATGGTGGATTTTTTTCTTTAAAGAAACACAAATGTTTAATGGTTTTGCATACCAATATAAAGCTAGTAGATGTGGTAAAATTCCAGCAGAACTATTCAAATTGCTAAAGTATGATGCCATCAAGATTTTGCATTCATTATGTCAGCAAATCTGGAAAACACAGCAATGGCCAAAGGACTGGAATAGGTCAATCCTCATACCCAATTCCCAAGAAGGGTATACCAAAGAATGTGCTGCTAACCATCAGACAGTTATACTCATCTCCCATGCTAGTAAAGTCATGCTTAAAATCTTGCATGCTAGGCTTCAGCATTATATGAACCAAGAATTTCCAGATGTCCAAGCTGGGTTTAAAAAAGGAAGAGGAATGAGAGATCAATTTGCCAATGTTCTCTAGACTATAGAAAAGCAAGGAAATTTCAAAAACATCTATCTCTGTTTCATCGACTATGCTATAAAACCTTTGACTGTGTTTATCCTGACAAACTGTGGAATATTCAGTTCAGTTCAGTTCAGTCACTCAGTCGTGTCCAACTCTTTGGGACCCCATGAATTGCAGCATGCCAGGCTTCCCTATCCATCATCAACTCCCAGAGTTCACTCAAACTCAAGTCCATTGAGTCGGTGATGCCATCCAGCCATCTCATCCTATGTCTTCCCCTTTTCCTCCTGCCCCCAATCCCTCCCAGTATCAGAGTCCTTTCCAATGAGTCAACTCTTCGCATGAGGTGGCTGAAGTACTGGAGTTTCAGCTTTAGCATCATTCCTTCCAAAGAACACTTAGGACTGATCTCCTTTAGAGTGGAAAGCTATTAGAGAGATGTTAATACCAGACAATCTTATCCGTCTCCTGAAAACCCATATGTAGGTCAAGAAACAGCAGTTAGAACTCTATATGGAACAACTGATTGGCTCAAGTTGGAGAAAGGAATATGACAGGGATGTCTGCTGTCACCCTGTTTGTTTAACTTATACGCTAAGCACATCATGAGAAATGCCAGGCTGGATGAGTTACAAGCTGGAATCAAGATAGGAAGGAGAAACATCAACAATGTCTGATATATGGATCAGTCAGTTCAGCTGCTCAGTCATGTCTGACTCTTTGCAACCCCATGGACTGCAATATTACAGGCTTCTCTGCCCATCATTAACACCCAGAGCTTGCTCAAACTCATGTCCATCAAGTCATTAATGCCATCCAACCATCTCATCCTCTGTCATCCCCTTCTCCCACCTTCAATCTTTCCCAGCATCAAGGTCTTTTCTAATGAGTCAGTTCTGTGCATCAGGTCAGCATCAGTCCTTCCAGTGAATATTCAGGACTGATTTTCTTTAGGACTGACTGGTTTATCTCCTTGCAGTTCTAGGGACTCTCAAAGTGTTCTCCAACACTACACTTCAAAAGCATCAATTCTTTGGTGCTCAGCTTTCTTTATGCAGATAATGCCCCTCAAATGGCAGAAAGCAAAGAGGAACTAAAGAGCCTTTTGATGAGGGTGAAGGAGGAAAGTAAAAGAGCCAGCTTAGGACTAAATATTAAAAAAAAAAAAACTAATATCATGGGATCTGGCCCCATTATCACATGGCAAATAGAAGGGGGAAAGCTGGAAATAGTGACGAATTTCCTCTCTTGAGCTCCAAAGTCACTGTGGATGCAGACATGAAATCACAAGACAATTGCTTCTTGGCAGGAAACCAATGACAAATCTAGACAGTCTGTTGAAAAGCAGAGACATTACTCTGCCAACAGATATCCATATAAGTCAAGGCTATGGTCTTCCCAGTGATTGTACAGTTATGAGAGTTGGACCATAAAGAAGGCAGAACACTGAAGACTTGATACCTTCAAACACTGGTGCTGGAGAAGACTCCTGAAAGTTCCTTGGAAAGCAAGCAAGGAGATCAAACCAGTCAATCATAAGGGATATCAACCCTGAATATTCACTGGAAGGACTGATGTTGAAGCTGAAAGTCCAGTATTTTGGTCATCTGATGCAAACAGATGACTCATTGGAAAAGTCCTTGATGATGGGAAAAGAAGAGGACAGAAGGAGAAGAGGCTCACAAGGAGGCCTAGTGTGATGCAGTCCATGGGGTCACAAAATGTCAGACACAACTGGGCAACTGAAGAACAACAACACTAAAAATCCGATTCCCGATATTTTTGGAAAAATGTCAGTAATTCATCCATATACCTTTAAACCTCTACTACAGACTATAGAATGTTTAGAATAGAGATATTCTGATGTCTGCAAATGGAAAGTTTAACGTGATAAAACTGTAACTTTTGGTACTCATTTTGACAGTCGAGTGAAAACTATGAATGAAGGAAAAAGATTTCTCTGATAGATTTAAAAACCATTTCAACATTGGGTTAATTTCAAGACAAACCATTCACTGTATGCATATGTATTTATATGTATGCATTTATAAAATATGTATTTATATAAACACACACACATATAAATATATATAAAATGTGTGTGTATACACACACACACATACACACACATACACACACACATATTTCACCCATGTCCTTAAGAAAATCATCTTCTAATCAGAGGGATGAACATGCAGTACACAACTTCAATAAAATTGTAAGTGCTATACTTACAATTATTAAAAAGTTTATAGGAATTTAGAAGAGAAAGATACTGTCTACTTATTAAAGAAAAAAACATACAGTTCAGTTCAGTTCGGACACTTAGTCTTACCCGAATCATTGTGACCCCATGGACGGCAGCTCGCCAGGCTTCCCTTGGTTTACTCAAACTCATGTCCATCACGTCGGTGATGGCATCCAACTATTTTATCCTCTGTCGCCCCTTTCTCCTCCTGCCTGAAATCTTTCCAAGCATCATTTCTAATGAGTCAGTTCTTTCCATCAAGTGGCCAAAGTATTGGAGTTTCAGCCTCAGCAACAGTCCTTCCAATGAATATTCCAGACTGATTTCCTTTCAGATGGAATGGTTGGATCTCATAGCAGCACAAGAGACTCTCGAGAGTCTTCTGCAATACCACAGATCAAAAGCATCAATTCTTCAGCGCTCAGCTTTCTTTATAGCTCAGCTCTCACATCCATACCTGACTACTGGAAAAACCATAGCTTTGACTAAAGCTATGGGCCTTTGTTGGCAAAGTAATGTCTCTGATTTTTAATATGCTGTCTAGGTTGGTCATAACTTTTCTTCCAAGGGGCAAGTGCCTTTTAATTTCATGGCTGCAATCACCATCTGGAGTGATTTTGGAGCCCCCCAAAACAGGGAGCGAGGTGGGAGGGGGGTTCAGGATGGGGAACATGTGTATACCCAAGGCAGATTTATGTTGATGTATGGCAAAACCAATACAATATTGTAAAGTAATTAGCCTCCAATTAAAATAAATAAACTTATATTTAAAAAATCTGTCACTGTTCCTCATCTATTTGCCATGAAGTGATGAGACCAGATGCCATGATCTTAGTTTTCACTCTCTTCTTTCACTTTCATCAAGAGGTTCTTTAGTTCTTTTTTGCTTTCTGCTATAAGTATGGTGTCATCTGCATATCTGAGGTTATTTTATTTCTCCCAACAGTCTTGATTATAGCTTGTGCTTCATCCAATCCAGCATTTCTCATGATGTACTCTTCATATAAGTTAAATAAGCAAGGTGACAATATATAGCCTTGATGTACTCCTTCCCCGATTTGGAACCAGTCTGTTGTTCCATGTCCAGTTCTAACTGTTACTTCTTGACCTGCATACAACTTTCTCCGGAGGCAGGTCAGGTGGCCTGGTATTCCCATCTCTTGAAGAATTTTTCACAGTTTGTTGTGATCCACACAGTCAGAGGCTTTGATATAGTCAATAAAGCAGAAGCAGATGTTTTTCCTGAACTCTTTTGCTTTTTCGATGATCCAGCAGATGTTGGCAATTTGTTGTTGTTGTTTTTAATTTTTATTTTTTTGATTAATTAATTAATTAATTTTTTATTTTACTTTACAATACTGTATTGGTTTTGCCATACATTGACATGAATCCGCAACGGGTGTACATGAGTTCCCAATCTTGAACCCTCCTCCTACCTCTTCCTCTGCCTTTTCAGCTTGAACATCTGGAAGTACATGGTTCATGTACTGTTGAAGCCTGGCTTGGGGAACTTTGAGCATTTCTTTTGTGTGATGTGAGCAAAATTTGGCATTAGTTTGAACATTCTTTGGCTTTGCCTTTCTTTTGGATTAGAATGAAAACTGACTTTTTCCAGTCCTATGGCCACTGCTGAGTTTTCCAAATTTGCTGGCATATTGAGTGTAGTACTTTCACAGCATCATCTTTTAGGATTTGAAATAGCACAACTGGAATTCCATCACCTCCACTAGCTTTGTTTGTAGTGATGTTTTCTAAGGCCCACTTGACTTCACATTCCAGGATATCTGGCACTAGGTAAGTGATCACACCATCGTCATTATCACCACACAGAGATACATCAAATAGCTTGAGTCATTTATTCCCACATGGCTGACTTGGAATGTAATAGTCAAGGATAATTTCCATTGACCCAACCAATGCTTTCCATCATTACTTGTGTCTGGACCACTCAAGAAGTCTAAGAGGAAAAAGGACTACTCAGAAGTTTGTCACATATATAGAAGAAACAGCCAAATAGCGTCCAGTTTCATAGAATGTACTATAATTAAATAATAACTAAAAAATGATACAACATATCTAACGGTATCTAAATCTAAGAACAGCACTGAACTGGCCAATCAACAAAAAGCAGTTAGAGAAGCAATACATTTAAAAGTACTAAGATTTGCAGCATAAAGATTACACTGCTCCATTAAGAACGAATGATGGCTTATTCAAAAATAAGCTGCCAACAGACATTATTTACTCCTATGTAAAATTCTTACAGATTTCAATTTGTACAAGTTGAGCAGACAGTCTCTAACTAACTCAAAAGACTAAATTTTCTCACATTGCTATTCCAGAGTAGAGGCTTCACAGTGAGGTAGAAAAGTATAGACCTGAAAGTCAGAAAAACTATCCTTGGATTCCACTTGCTGGAAAAGGAAATTCAGTATGTTATTTCTTAGGTTTCTCATTTGAAAAAAGCAGACAATAACAGCTTTTGGGCTTCTCAGGTGGCCCATTCAGTATAGAATCCACATGCAGTACAGGAGACCTGCGTTTGATCTCTAGATCGGGAAGATACCCTAGAGAAAGAAATGGCAAAACACTCCAGTAATCTTACCTGGGAAATCACAGAGGAACCTAGCAGGCCCTGGGGTTACAGGGACTGCTGTAGTTCCTGGGATTACAATGACTTGGACACGACTTAGTGACTAAACCACCATCACCCTATGTATTTTGGGCTTCCCAGGCGGTGCAATGGTAAAGAATCCACTTGACAATATAGAAGACATAGGTGACATGGGATCAGTTCCTGGGTTAGAAAGATCCCCTGGAGGAGGAAATAGCAGCCCACTCTAGTATTCTTGCCTAGAGAATCCCATGGACAGAGGAGTCTGGCAGGCTACAGCCCATAGGGTCTCAAAGAGTCGGACACAGCAGAACACTCATAGGCTTTTAATAAGAATAAACAAGCTATTATACATATAACCCAAAATGTTAAAATTGTAAATTCCCTAAGTTGCCAAGATTTGTTAGTTATGACATACCAAAGATACATTGCCAAAAAATAAATCTGTAATGGAAGTGACCAAGAATCAGCTTCAGAAATCCCTCAGGAAGCCCTTAGTCAGATAGAGATCAAAATAAAAAATGCTGGTCAATAGGAATATAAGGTAAGCCATACATGCAATTTGGAAGTTTCCAGTAGTCAACATTAAAAAGAATAAAAACAACAAAGGTGAAAATAATATATTTTATTTGACTCAGTAGATTTAATAGCATTTCAACATGTAATCAACATAAAAATTACATGATGTATTGCATTTTCAATACTAAATCTGAAATTAGGTGTGTATTCTATATTCATATGCACATGTCAGTGCAGAGCACAATTCATGTGCTTGATAATACCACATGACCATAGCTGTAGTATCAGTGTAAGTACTAACACAGTGGTTCTCAAAGTGTAATCCCTGGACTATATATCACCTGGGAACTTGGCTAGAAGTACAGATTCTCAGACTCATTCCAGATATATTGAATAAGAAATCTTAGAGGTGAGGCCAAGCATTCTGCGTTTTAATAAGCTCTTCAATTAGAATATCTACTAAAGTTTGAGCACTACTAGTTTAAAACAGCATGATTTTCAAATACTGATATGGATGCACATTACTTAGGGAGCTCGCTAAGTGTGGAATTTGGTTCTATGGTCCCACGTGGGGCCTGAGCTATTTCATTTCTAATAAGCTCCCAGTTACAAAAAAGCTACCAGATACAAAAAAGATCATGACCCAGATGACCATGATGGTGTGATCACTCACTTAGAGCCAGACATCCTGGAACATGAAGTCAAATGGGCCTTAGGAAGCATCACTATGAACAAAGCTATTGGAGGTGGTGGAATTCCAGTGGAGCTATTTCAAATTCTAAAGATGATGCTGTTAAAGTGCTACACTCAATATGCCAGCAAATATGGAAATCTCAGCAGTGGCCATAGGACTGGAAAAGGTCAGTTTTCATTCCAATCCAAAAGAAAGGTAATGCCAAAGAATGTTCAAACTACCATACAATTGCACTCATCTCATACATTAGCAAAGCAATGCTGAAAATTCTCTAAGCCAGGCTTCAACAATACAGGAACCATGCACTTCCAGATGTTCAAGCTGGATTTAGAAAAGGCAGAGGAACCAGAGATCTAATTTCCAACATCCGTTGGATCATAGAAAAAACAATTCCAGAAAAACATCTACTTCTGCTTTATTGATTATGCCAAAGCCTTTGACTACGTAGATCACAACAAACTGTGGAAAATTCTTAACTAAATACCAGATCACATGACCTCCCTCCTGAGAAATCTGTATGCAGGTCAAGAAGCAACAGTTATAACCAGACATGAAACAGCAGACTGGTTCCAAATTGGGAAAGGAGTACATCAAGGCTGTATATTGTCACCCTGCTTATTTAACNGAATGCTGAAGTGGTTTGCCATTCCCTTCTCCAATGGACCACATTTTGTCAGAACTCTCCACCATGACCTGTCCGTCTTGGGTGGCCCTATATGGCATGGCTCATAGTTTCATTGAGTTAGACAAACAAAACCTCGTGCATAGCAGGACCGAGGGAAAGGAGCAGTGACCCCCACGAGAAACTGAGCCAGACATGCTGTTGAGTGTCTGAGTGTCCCGTGCTGAGGCACGGGTCAGCAGTGGCCTGCCGCGGGGACAGGGGCTCTGGCTGCGGCAGGCCTGGCAGGCATGGCGTGCGGCATGAGTCCTTTTGGAGGAGGTTGCCATCAGTGCCCCCGTAGAGCCACCGAGCAGACGACCCACACACTGGAGAACATTTATATCAAAGAAGTTCTCACACTGTTGCAAAAGTTCTAGGTTCCACAACATATTTCCCAACCTGGGGATCTGGCAAAAGGACTCAGAACCCCCAGGGAAACGGACTCTTGGAGCGCACAACAAAACCTGTGTGCACCAGGACCCAGGAGAAAGGAGCAGTGACCCCAAAAGAGCCTGAGCCAGACTTGCCTGTGAGTGTCCAGGAGTCTCTGGCAGAGGTGTGGGTTGACAGTGGCCTGCTGCAGGGTCAGGGGCACTGACCACAACAGTCCCCGGAGCTGTGGCATGCTGGCATAAGTCCTTATGAAGAAGGTAGCTATTACTGCCATCACTCCTACCATAGTTTGGCCCCATCTTTAATCCTAAATTGGATTAAAGATTTACTAAGCATGCCCCTGCCCACAAGAGCAGGACCCAGTTTTACCCACAGCCAGTCCCTCCCATCCTATGGGGTCAAAAAGAGTCAGACAGGACTGAGTGACTTTCACTCAGGAAGCTTTCACAAGCCTCTTACCTCATCCATCAGAGGGCAGACAGAATGAAAACCACAATCACAGAAAACTAACTGAACAATGCTGTATATAAATACCAAATATATTTTTATATATAACAAGCAATTAGAAAGTGAAATTTAAAAGATGCAACTTGTATGAACAAATACGAGGAACAGATATAATAACATATATGTAAAACCTCTACATTAATAACCAAAGAATAAAAGAAAGCCTAAATAATGGAAGTGTTTATGATGTTCATGGATTGGAAGACTAAATATTGTAATATATTGATTCTATCTTTAGATTCAATGATGTGGCAATTAAAAAAAATAAGACTTCTTTTGGATGGAAACTACAAGCTGATTTCAATTTTTTTTATATACAAAGAATAACCAAGACAATCTTGAAGAACAAAGCTGAAAAATCTATATTATCAATATCATGGCTTATTATAAAGGTATAATAATTAAGTTACTGTAACACTGGTGTAAGGATGGATAATAAATTGTATCAGTCAGAGTCTAGTGAGGAGATAGAAATCACAGTAAAGCTTATGTCAGCATGAGCATGGGCCAGAATGTCTTGGTTTCTAGGTTTTGTATTTGGTCTACCCATGGATAGCAGGTGCCTACTTATGGCAGAAAGTGAAGAGGAACTAAAAAGCTNAAAATCACTGCAGATGGTGACTGTAGCCATGAAATGAAAAGACGCTTACTCCTTGGAAGAAAAGCTATGGCCAACCTAGACAGCATAATAAAAAGAAGAGACATTACTTTGCTGACAAATGTCTGTCTAGTCAAAGCTATGATTTTTCCAGTAGTCATGTATAGATGTGATAATTGAACTAGAAAGAAAGCTGAGTACCAAAGAACTGATGTTTTTGAATTGTGGGTTTGGGAAGACTCTTGAGAGTCCCTTGGACTGCAAGGAGATCCAGCCAGTTCATCCTAAAGGAAATCAGTCCTGTATATTCATTGGAGAGACTGATGCTAAAGTTGAAAATCCAATATTTGGGGCACCTGATGCGAGGAAAAGACTTTGATGCTGGAAAAAATTAAAGGCAGGAGGAGAAGGGGATGACAGGAGATGAGATAGTTAGATGGCATCACTGATGTGATGGACATGAGTTTAAGGAGGTTCTAGGAGTTGGTGGTAAACAGGGAAGCCTTGTGTGCTGCAGTCCATGGGGTCGCAGAGTCAGATGACTGAGCAACTGAACTGAAGCTTCCAGTAATGTTGATGCTGTTGATCCAGATGACACTTGAGTTAATCAGGTACTGAGCAGTGGTGGTCAACCCCAGTGTAATCTCCAGGGTTGAGAACACAGGTCTATAATCTGAAAGAGGCTGCTGCTGCTAAGTCGCTTCAGTCATGTCCGACTCTGTGCGATCCCAGAGACGGCAGCCCACCAGGCTCCCCTGTCCCTGGGATTCTCCAGACAAGAACACTGGAGTGGGTTGCCATTTCCTTCTCCAATGCATGAAAGTGAAAAGTGAAAGTGAAGTCGTTCAGTCGTGTCCAACTCTTTGCGGCCCCATGGACTGCAGCCTACCAGGCTCCTCCATCCATGGTGGAGAGTACCAGTGGATTTTCCAGGTGAGAGTACTGGAGTAGGGTGCCATCACCTTCTCCACTGAAAGAGGCTAGGGAGTGTTTTATAAGGCAGATTATTGGAGAAAGAACTGCAAGTCCCATCCTCCCATGGCAGACTATAATGTCATTAGTACTTCTTTCACCTAAAGCTTAGTAAGGGTATCTTTAAGGAGGCTTCTTGAAGAATTTGCAATAGTTCTCCTAGAGTTGGTGTTTCATCTTCAAGTTCCTGCCCATGATATCTGTAGTAGTAGGAATGATGGCAGTGAGTTTACTCTGGCTGGGGAGCCAAGTTGAGTTGTGTTGTGCCTGGGAATAAATTCCCTTTTAAGGTGGATAAATGGATGTTTGTGATTTTCTGTGGTCCAAATGTGAACCCTGAAGAAATGAAAACTTACCTCAAAACACCTTTAGTCCTGACCAAGAGGATTACATGAAAGCTATAACAGGATTTCACAGCCAGATCCTGGATTCAATGGAACAGAGAAAACTGGTGGAAGATGGCTGGTCGACAAAGAGCCCCAGCCAGAAAGAGAAAAACAAATATCATATAATATCACTTATATGTTGAATCTTAGATATATACATATATATATACTCACACACACATACATATATGAATAAATGTATTTACAAAACAGAGATAGACCCATAGACATAGAAAACAAGCTTATAGTCTCCAAAGTGGAAAGGTAGAGGAGGGATAGACTAGGAGTTTGGGGTTAATAGGTACACACTACCTTAGATAAAGAGATGGTTGGAGACACCATTGATTCAATGGACACATACTAGGGCAAACTCTGGGAGCTGGTGAAGTACAGGGAGGCCTAGCGTGCTGCAGTCCAAGAGGTTACTAAGAGTCCATGACTTGGCGAATGAACAACAACAACAACACCCTATATAAAATAGATAACCAACAATGACCTATTGTATAGTACATGGAAATATATTCAAGAACAAACACACACACACACACACACACAAAGAGAGAGAGAGAGCGAGCCTCAGTGCTATTCTGGGAATTACAGCTAAAGGGGCTCTGCATGGGAGATTGTTTTGTATCTATGAGAGCACACATGAGGGAAAGAGTAGTTTAAATATTATAACATTTTATTTATATATTATACATATTTATATATGTACAAAATAAGTATTATTATATGCTTATACTTATTATTTTTAATATTTTTCCATACCCAGAAGAGGTCAACTAAGAAACAGCCCTGAAACTCTGCATTCTAAACCAGGAAGGATCTCCAATGATCTCTAAGGATCTTCTGATGATCACCTTTGTCCATCCCGTAAGGAATTTTAGCCAAGTTTCTGGTGGAAAAGGGTCTTCTACCAGAGACCCAAGGCTCAGAACATTAATCTAGAGAACATTAGCATTCATTTTCCTACTGAAGAAAATTCTAATGCCACTTGCCTAACCTTCCCCTTAGCAACACAAGGATAATAGTCTTTTACTGATCTTTAGCTCCTTCCTCTCTAATCTAATTAGTGTTTTCTCTAGAACATCACAGGGCAAAAGTGATGCAGGGACTCCAGTCACTCCCCACAACAGATCCTGTTGCAATAACAACAGAAGTCACCTGGGGGCCCCTTTAATGAGACTGGGCCCCTTTAATGAGACAGGTCCAGAGCTCAATGACCCCAACTAGATAGCCCCTTGTCAGGCTGAAGAAGTTACAGAAGATAGATCTCTGCCTTTCATCTTCCCAATAAAGTTTTTTTTGGATTTATGTTTCTCAGGGAGGATTTGAGGCTGAAGGTAGATGCCACCATACTTTCTGCCCCCCAGCATAAATCAATTGGAGATTCATCCCCTATGGACTGATATTCTAAGACAAGAATAGCAGGACAATTAAGAGAGGATGGTGGGCCTTGCCCGGAACACATATTTCTCATCTTTGAAGTCAGGAGACCTCCCTGACCACACATGTACAGAAAAGCTCCTTGGAGGTCAAAAGGGTAGTGATGCCAAGGGATGTTCTACCCATACAAGTTTCTGGTAGAATCCATCTTGGCTAAGAGATGTGTGCATGCACATCGGAGGTTCCTGAGATATAGCAAATATGCACCTGAACAAGGCAAGTTAAACTGATTGGCCAAACGAAACCTGGAAGAAATGCTCCATAAAAGTAACTCAAACTGCCATAAGGGTACAACTCAGGGACTTCTTTCCTTTAGAGTCTGCCCATGTGTCTATCCACATATACTGCATGCTTTTTTCTCCTAATAAATACTTTACTTGCTTCACTAAATAAAAAAGAAAAGAGAGAAAGGTTGTGGAGACTAGAAGAATGTGTTGTGCTGTGCTGTGCTGTCACTTCAGTTGTGTCCAACTCTGTGCCACCCTATGGACTGTAGCCCACCAGCCTCTCTGGCCTTGGGATTCTCCAGGCAAGAATAGTGGAACAGGTTGCCATTTCCTTCCCCAGGGGATCTTCTCAATGATCAAACACATGTCTCTTAAGTCATCTGCATTGGCAGGAGTGTTCTTTACCACTAGCGCCACTTGGGAAGAGCAAAAATGAATAGTCATGTCAATGTCACAATGGCATCTTGTGAGTCCTGTTTATTCAATACAAAAACTAGGTATTTTATAAAATCCTATATGTACTATCTGTGTGTTTTTTTTTTTTCTCTCCAAATAATCAAAGGCTAGATGAAAAGGGAAACCACTGATCATTAAATCAGTTACAAAGAAAAGCCAGATCCTAGAATTAACACTGAATTTTATCACAGCATCATAAATAGTCAGTAAAACACACATTTTCTACCAAGATCAAGAGAGTATGTCACTATAGAATGAAAGTCTGTTAAAATTATTTACTTTGAAGTTTCCTGTTAACGGCATATCTGCATGCTATAGCTTTGACTCAATAACATTTTTTCTTACAAAAGAAAAAAAAAATCCATTTCAAAGTGCTCTAGAAGAGAACACTGACTGCTAAGAAATTAAAAATCACAATTAAATGGGTTTGTAGGTTTTACTGATGTATGTTGGTTTTTGATCAAAACATATCAACTTTCAAGTTTGAAAAGAGAAAGATATACAAGGAAATTTATCATAATTGACCTGCTTTCTTATGGGTTTTAATTTCTATTATTTCAAAACAAAATATTTCCTATTGATTCAGAGCTTATTGAACCAATCTGGTATTATGTATCATGCACAAAACTTTATCCACAAAGATACAGGTTTCCTCCCTAAAATCCCCTTACACTGCTTAGAAGACATGATGGATTATAGTATGTACAGAAAAAAAACCCTCTACATTATTTCAATGAACGCTTAAAAGTGGCATATGTGAGAAACAATTATTGTGGGAGTAAAGGGTGGCTAAATTTTATTCAGGAGAAAAGCATTAAAATACCAATAGTTAGTTCAACATTCAGTCAATAATTGCATTAATCTCTGGGGGGGGCATCTATACACCAGGCTTTGTCTTTGGAAGATATTAAAATTTGCCTCTTAAAAAATATGAAATATGTGTAGTAACATAGTTTCATAGCCCATAATAAGGCCTTGTTAGCCTAGAAGTTGTTGAAATTCAATCTGCAAATCTAATTATCGCTCATAACACTATATTGACTCAAATATGTCACCTTTTCCCGACACAGCTTCCCTTTTCAATTTAAAGTTAGGTATACTAGGAAGGAGAATACAATGGCAACCCACTCCAGTATTCTTGTCTGGAAAATCCCATGGACAGAGGAGCCTGCAGTCAATGGGGTTGCAAAGAGTGGAACACAATTGATCCACTTCACTTTCATGCATTGGAGAAGGAAATGGCAACCCACTCCAGTGTTCTTGCATGGAGAATCCCAGGGACAGGGGAGCCTGGTGGGCTGCCATCTCTGGGGTCGCACAGAGTCAAACACGACTGAAGTGACTTAGCAGCAGCAGCAGCATACTACTAGAAAGAAGAATTATAGAAGTATTAGAATTCTGAATTTTTTCAGACTCAGCAGTCTCCAAATATTGTTAACATTATCAATTCTAACAAAATATTTGTTGAAGTGACAATAAATTCTAAAGATGATTAAATGTTGAACTAAAAGATTACTTTTAGATCAGAACCCTCTTCTATTTCTCAAAGGAATGTTATATTTTCTGGTTGAATGTGTGTTTATGAAAAACTGATAATGAAGGGGGGATTTTTAAAAATCATACTCTATTACTAGTAGCTATTAAGCACTGATGCTATGCCAGGCAGGAACTATGTTGGAATCTAGGGGAAATAAATGAGTGAGACACATCTCCTGATCTCTGAAAGCCACAATTAGGAATAGAGTCTGACAAGTAAATGCACAATTCACAAAAAATATTAGGTATTGCTACAAGATATGAATAATGGGCTATTTTAACAGAGATTGGAACAATTAACTCTGTCTAGATAAACTGGAAACAATTTCAAAAGAGAAGACATTTTAAGAAGGGGAGAAAGGGGGAAAAGGGAGACTGGGACATATTTGTGGCATATGAATGATTGAAAGATGGAGGAAAATGACAATTCAGAATCCATTTTTACTGAAGTTTCAGGCTTTGTGTCATCACTTAGTACCTTAGTGGACATGTAAAAGCTTTTCAGTAAACATGTGATGATTGAATGATTCCAGTAGATGCAGGATAAGGAAATATTGATGCCTCATCCTATACTTGTATCTGTTCAACACGTCTAAACTTGTTTAAAAAAAAAATCTGCAGCTCTCCATCCATAGCTCTGGTAAACTAGGAAAGAGGTAAGAGCTACAACAGGTTAGAGAGAGGAAGTTCTGCTTCATGTCTTCCAGTCTAGGCCCCCAGAATATCCCTTTAATAAATGCCAAGCAAGTATGTCCTCGAAAAGTACATGCTGCTAGAAGAAAATTCTGGAGCAACACAACAGTTTCTGTTTAAAGAAAAATAAAAAGGTGATGTTCAAAAAAGGAAGAAGGCATGCATCTTGAATTTAATTCTAAAAATATGCATGAAAGGAATAATCGGTAAGGAGGCAAATCCAAAAGATAGAAAAACCAATTCTAGTAAAACCAATAATACTGTTCTTATAGCTATGTGGCCTATAATTTATGAAAATTCTCTGCATATCATAAAGGGTTTGCAGAAGAGTGATTTCAGAAGTTAAAGGTACTGCTTCCCTCTTCAGAGAATTACTAATTAGAAGGACTAGGAAGGTGGAGGGATACGTATAACTTTCACAGTATGTCCACAAAGTGAGTAAGAGTGGCAGAATGAATGTCTCTACTAGAGGTTGGTGATTATATTAAAATTTATAACTGTATTTTTCCATATTATCAAGGGCTACTTTATCAGATTTTGTCTTCTCATCACATGGAAAAATACCTAGCCCACTGGAAGTGCTTAAGAATGGTTGCATAAAGAAACAAATGTCTAAATGGTGAATTATACATTATGAAGCAGCAGTCTTCCAAACTAATGATATGTGACTATTCAGTCTTTGACTACAAGGTCAAAATATCAAATGAAATGTATGCTCTAGTGCAGTAGTTGGTAAACTTTGGCTGTAAAGGGATAGACAGTAAATATTTCTGGTGTTGCAACCTTTCAACTCCTTCATTGTAGTGTGAAAACAACCAGTTGTTAGTCATTCAGTCATATCTGACTCTTTGAGACCCCATAGACTGTAGCCCACCAGGCTCCTCTGTCCATGGGATTCTCCAGGCAAGAATGTTGGAGGGGATTGCCATTCCATTCTCCAGGGGATCTTCCTGACCCAGGGATCAAACCCTGGTCTCCTGCAGACAGATTCCTTACTGTCTGAGCCACCAGCAGGAGGGTGACAGCCAGGAGCAACAGATAAAGAAATAGATGTGGCTTGTTCCAATACAACTTTATTTATAAGAACAGGCAATGAGAAGGATTCCCAAGGCCCACTTACTTTGTACACTTTTGTTAAAGATATGCATAAGAAATAAAACTTTAAATACTTAATTTTTATACCATTAAAAGTTAGATATTAGAGAAAAACAAATTAATATTAGATCTATAAAATTACAAAAAGAAACTTCAGAACTTTTTGGTTTATTATAAGTAATTAGGGATATAAAGTTTTTAATCTCCTTTGATCTAGAGGAGTCTATAAGAAAAGTATGCAATGTACTACTGAATTATATTGCTTAAAGATCTATTTTCATTGAAAGCAGCAAAGGCTTTGGACTATTATTGCTTTGTGGAAGAAAGATGAGAAGAGGGCAGAAATGAGGAAGGAAAATAAGGGGGAGGAGGAGAGGAAGGGAAGGAAGAAAAAATAAGAGAAGGAAGAGACCAGTTGTATGTTATTGCTTCAGGTTTTATATCCATAAGAAAATGTTTTTGCCTGGCAAGATTCACATTTTCAGAAATAACTCTGTTCCATGTTCTACTGCAATACTAAAGCTAAAAAATTTTACAACCCTAATATTTATGCAATTTATACAGAAAGTTTCTATCTTGTTTCCAAAATTGGAAGAAAGTGATGAATGCTATGATACAAAATACAGCTTTAAAAAAAAAAAAAAACTCCCTTCTCTCTAAGCAATCATGTATATGGCATATAATTTTAACTAATAACAGCAAAGTGTGCAAAAATTTATTGGTTTCTTCAGCTGCATAATGAGTTTGACTTGCAGGCACCAGAATTTAATGTTAGAAGTAAACAATTTGTCCTCCTTTCTTCCTCCTTCTTATTTTTTTTCCTAGATTTGACTAGAGATAAAAGGAAAGAAAAGTCACTCTAATGACAGTAATTGTTGCCTAATGGCAAACATACTGTCAAATTAGCCTAAGTGTCCATTTAAAAGCAAACTTTAATGTGGCTTGCTAAACTATTAAGGGTATTAGTTAAGACATGGAATTGATTTACTTCACCCATTGCATTAACCTCATCTTGCATACTCATCAGTTTCTTATACAGGGCAAAGCAAATGCACCTTGATGTTTTATAAAATTGAATTTAACATCAAGCCATTCACTTTTAAATGCTACACATTCCTATAATAATAAGAGGGTGACTAAGACAGTCAGAATCCTCATTACCGGTAACTAAATGAATTTTCAGTAATAGAGTCCTCATGGAAAATGAATTTCATGTCACTGTACACCAAATGTAATTAGTAGCAAATAGGCTTTATTTTGATAGGGTTATAGGTTCTCTGATAGAGATAGGCACCAAGAGATAGGCACTTTTTAACCTAACTGAAGGAAGTTAGAGAAAGATCAGCACTTTAATGACAATCCAGTTTCTACTTGACAATGAAAAAGGAAATAATCTGATAAAGGGTTAATATAAACATTGTGTATATAAAACAACAAAATTCTAAAATGTATATTTAATAATAAGTACATATGTGAAAATAATAAATATATATGTCTAATAAAATTGTGTATATTCAGAAATCAAACCTAATAATGCCATATGGATTGAGGATGTAAACAGGATATAGTCAACTACCTAAGGCAGCACAGTGCTTCTGGTCACTACTCTGGACTAGAAAACAGCTGAGCTTTTATCACTAATTTAATACTATGAATTAATTAAATGTTGCTGCTGCTGCTGTTAAGTCGCTTCAGTCGTGTCCGACTCTGTGTGACCCCATAGACGGGAACCCACTGTCTCTGGGATTCTCCAGGCAAGAACACTGGAGTGGATTGCCATTTCCTTCTCCAATGCAAGAAAGTGAAAAGTGAAAGGGAAGTCGCTCAGTTGTGCCAGACTCTTAGTGACCCCATGGACTGCAGCCTACCAGGCTCCTCCGTCCATGGGATTTCCCAGGCAAGAGTACTGGAGTGGGGTGCGATTATGGAGCAACATTTCCTGTTTGAAGAATCTGCTTATATTTTTAAAGCAATTTATAAATCTTTTCCCCCTACAAATTTATTCATTCAAAACCTAGCTTATTTTAGGCACCTCATTCACAGTAGGTGCCATGTTCCAGACACTGTGTGATCCCTACACTCAGCAAATTGGTTGAAACTAAATAGTCTTGTAGGTAAGGGAAGATATGAACCAACACCACATCAAACTGTATAAAACTGTGAAAGTGGAGAGAACTAGCCAGATAATAGGAGAGCACAATACTGAGAATATTAGAGAGCACTCACATTTACAGAAAAGAAAAAAAGGATACAAATTAGTGGCAAGAGCAAAGATTCACTTAGACAAGGAAATAAGGAGTCAGTTTGGTTTTTTTTTCTTGCATCATTGAAGATATAATTTGTGCACTGATTTTTGACCATAGAGAGCCTCAATGCTATTTTAACATAACATTGTTTAAAAAGTGTAATAATATTAGTAAGTTTCAACATGATGTAAAGTCCCTAGCAGTTTAATTATTATCTTACTAAATATCATTACATGATAAGTATCTAAGATCACTTTTGGATAATTACTACCAGTAAAAAGTTAAGGCTGACAATTTTTATTATTAAATTTCCAGTATATCTAGAAAAGACAAACCCAATTAACATATTTTAGAAATGTCTGAATAGTAAATTCCTATTATTTTTGAATGCTTTTAATAACTCTAAGGAAGTTAGTATTAGGGAAGGGCTACAATGTTGAATCATAGTCTTCTCCAGTTTCAGACACTTTTAGGGTGAGGGTGGTTGTAGAGTATTTTAAAATTTCTGTTGGTAATTTTTCTATGTATAAACATCTTTATACTAGTTTTTAAATTTAGCAATTCTAGTTGTCATTTATGAACTCCACACTGCAAAAGAACATGCCCATTTATATTGTTAATCAACTTTTCTCTTTCTTGCTTCTTCAAAATTGTTTACTATTCATTTATTAGTAATATTATTGGTTACTTTTTCAATTTAAATTGCATTCATAAATCTCTGCCTCTTGTATCATTAACCTTAGATCTTTACATAAAAATGGCTTTCCCTTATTCATCATCTCCTGAATCCCCTCCAAATCTATTAACTATATCTTTCCTTTTTTACTACTGAAGCTGAAAAATGTACATGTTACTCTCTAAGTGCATGCTAAGTGATTTCAGTCGCATCCAACTCTTTATGACCCCCATGGCTGTAGCCTGCCTGGCTCCTCTGTTCATGGGATTCTCCAAGCCAGAATACTGCAATGGAGTTCCACACTCTCCTCCAGGGATCTTCCCAATCCAAAGATGGAACCTGCATCTCTTATGCCTCCCACATTGGCAGGTGGGTTCTTTACCACAAGGGCTACCTGGAAAGCCTGTTATTCTGTAAATTATATGTAAATTAAATGAAAATTAGATGAAAGACATTTCAAGTTGACCATTTGGAAGCTTGGTAGGTGTGTTCTACCTAGACTTTGGAAGACACCATGGACTAAGGCTGACTTATACCTGAAAAAACATAGAATGCTGTGTTCCATGGGTGGCAGGCTTATCTGTTATGCAACAAAGTCCAGTTTAATCACTAAAGCTGTGCTGGAGAAGGGGGAGGTTTTAACTTTAATAGAAGCTCACAGAGATGTTTACAACATTACACCTGTCAAGAAATACTAATGACTGCAGTGAGAATACTCTGTGCACATGTTTGTGTATAACCAGATGACTTTTATTATTTGAAAATGACTCTAAAAGTGCAACTACCCAAAATTCACACACAGTTAAGATAATATAGCCACTTGCCATGAGGACAGGAAGGGATATAAATAAATCCATCCTGTCTCGTTTATTCTACCTATGGGTTACAATTATAACACGTATTTTAGGGGGCAATTAGCTAACACAGAAATGCTAAGGTTTTACTCCTATATATAAATATAAAGAGAAAGCAAGTGAGAATTTCCAGAATCAGTTTTTGTTGTTGTTGTTGTTGTTGTTGTTTTAAATACAGATGAAGCTTAGCTTTATGCCAAACCCACTGAAACAGTTTAAAAAGTGAGGTCTAGGTCACTTTGTCTTTCAGCTAGTTCTTCTTGTAGATTTGATGCACAGTTCTGATTGTTTATTGCAGTTATAGATGAATGCTGGAATCAATTTCGTTATCCCCTATGCCTGTTCTCATTGCCCCCCCCAAAAAATCTGGGAGTTTTATGTAACATATATATAATTACAAAAACATATATCTAATAAAATTATACAAAACACTATATTATATATAAGTATGTACATGTAAAATATATACAAACACATATAATACTAGCTACTGTTATATATGATATTAAAAAGAAATGTCTAAAGAATTTGGTGGAGAGATTTGGGATGTTGCTTGGTTGTCTTCAAGGTTCAATCTATACACAAGAATTTGTGAAAGACTTTCTTCCCTGAAGAGGTTTAATATACATATACATGAATTCCGCAATTCCCACTTAACAGAAGATAACACATATTAAAGTAACTTAAGATAATTTAAACTCATAATTTTTGTCTCCTAAGTTTGTGATCTTCTACCCACAAACTTCATAATTGTGTTTCATTTGGGGTTACACACTTATAATAAATAGTTGAAAAAGTCAAGTGATTCTAACTGATTGCTATACCAATCTCTGTCTGCTTTGTATTACTTAAAGATAAATGACATGTCATTAGATACCAAAATTATCCTAATAAGCATCAAATACTCTCAATTCAGTGGAAAAAGGGAAAGATAATGCAGCAATTAACAAATGGCTTATAAGGAAAAACTTATAAAATGATAGAGTACTCAGATTTCAATTTATATGATTGACATTTCTTTCAAATGCTCTACAATTCATATAGACAGAAATAGATGGGCCATCTGTTTTCAAGTTTCTCATCTTTTTATAGCTCAGACGTATTTGTGAGAGCCAAACATTAAGGGGGAAATGGCCTTCCTCATATGTGGTTTGCCATTTCTCATTTCTCCTTTTCAAGGTTAAACTTTTGCAGAAGAACATCCAACATTCTAAGAGCAGAAAATAGTTTCTACTCATACATCCACTTTATGTATGGACTTACACAGATTTATACAGAACTAATTTTGCTTAACGGTGTTAGGAAAATCCACTGATTTAGCTTCTAAAGCAGACAGAAAAGAAGTAGAGAATCTCCTTGATCAATAATGTCTCCACATCTTCTGAACACATAATTTCAGCCCATGATATAAGAAAAAAAAAAAAATCTTATAAGAAAACAAGATGCTGAGTCAAGGTGAAATTTCTGGTTATACCATGATGAGATAAAGGTAGAATGACTAGGTAGCCTTGTCAAGAAAAATACCTGTATGTGTTATAGTGTTTCTCCCCTTTATCATTTAAGAGTTCAAGTGTTTACATTCCTTCCTGGGTTGTAAAACAATATTCTATTCAACTACTGACACCCTGCATGCCACAAATCTTCATATCCTATGAAATCAGTATCTCAAACAGAAAGCTCTCACCCAAGAGTTCTTTCTGAACTGCAATGGATATTTAGGCAAAACATGGTCTAACTCTGTGTGAACTACCCACATATCTGGGAGAGATAACAATAAACTCAGATATGCAGATAACACCACCCTTATGGCAGAAAGTGAAGAGAAACTTAAAAGCTCCTTGATGAAAGTGAAAGAGGAGAGTGAAAAAGTTGGCTTAAAGCTCAACATTCAGAAAACTAAGATCATGGCATCTGGTCCCATCACTTCATGGCAAACAGATGGAGAAACAGTGGAAACAGTGTCAGACTATTTTGGGGGGCTCCAAAATCACTGTAGATGGTGACTGCAGCCATGAAATTAAAAGACACTTACTCCTTGGAAGGAAAGTTATGACCAAGCTAGATAGCATATTCAAAAGCAGAGACATTACTTTGCCAACAAAGGTCCATCTAGAAGGCAATGGCAACCCACTCCAGTACTTTTGCCTGGAAAATCCAACGGATGGAGGAGCCTACTAGGCTGTAGTCCATGGGGTCTAAAAGTCGGACACCACTGGCCAACTTCACTTTCACTTTTCACTTTCATGCATTGGAGAAGGAAATGGCAACCCACTCCAATGTTCTTGCCTGGAGAATCCCAGGGACTGGGGAGCCTGGTGGGCTGTCGTCTATGGGGTCGCACAGAGTCAGACACGACTGAAGCGACTTAGCAGTAGCAGCAGCAGTCAAGGCTGCGGTTTTTCCAGTGGTCATGTATGGATGTGAGAGTTGGAATGTGAAGAAAGCTGAGCACCGAAGAATTGATGCTTTTGAACTGTGGTGTTGGAGAAGACTCTTGAGAGTCCCTTGGACTGCAAGGAGATCCAACCAGTCCATTCTACAGGAGATCAGTCCTGGGTATTCTTTGGAAGGACTAATGCTAAAGCTGAAACTCCAATACTTTGGCCACCCCATGAGAAGAGTTGACTCATTGGAAAAGACCCTGATGCTGGGAGGGATTAGGGGCAGGAGGAGAAGGGGACAACAGAGGATGAGATGCCTGGATGGCATCACCGACTCGATGGACATGAGTCTGAGTGAACTCCAGGAGTGGTGATGGACAGGGAGGCCTGGCGTGCTGCAATTCATGGGGTCGCAAAGAGTCAGACATGACTGAGTGACTAAACTGAACTGAACTGTAGTATGTATCAAGGCTTTATGTATATGTATAAGTATATATGAAATTATATATATTATATATGTGTTATTATACATGTGTTATATATATAATTCACAACACTCTTCTCTGAAAATAATGTCATAGAGCCATTTTGATTAACTGCACATAAATGAAATAATTTTAAAAATGTTATATTTTTCATAAATAGCTCAAGACGTAGACATAATTTATAAAATAGAGCAGTCATGAACTATGCTTCCTCCTAAGTGTAGATGCCTGGCCATTCTCCTATACACTATTCCTTCTGAGTCTTTAAAATAAGTGACCTAAAAGTAGCAGTATTGAATTCAGTGCAGAGAGAATTCAAATCAGATCGCAGCAGGCATTACTCTTCCTTTCCAGGTACCTGACTAGTGATTTTCTAGTTATTTTGATACAGCTCCATATCCTCTTCTAGCCATCTGCTTGCTACATAAATTGAAGCATTAGATAGTATACTGAGTGGACAGAAGAGCACTTACAGGTGCTATTAAAGAAAAGACCACAATTTGTCAGTACAAAAAATGTTCTATACAAATTCTACAAAAGCAGCTTTCTGTTTCTTATGAAAGTGGATACAGAGACAATGCATTTCAGGTCTATAAAAATCTCAGGACAATGAACTGTAACTACAAGTTTCTTCAATGCAATTAAAGATATTGCAGTTGGATACCATTTTGACCAGAAAACTAGACAGTTTTTACAAGGAAAAGCTTTTCCAGGCAGCAGAGTGTGTTTTAATCAAATTCCACACTAAAAGCTTATGGACTATAGAGAAAATTCAAAAGTAAAATGTAAAAGCTACCTTCTTTTGAAAAATTTACTGTCTGATATTCCCTAAGTGCCTGTGAGGTCCCGTTTTCATAGGAGATACAACTTAGAAAAGATTGATGAAATGTGCCAGGGCAGCATCAAGGCTTTAGGACCATTAATTTAAGATGCCTTTCCCTTGCATCCTCTGGTGTAAATTGCTGAGCAATTATCATTTTTCTTTACCTTTTTCTTTTGGTGACACAGTTCCCTGACATTAATTATGAGCCACTGAGATCTTACATTGTTTTTTACTTCATGCTCATGAAGGCAAATTCTGTGAGAAGTTATGGAATAAACTAAATACTAGAGCTCTTGAAGAATTTCATTTCAGGGTCTACTTTATAAGCCAGTGCTTGATTTTTTCTTCCTTTTTATTTTTCATTTTAAAAGCTATAAAGAGGTCAATGCTACACTCAGGGCTACACGCTGTTGAAAACTTCAAAACAGAATAGTCACGTAGAAAAGGAGACTGCACCAAAGATGCAGTCAGGACAAAAGTAAACTTTTATCTAGCCTGTTAACCTTCACAAATCACTCTACTTATGAGACATAATTGTAGAAATCAGCAACCAACCACCTTAAAAATCAGTAAAGGATGGTCCCATACAATCAAAGAAGGCATACAGACATACACAATACCTTGTGCAGGTAGCTTTTCAACTCAATATATTTTCACAAAGCTCCTACTTTTTATCATTAACAAAGCATTGCTGCAAAGAATCTAAACCAACATATTTGTTAAAGCAAGAGCTCACCTGATGCATAAAATGTATTAATAAGGTAATGTAACAAAGTTGAGTTGTCTTCATCTCAAATCATACTTGAGAGGGTAAACTTGCCATAAATGTGATGATACGTGAAACATTGTGTACTAGGTGACAAGAAAAACCTAAGAATCCTACTGGAATTGAAGAAAAACACTTCACAGAGAATGATCCTGGTATGAAAATGAGAAATCAGGAAGCAGCCAACCTCGAGGAGAGTGATAGAATGTGTGAAACAGTGAACAAAGCTCACCACATCAAGCAGATGAGTAATTCTCAGTACAAAAGAGAATGACAATTTTTTGCTTTATTTTGTAGGCATAGATGAAGTAAGCCCTGAGAGGATACTGTGTCTCTAGGAATCACGAGTCTACTTTTGGGGATAAGGTTTAAAATCATAATTCCTCTGTGGAAAGATAATGTGAAAGAGAAAACATGTATGCCCCTTCATTTTTTAGATTAATACAGAACGAAATAGGTGCAGAATTCCCAACAGCATCATTAATCTGCACTTGTCTTGAACAAAGGAAAGATCATGAATAACACAGGCACCCTACATCATGAGAATCTGCATCTGAAACACAAAAGGTGACTGTTGGACTTGGCATTAAATCTGAAAATCTTTAGAGGTAAGTTGAAAGCCATACTGTATGTCTATAACTTCAAAGTCAAAAATATTATGGTGAGAGATATGGTAAGCCACACGGTGGCCAGTCATTTTAAGTTACATATACTTTACAATGACTAGAGTGAATGGAATAGAGCAAATGCTATGAAGTCAGTAATATTTCATGGTGACATCTGTGGATGGCTCTGTGTATCTCATACTGAATTATTTTCTCTTACATGCAACAAAAAAGAAAAAAAAAAACAGTTACATAAATAAGATATGTGAAAAGGTTTTGGTCTTTGAATAAAACATATGAGTATTGGAATTATCACTTAAATGTATGTTTTGTCATATGTATAAGGGAATATTCATTTTATGAATAATTTTAAGGGTGACAAAATTTTTGGTTATATTTTATGTGCTTAGGTCTATTAACTTTACAAAATAAAATAATCATACAAGAGAAATAACAATATATGAAAGCAAATTACCAACTGTCATCATCAATTGAATTTCTAAGTGAAATTCTGGATCCAGCGGGGTTCAAATGTTAAGCAAGTGTTGTCCATGATAAATATTCATAGTTCTTGCCTTTGAATTGATGTCTTCCTTTTGTGGCTAAGAAATCTAGGCTGCTACGATCTGATGTCATTGTTCACTGTTGTGGAACATAATCTGCCTTTAAGAAAATATTGTCAACTGTTGTTCTGCTCCAAATTAAATAAAGAAAGAAAATAAAGTGAAGTCGCTCAGTCATGTCTGACTCTTTGCAACCCAATGGATTGTAGCCTACCACGCTTCTCTGTCCATGGGATTTTCCAGGCAAGAGTACTGGAGTGGGTTGCCATTTCCTTCTCCAGGGGATCTTCCCAACCCAGGGATCAAACCTGGGTCTCCTGCATTATAGGCAGATACTTTTACCATCTGAGCCACCAGGGAAGATGGAATATATACATGTATATATTTATATACATATATATATTTATATACACACACACATATATGTATACATATATCCACACACTCATATATATTTCTATGAATGAAGAGACTATCTCAATACTTTAAAAGTAAATTATCAATTATAATTTCATTTCAGGTATAGTTCTCTGCTTAGAGAAATTCCTTTAAAAGAATTTCAAAAATTTAGAGATCTGGACAAGAAGAAAACAATTAAATAATTCAATGAAATTGTAGCTTAGAGTTGAATTTCTCTATCAATGTTGTTAGAAAAAAACTTTAGTTCAAAATTATAGGGTTTTTTTTTCCCCTCAAAATCCCATCTGTGGTGGATTCGTGTCGATGTATGGCAAATCCAATAGAGTATTGTAAAGTTAAATTTAAAAATAAATAAATTAAAAAAAAAAAAAAGAAAAGCACNTTGCCTCCTTTGTCGAAGATAAGGTGTCCATAGGTGTGTGGATTTATCTCTGGGCTTTCTATTTTGTTCCATTGATCTATATTTCTGTCTTTGTGCCAGTACCATACTGTCTTGATGACTGTGGCTTTGTAGTAGAGCCTGAAGTCAGGCAAGTTGATTCCTCCTGTTCTCTATTCATTCTTATCTCTCCCCCTCTATGTCCCTAGCAACCACTGTCTGTGGTTGTGGAACCCCGTGTGCCTACTGTCTCTATAGGTTTGCCTCAGAATGTCATATAGTTTGCATTATACAGTATACAGCCTTTTCACATAGGCTTCTTTTACTATAGTAACATGCATCCCATTTGTTGCTTATAGTTCCTCCATGCCTTTTGGTGGCTTGATAGAGCATTTCTTTATATCACTAAGTAGAATTTCATTGTATGCATGGAACACAGTTTGTTTATCCATTCATCTGTTTAAGGGTATCTTGTTTTGTTTCCACGTTTTGACAATTATAAATAAAACTGCTATTAATATTTGTGTAAGTTTCTGTGTGGACAGAAGTTTTCAAGTCAATTGTGTAAATACCTGAGTGTGATTGCTGGACTATATGTTAAGAAAAAGTGAAAAAAGTGAAGTCGCTCAGTTGTGTCTGACTCTTTGCGACCCCACAAACTGTAGCCTATCAGGATCCTCCGTCCATGGGATTTTTCCAGGGAAGAGTACTGGAGTGGGTTGCCATTTCCTTCTCTGGGTGATCTTCCCAAACCAGGGATCAGACCCGGGTCTCCCGCATTGTAGGCAGATGCTTTACTGTCTGAGCCACAGGGGAAGTTGTATGTTAAGAATATGACCACAAATGACAAATATTATGTCTTTCTTTCTTTTTAATTGAGACATTTTTGGAACATAATATAATTGGTGTTTTTCACAGGGCAGCAAGTGCATTGCATTCCTTTGCTCATGCCAAGTTGGGGGAAAAAAACCCTCTTGCATTGGAAAGCATTCTTACAGTCATATCAAGGAATTGCCATCCTTTCGAGAGAAAACATAAAGTTTAACTTTTGAGAAAAGAGTCACATCTCTGTAAGTAGGCTTAAAGGATTCTATTTATTAACACTGTGAGCAATATGGATACTATTTCTTTTTTGGTATATTTTGAGCCTAGTTTTTTCTGAACTTCATTTATTTAAAGTGTAATGTAGTAAATAAGAGCAAAAAAAATAGTGACAAATTGAAGCCAGTCACATTCCTACTTTGGTTACACTGGTTATAGAGTGAGACAGACAATTACTTTTCTCTGGCTCTTCTTCTGGGAAAAAAAAATCAATCTTTATTCACTTTAGTAATGCAGTTAAATTGAAATTAAAACTAAAAATCTCACAAGTGGATTCAAGAATTCTAAACTTTTCTGGAAAGATCTATTTTTTTAAATGTGTCTCAAATATTAGTATGTTAAGAGATACATTATCATATAATAGTATGGGAAGTATTCAGAGGGGAATCCATTTTAATACAGCAATTTTATTTCAAGCAATGTAGCTGAAGGAAATGATAAAAAGTGTACAGAAGACATATGTACAAAGATATCCATGGAGGTGACACTGACAATACAGAAAAGATAGAAGGAATAAAACCAGATGACCAGAACTAAGTGATTGCTGATTTAAAATGTGTTATATCCATATGATAAAATATAATAAGTCATTAAAGCTATACTGTAGTATTCACATATTTACATTAGGAAGGAATGAAAATTATTTCTCATTTTCTCTGGGGAAAGTGGAGAGCCTTTTTGTTTTTGCACATGAGCAATCCACTGTCCCAAAAAAGTGTAAAAAGACTCTCAAGATTCCATGATCTGGAACTTATTCAATAATCACACACATCTTATGGGATAGCCAAACTCTAATAACCAGCATCCATTTAGCATTTCTGATACTTTCTGAAAGTATCATTCAGATATTTTGTGCTCAGTTCAGTCCCTCAGTCGTGTCCAACTCTTTGCGACCCCATGAATTGCAAGACTAATATAAACAAGGGAAACATAGAGGTGAATGAAACAAACTCCTATTTACATGGAACATAAATAGTAGTGTAAGAATGAGCAGAGGACAGTGGGCAAGAATCAAGATAGACAATAAATTCATTAACATACAAGCAATTTTGGACAATGTATGCTATTAAAAAATGAGATCCATAAATTTGTTTTCCATGTCTGTGAGTCAATTTCTCTTTTGTAAATAAGTTTATTTGTATCACTTTTTTAGATTCCACATGTAAGTGATATCATATAATATCTGTCTTTCTCTGTCTTCACTTAATATGATAATCTCTTAGGTCCATCCATGTTATTACAAATAGAATTATTTCATTCTTTTCCATGACTAATATTCCACTGTATATGTGTACTATATGTTCTTTATCCACTCATCTGTTGATGAACATTTAGGTTTCTTCTATTTCTTGGCTATTGAAAATAGTGCTCTATGAACACTGGTGGAGAAGGAAATGGCAACCCGCTCCAGTATTCTTGCCCAGAGAATCTCACGAACAGAGGAGCCTGGCAGGCTACTGTCTATGGGGTTGCAAAGAGTCAGACACAACTAAGCGGCTAACACACACACACACATACACACACACACACAGACATTAGGGTACGTATGTCTTTTAGAATTAGGATTTTCACATTTTCTGGATATATGCTTAGCAGTGGATATGCTGGTTCATATAGTAACTCTACTTTTAGAGGAGATAGGGGTAGGGAGGAATAAATTAGGAGTTTGAAATTAACAGATACACACTACTATACAGAAAATAAATAAACGATAAGGACCTACTGTATAGCACTGGTAACTATATTCAGTATCTTGTAATTACCTATAATAGAAAAGAATCTGAAAAAGAATATATATATATATATATATACATGATTCACTGAATACCTGAAACTAACACAACATTGTAAATCAACTATTCTTCAATTTAAAAAAAACGGAATCAAGAAAAGGAAAGGTTTTCTTACTGAAGAGTTACTTGCACGAGGCAGTCAAGGGAGACCTATCTGAGAGGTTACATCTAGGCTAGCAACCGGTAAAGATCACGGATATGAACATTCCAGATGTGTTAACACAGTACAGAGCCCTGAGAAAGAAATGATCTTGATGTGTTATAAGGGTAAACAAACAAAAACAGAAGAACATAAAACTGGTTCTCATTGAACAAAAGGGAAGATGATAGCAGATCAGTTTGGAGTGGAAGCCCGGAGCCAAACCAAGTAGTGCTTTATAAGTCATCTGAAGTCCAAGAGAAGAATGAGGGAAAGTCAGGGAAGGAGTTCTAAGCCTGGGAGATTGGACATGTGGCTCATTCCTGACACCAATAGAGTTCACACGTGGTAGTGGGAAGGCTTGGAATAGGGGGACAAGGGACCAGGAGACATCTGTTGCCAGGGGTATCAGAAGCATGCACAAGCAAGAGGACAGCTCCAAGAACTGAGATCCAGGCACAATGTACCAACACAACTTATTTCATAGTTTAATAGGATACCTCTCATTGTCTGTGCTCAGAGATATCATCTCCAATCTGTCACTCTTTTATTGACTCAGTGTGTGAGGACATGGTTCAACACCAACCTAGGAGAGAGTTCAAGGCCTCATACTTAGAGACCTAAATTTGTTTTCACAGAGTTCCCTAAGCTGGGAAAGACAAGCGGATCCAGAATATAAAAAAACATCTGTGGGAATAAGGGTTGTACATCGTTTCGTTTGGGCTTTCTTACTCCACTGTTTTTCAAGTTACCTAATATGACAATATTTTACTTTTAGTAAATAAGAATAAAAGATATTCAAAAATCAATCAATAGAGGAGGGCTTTTTCCTTCTTTAACCTGGTTTATTAATGGATTCATAAAAGCCTAGACATTCCATTATAATATAATCTGTGACATCAAAATACTAAAACATAAGCAGAGATAGTAACAAAATGAGATAATATCACAAACCAAAAGTGCACACACAAAAACAAATGCATTTTGTTCTAAACCACACCATTTTAATGTCCAACTCACTCCCAAGCCTGTTAATAATATATTGCTCTTGCTTTAAAAATTAAGACAAGCATGTTCATCAGTTTGAATCCTTACCAACAGTCAGCTCCTCTGAAAATCCCAAACAAATCCAGAGATCAAGGAGAATGTATGCATATTAATGATACTAATGACAGTAATTCCATCAGTACGGATATGGCATAAGCCCAGTCACATCAGGCACATCATAGTATACAGCACGGTGAACAAAGCCGTCAGTACCTGACAAAACCCATTAATTTGAGAACTGAGCATTACAGAGTTTGCCAAAGCACAGCCACATTTCTCTCTCTTGCATCAGGGACTTCTCAAAATGACATTTCAGAGCTGGAGACACCACTGTTCATGGTTAAATGAATATTCCCCTAAGCATTTGCTTTTCAAGATAGAATTTCCAGGAATGAGATACCACCCACGGCCAGCTGGATACAGATATAAATAAAGAGAAATTTACCCTTGGCTAAGGAATCCACTTTTTTTTGTGTGTGTGTTTATACAATTCAAACTTGAAGATTTGTTTGTTTTTATTTTTTTTTTCTTTTTAACTTGTCCTTTTAAAAGATATTCAGAACTATGTTAAAATGTGAAGGACTTGCCTACGTTTGCATTAATTGGTATTCTTTAAAAATGGTTGTGCTCAGTTCAGTTGGTGAGTGCTTGATGGTCATTTAGCCTATCTTCAAATGCCAATCTCTTGTGTCCAGGTATATATAGTTCTATATTTCCTAAGAAACCTTTTGTAATATAAAAGGTATCCTGAATTCTTTGAATGCAAAAGTAATTTGTCACAGAAGTAAGTGTATTTTAAAATTTTCAATCATTTTCAAAGAGACTATCATAAAAGGCATTAAATATATCATGACAGAATTGATGGCAAAAGATAATAGTAGACACTATATATAATATGTATTAATATACACATATAGATGGTGTATCTATCTGCGTGCTTACAAAATCTATTGCCCTTTGAATCAGTATGTAATGGGTAGGATTCAAAGTCATTTTCTTGTTCAAATCAAAATTACCATGATTATTGACCAAAGGCTCCAATGTAATACTAAATAATGAAATATGATGAGTGTATAACTAAGTTGTCCCTGCAGTTTTCTATTCAAAGATATTTGCAAGAAGACAGAGGAAGGAAGCAAAGACTGAGCACCAACACAGGAAAGAAACATCATCCTTCCTATAGATGGCGTCAGGCACTTCAGACCCACTGAAATCTTTTTGTCATCTAGAGTTCTTCACATATTTCTTATTGAAAATAACCTGCAAAAATTCCTGCAAAGTGCAAACATTCCTTAGGCACTATGTACATTGGTTGGATGACATTTAAAAGATTACACTAAATCTCACAATAGCAACATTTTCCTAATTGCTTGCTATTCTTTTCCAAGGTATTTTAACTAATGATGAATACATATTTTATGTAATAATAACTAGAATAAAATCAAAGCAGTAAAACATAGCTTGCTTTCTTTTTCTCTCAAAGCTTTTAAGGTTCTATAGAAATTTTCTGCATCCCTAAATGCACTGCCAATCCAAAAAGTATTTATGGAGCATATTGGATCTATAAATTACATTACATTTTTCTCTCATCATATAGCTCAAAATACAATTTCATACACATAATCTAATTTGACCATTATAACTAATATAAGGTTTCAAATATAACTAACAATTTCTTGAAACCTGCAAAAACATAAAGAGAAAAAAATGTGTGTTTTTTTATACACATGTAACATGATTCTCTTGCTACTTTGACTAAACTTCTCTTGGTGTACAACAACTCATCAATAGCACAGAGATTTCCAAACGGAAGGAGAGGGCACTGAGTGCTAAATGTTCTATAGAGTAAAGTTTTAGTCTACGTGTCAGCCACCAGGAAGAGATAAAGAATTCTACCTGTGTTTTCATAGACTCAAGGTTACGTGATTGCTATTTAGACTCCTGATACAAAGTAAAATAATAAATTGTTGGATAGAAAACATTTTAAGTTTTGTAATTTAAAAGAAACTCTGATAATTTTATTGAATGGACTTATTTTTCAAAATGTCTCTTCAAAAATCATTTGATGGAGGAAGCAGATTATAGATAAGGATTAAGCAGACAAAATCACTGTGGACAGTGACTACAGCCATGAAATTATATGCTCTTAGGAAGAAAAGCTATGACAAACATAGACAGCATATTAAAAAAACAGAGACATAATTTTTCTGATATAGTCCATGTAGTCAAAGCTGTACTTTCTCCAGGAGTCATGTGAGAGTTGGACCGTAGAAAGAGTCAAATGAGAGTTGGACCATAAAGAAGGCTGAGAATCTAAAAATTGGTGCTTTCAAACTGTGGTGCTGAAGAAGACTCTTTCGAGTCCCTTGGACTGCAAGGAGATCAAACCAGTCAACCCTAAAGGAAATCAACCCTGAATATTCATTAGAAGGACTGATGCTAAAGCTAAAGCTCCAATATTTGGCCACCTGATGCAAAGAACCAGCTCATGGAAAAGACGCTGATGCTGGGAAAGATTGAGAGCAGGAGGAGAAGGGAGCAACAGAGGATGTGATGGGTGGATGGCATCACCAACTCGATGCATGTGAGTCTGAGCAAACTCCAGGAGACAGAAGGACCGAGAAGTCTGGCATGCTGCAATACATGGGGTCACAAAGTGTTGGACATAAGTGAGTGACTGAAAAAGAACAGGTGATATTTAGCTGTACACTCTAAGGCAGGAGCCAGAAATGCTGCTAAACATCCTACGATGACCATGACATCCTGTACAATCAAGAATTATCTGGTGTAAAATGCCAATAATTCCACAGCTGAGACAACATGGACTAGAACAACCAAACGCTCTTGAAAAAGAACAATTTTGGATGGCTCACATTACTTAATACCAGTATGATATCGGTATACATGTTGTAGAATAGAATGTAAAATCTAATAGTGAAAGCATATATTTATGACAAATTAAATTTTTTAATGAACTAAGCCTTCTTGATTTATGTTTCACGTAATATACAAAATCAATTTTAAAGTAATGTATCATATATCAAAATGTAAAATATAAATCTATGAAATTCTAGGGGAAAAAAAACAAAACATCTCTGATCTTCAGTTAAAGATTTGTTAAACAGGATTTAAAAATGCCACATAAAATAAAAATTGGTAAATAGGACTTCATCAAAATTAAAACCAAAACAAAACACAAACTTGGCCCTTTGAAGGCATTAAAAGACAGCCACAGACAAGAACAAAGTATGTGTAAACATCTATATGATAAAGACTTGTGTCCAGAATAAGTAAATTAATCTGTGACTCAATGTTGCAAGATAAAAATATCATAAAAATAGGCAGAATATTTGAACACTTCATGAAAATGATACAAATGCCAAAAAACATATAAAAAGATAGTCATCATCATTATATACTAGGAAAACTCAAACAAAAATTGCACTGTGACTTCTAAACACCTACTAGAATGGCTAACATTGTTTTCTTTCTTTTTTTTTTTCAATGACAGTTCCAAGTTTTGGTGAGGCAAGAAAGTAGAGCAATCTTGAGCTCTCATATGTTGTTAGTGCGACTGTAGTATGATACAGTCTGTTTTTATAAGAGATTGTAATATAATACAGCCCACTTTGGAAACACTTGGGGTATTTTGTATAAAGGTAAATATTTACTTATCAAAATCCACCAATATCTCTTCTAGATTTTTACTCAAGTAAAATGNGCGACTGTAGTATGATACAGTCTGTTTTTATAAGAGATTGTAATATAATACAGCCCACTTTGGAAACACTTGGGGTATTTTGTATAAAGGTAAATATTTACTTATCAAAATCCACCAATATCTCTTCTAGATTTTTACTCAAGTAAAATGAAACATTTTCAACATACATTTATTGGTAAATATTGATAGTTGCTTCATATGCAATGGCCCCAAACTGGAAACAATCAACATATCCAACAAATGGTGAATGGATAATATTTGATACATCACATATCAGACTACTAGTCAGTCATAAAAAGACATAAGCCACTGCTACAAAGAGTAATTGTGATAAATCTCAAAAGCATTTAAGTGAAAGAAGTCAGATTCAGAGGAGTACATAATCATATGATTCAATCTCTATGAAATTCTGAAAAATTCAAATTCATAGCGGCAGAAATTAGATCTGATTCTATAGGGAGGAGACTGACAACACAAGAGCCCAAGGAAACTCTGTGGAGCCATGGGGATATTCTGTATCTTGATTGTAGCAGTGGCGGCACTGTTTACGTTTGCTAAAACCATAGACCTACCCCAGAAAGGGTAAATTTTATCATGACAATAAACCAGACCAAGAAAGCAAATGAAAACCTAGGCTTTGTTGTTTCTGTAAAAGAGAAATTAAAGCTCAAAACTTTTCAGTTTCTTCAGTTCACTGTTTTATGGCTTTACGTAGTCAGAAATTACAAAGACAAATATTTCAATATAAGAAAGTACTTGCTCACAGTCCAAATATAGTACATTACCTACAGAAGACATTGTGGGATGTTTCTTACACTACATCTTAATAGCTGTAGAGCCTTTAGTGTATGAGACATGGAAAACTAAAAGGAATTATAAGAACATCATGTAGCATAAAGAACATGTTCTAGATAATAGCTAAATTAAACGTCCTTTAAGGTTCTCTTCTAATGCCAAGACTCTTTAAGCCTTTTTGTTTGTTTGTTTAAAAGAAGATTTTAGACAGTAGCCTATAAATAAAAAATCATCAGAAATATAAATTCTTTATAGCAAGGACTTGCAGCATTCCTAGTGGCAGGGACAATATTCCTATTTCTTTTCTGTTCCTTATTATACAGTGAAACACATTAAACATTGACTGATTTGGGTACGAGGAAAAGTCCCATCCAAAAATGGGCCAAAGAACTAAATATGCATTTCTCCAAAGAAGACATATGGATGGCTAACAAACACATGAAAAGATGCTCAACATCACTCATCATCAGAGAAATGCAAATCAGGACCACAATGAGGTACCATTTCACACCAGTCAGAATGGCTGCGATCCAAAAGTCTGCNGCCTGGCGTGCTGCAATTCATGGGGTCGCAAAGAGTCGGACATGACTGAGCGACTCAACTGAACTGAATATAGTATTTATGGATACTTGATGGATATTTTTTTAGAATAGGAAAAAAAAAAAGAAATTTGAACGTTTTTTCTCTCTATGCCAAAAATATGCCTCAAATGCTTTATGTGTAATCATATATATGTGTGTTTAGTCACCCAGTCATGACTACAGCTTGCAACCTCATGGACTGTAGCCTGCCAGACTTCCTCTGTTTATGGGATTTTCCATACAAGAATACTGGAGTGGGTTGCCATTTCCTTCTCCACGGGATCTTCCTGACCTTAGGATCAAATCCATGTCACTTGCATCTTCTGCACTGGCAAGCAGATTCTTTACCACTGCACCACCTGGGAAGCCCATATAACCCAATAGGAATAGCTAACAAAAATGGAGTATTCTTGTTTCATTGTCAGGATTTATAAACTAATGAGATGTTACAGTATAGTTTTAAAGATGAAGGTGGCAGATAAACTCACTATCATATTAGAAAATACTTTTAGACCCTAGGAAAACGCCAAATTGGCTTTTAATTACTTGGACAATTACTGAAAAATCATATAATCTTTGATTATTTTGGATTATCAATGATACGCTCAGGTTTTCTTGGGGAAAGACAATTTAAGAATTGGAAAGTGGCATGTTTAATTAGAGGTTAATCTGCTTCATGTAGAATTGAGTAAGAATGTAGGAAAACAGAAATCTCTCAGTTACTATTAATAGCAGACATTAGAATTTAAATTATTTAAAAATAGACACAGGCAACTCAATGATACAAGGGTACTGCATTTCAAGAGAGAAATATTTGTCAAATTAAAAACTCTAGTGATTATGAAACAATGAAAATGAGTTTAGTCCAAGAAAAGGAAGTGCTAAGATTCATGAAAAGTGTGGTAGAGGACTGCACGGCCCCAGTTAACGGTGTCCCTCTATCATGCTGTTTGTCCTATATCTTTGTAGTTCCTCCTACGCTCACTCTGGGCTTGGCTAAAATGGGATGCTATGACAGAAAATAGAGAAGTTTTCAAGATTAAGCTTGCTGTCTCTTGCTTTTCTGCCTCCATCATAGATAAGTGCCTGGGTAGCCTGATGGATCATAAGATACATAGGATAAAGTTGAATATTCCCAGTTGTCCCATTGAGGCCCTAGACATGTGGAAGAACCCAATCAAGTTCACAAAGCTGCCTATGAAATCCAAACTTGACTCCTGACCAGTAGCTGTGCTCTACCCAGTACAGCATAATTTCAAGGCAATTAAAAGAGTGAAAATAAATATTTATTTTTGTACACTCCTGAGGTTTTGTGGGGTTTTGTTATGTAGTATTATCATGGCAACAGAGAACTGATAACATGTGGAAAGGATAAACATCCCCAGTTTACTTGTAAGATGTCACACTTTTTCTTTTGCTTTAGTTTCTGTTCAAAAATAATGTGGACACATAAATGCATACATGTGGATTCAAGCTTAATAAAATTCCATCAGAGTATTTTCAAGTTGTTAAAAATAAAAAATAAGAAGAAGCATGACAAAAGTAGGAAGTGGCTTTAATGCAAGCATAAAAGAGACACCTATTTTTGGTACTACTTTTTGGCTTCAACATTTGCTTGCATTTGTGTTGATATGTATTTCCTGTATGGGGAACTCTCGTAATAGTGTTATTTCTACTATCCATCATGTGCATATAGGCTAAAAGAGTCCAGTTTATGATGAGTCCTGTGCGTTCAGTTTGTAATATGATCATTTGGTAATTGATGTTATTGGTGTTATAAAATTTACCTTAATGCCAATACAATGAAAATAGTAGTAGCTAACTCATAAGACACTTTTTATATATCAGAAACTGTTCTAAGTTTCTTACATATATTGACATATCATCTTCATAGGATGTAGTAGTTGCAACAGTTTTTACTGTTGATAAATGAGAAAATAAAGGCACAGAGAGGTTGAGTGACTTGCTCAAGTCCACATAGGGTAAATGGTAGAGCTAGAATCCAAACCAAGTAGTCTGGCTGCAGATCCCACACTCTGCACATACTACCTTTCAAATTAAGGACTTCCCTGTAGCTCAAATGGTAAAGAATCTGCCTGCAATGCAGGAGACCAGGGTTCACTCCCTGGGTCAGAAAGATCCTCTGGAGAAGGAATGGCAAACCACTCCAGTATTCTTGCCTGGAGAATCCCATGGACAGAGGAGCCTTCCAGGCTATGATCTATGGAGTTGCAAAGAGTCAGACACGACTGAGTGACTAACACACATACCTTTCAAATTTATATTGAGTAGGATTATTTGTTCACATACTAAAGGACACACCCAAAGAAGGAGAGAGCTTAAGTGGAGAAAGCAGGGTCTACCATATTTGCTCAACTTGAGACAGATTTTTTCTGTTAGTTTAACTTAGAAAAGAAGAGAATTTTACATGCATTTTGTAAGAGGTCATTGATCAGGTTTCTTCAGAGTAATAAGTCTTTCTTCTATTTGTCTCGTTACTGTAATAATTCATGCTAAGTCATGTGGTTCAGTTTTAATGTGTGACATAGCTGATTTGGTAAAAATAATAGGCCAGAGTACAAGAGGAATAATTAAAAGGCATAAAATTAGTTAGAATTAAAATTTTAAGCCTGTGGTGAGATTATGTTAAGGACTTCATCCTTTCATATGGAAGTTCTCCATATTGAGTACATATGACTCATCACTGTGGACAGTGACTGCTGCCATGAAATTAAAAGATGCTTACTCCTTGGAAGGAAAACTATGACAAACCTAGACAGCATATTAAAAAACAAAGACTTCACTTTGCTGACAAAGGTCTGTATAATCAATGCTATTGTTTTTCCAGTAGTTATGAGTGTAAGAGTTGGACCATAAAGAAGGCTGAGTGCCAAAAAATTGATGCCTTCGAATTGTGCTGAAAAGAGTCTTGAGAGTCCCTTGGATAGCAAGGAAATCAAACCAGTCAATCCTAAAGGAAATTAATCCTGAATATTCTTTGGAAAGACTGATGCTGAAGCTCTAATCCTTTGACCACCCAATGCAAAGAGCTGACTCATTGGAAAAGACTGTGATGCTGGGAAAGATTGCAGGTAAAAGAAGAGGGCAGCAGAGCATGAGATGGTGAGATAACATCACTGACTCAATGGACATGAATTTGATCAAACTCTGGGAGATGGTAAAGGATAGGGAACGCTGGTGTGCTACAGTCTATGGGGTTGCAAAGAGTCAGACATAGTTTAGTGATGGAACAACAATGATTCATTCTGCAGAAATATGGATTATACCTTTAGGGACAGAAAGAGTGTAGTTCAGCATGTCTAGAGAGGTGAAATTTGCCTTTACAATGCACACCAAATAATTCTTATGCGTGGAGTTTCTAGAGTAGCGTTGTCCAATAGAACTCTCTGTGATGATGAAAATGTTCTAAATCTGTTCTGTCCACATTTGCCACATGTCAGTTAAGGAAATGGAGTTTTAATTTTGCTTAGTTTAATTTGAAGTAATTTGAATTTCAATTGAAATAGCCATGTGTGGCTAGTAGCTTTTGTATTGGACACACTTGAACATGGGCCAACAAAGGGCACCCGGATGGTCAAATCTAGCCATACCCATCTGTTTACATATTGTTTACACTTATTTTCACACTGTGAGAACAGAGTTGAGTTGTTACAACAAATATTATATGTTTTGCAAAGCCAAAATCACTACTCTCTGGTTCTTAACAGAAAAGGTTGATGACTCCTGATCTAGAGCATTCTTTCAGACACAATGACCTATAATTTGGGTTTTATGTTGAAGATAATGGGGAATCAAAGAGATGTTTTTGTAGGAGAATGTGAGTAGATTGAATAATGATATCTAATTTACAAGGCTATCCTGGACATTTTTGGTAGGTTGTACTGTAATCACAATAATAAAGGACTTCATCCTTTCACAATAATAAAAAACTCCAAATAACTGGTATTTCATTGCTTTTCCCTCCCATATTTTGACATCTTTGCACTTGTTTATAAGATTTAAAAAGTCAGTCCTAAGGGCCTTATCTGCTGATTGCATTATTTCTATCATTCCTGGGTCTATTTCTGTCTATTGACTTTTCTCCTGAATAAAGGTGGTATTTTCATGCTTTTAAAATAAGTTTAGTTATTTTTAAAAAGTTATTTTATGATTGATTAACATCTCTTAGTGCAGGCAGGGGTGGGTGGGGGCTCCATTTCTATTGCCTCACATTAATATATGGAAGGACTTAAATAATCCTAGTTATTTTTTATTGGATGATGACCATTAGTGACATTTACCTTGTTGAATGGGTAATCTTGTTGAATATCCTTCAGGAGTGTTGGACTTTGTTCTGGTATATGACTGCATAAACTGGGAATCGGTTCTGTCTTTTTGAAGCTTTCTTTTTAAACTTTATAATAGTTCAGTTCAGTCGCTCAGTCGTGTCTGACTCTTTGCAACCCCATGGACTGCATCATACCAGGCTTCCCTGTCCATCACTTATGATAGTTACAGAGTAGTTTTTTTTAAAAAATTATTTATTTGGTTGCCTTCGGTCTTAGTTGCATCATACAGGATCTTTTATTGTGGTTTATCAACTCTCTAGCTGTGGCACCGGCTCCAGACAGCCCAGGCTCAGTAGTTTTCACATGTGAGTTTAGTTGCTCTGAGACATGTGGGATCTCAGTTTCCACACCAGGAATCGAACATATGTTCCCTGCATTGCAAGTCAGAGTCTTAACAATTGGACCACCAGGGAAGTCCCCAGGGTAGTCTTTACTCAAAGGACAATAATCCCAATAGTAAGGGACCTTCCTCAGAACTCTACCTTAGGCCTCACATACAATGAAGTCTCTCTCTTCTGACTGGTGTTGTTGTTTAGTCACTAAGTTGTGTCTGACTCTTTGCAACCCTGTGGACTGTAGCATGCCAGGCTCCTCTGTCCTCCATTCTCTCCCAGAGTTTACTCAAATTCATGTCCATTGAGTTCGTGATACTTTCTTACCATCTTATCCTCTGCCACTCCCTTCTCCTTTGGCCTTCACTCTTTCCCAGCATCAGGGTCTTCCCAGTGAGTTGGCTCTTTGCATCAAGTAGCCAAAGTATTGGAGCTTCAGCTTCAGCAGCAGTCCTTCCAATGAACATTTGGGGTTGATTTCCTTTAGGATTCACTGGTTTAATCTCCTTGTAGTCCAAGGGACTCTCAAGAAGCTTTTCCAGCACCACAGCTCAAAAGCATCAGTCCTTTGGCACTCAGCCTTCTTTATGGTTCAACCCTCATATCTATAGCTTTGACTATATGGACCTTTGTCAGTAAAGGGATGTTTCTGCTTTTTAATTCACTATTTGTCTGGCTAGTGAGATGCCAGCTATTCTCCACCTTGTTTTAGCTATGGGAACTGCTGAGCCTACTAATTTCTAGTGGGTCTTCCTGAGGCCTCATGAAGTTTTATCCAACACTTGCATGGATCAATATTCAGGCAAAGATTAGAAAGGACCTCTCAGCAGGTCTCCAGAGCTCTTTGTCTGTGTCAGTCAGTCAGTCAGTTCAGTCGCTCAGTCATGTCCAAATCTTTGCGACCCCATGAATGGCAGCATGCCAGGCCTCCCTGTCTACCACCAACTCCCGGAGTTCACTCAGATTCATGTCCATCGAGTCAGTGATGCCATCCAGCCATCTCATCCTCTGTCGTCCCCTTCTCCTCCTGCCCCCAATCCCTCCCAGCATCAGAGTCTTTTCCAGTGAGTCAACTCTTCACATGAGGTGGCCAAAGTACTGGGGTTTCAACTTCAGCATCATTCCTTCCAAAGAAATCCCAAGGTTGATCTTCAGAATGGACTGGTTTATCTTCAGAATGGACTGGTTGGATCTCCTTGCAGTTCAAGGGACTCTCAGGAGTCTTCTCCAACACCACAGTTCAAAAGCATCAATTCTTCGGTCTTTGTAGCTTCTTCTTCTTTAGTATTCTGTCTTGAAACTTCCCTGAACTCTGATCTGTGTTTCCTAACTCAAGAGGACTTGCTGGGCTCTGAATTGCCCATCTGGGCACTGAAGCCTGGAGAATTCCTCCAGGCAGTAAGCCAGGGATAGTCCTGGAGACTGTTTAGCTTGTTTCCCTTCACTGAGGAATCAGTTTCCTTTGTTGTCTGTTGTTATGCCTGAAAACAGTTGTTCAAATATTTTATCTGTGTTTCTAAATGTTTGTGATGGGACAGCAAGTTAATTCTTCCTGGGCAGAAACACAAGTAACATAATAAACATATAAATTATTTTAAATATATTTAATAAAAAAAATAAAATTATCTTAAAACAGGAACATGTATCTTTAAGTGTTTATGCTAGTTAAAATGTTAATATAAATTTAAAAATTTATAAAGCTTTTAACCAAGTCAATAAGAAATTCAACATGTACAATTTGTTCCTCACTTCCCATTTCATATTTAGTCATGATCTGGAGGAGGAACACATTCTCTATTAATTCAAATGATTTCTCAGCTTGAATGAATTTGTCAAAGGAAAAAAGTCTTTCTATGGTTGTAGAAGGAATTATTCCTGTAGAACTAGATGATTCTATAACTGTGTTATAACAACTTGTTAATACTTGGTGAATGTCAATGCTCTATGACTTCCTTCTTTTTCATCAGTGAATCTCTTTGAAATTTCATTAGCATATCTATATTTCTTATGTGACTCACCTTTAAACCTAAAACCAATCCCAGTTATCATGGATATCATGGATGGATAAATTATTATTAGAGTCTGATAGCTGCTGCTGTTGCTGCTAAGTCACTTCAGTCGTGTCTGACTCTGTGCGACCCCATAGACGGCAGCCCACCATGCTCCCCCATCCCTGGGATTCTCCAGGCAAGAATACTGGAGTGGGTTGCCATTTCCTTCTCCAATGCATGAAAGTGAAGTCGCTCAGTCGTGTCCAACTCTTCGCAACCCTATGGACTGCAGCCTGCCAGGCTCCTCCATCCATGGGATCTTCCAGGCAAGAGTACTATAGTGGGGTGCCATTGCCTTCTCCAATATCTTAGTTAGTCTGCCTCAATAGTTGAAGTTTGACCATAGAAGCAAGTCTGAGAACTTTGACAAGACAATGAGGTATGGCATGTACTTGTCATGTCAGTTTCTCAAAAATTTCCAAGATATCTTCTCATATATCATTTTATATCCCTACCAGTTATACACATAGCTCTGTAGTAACATTTTGACCTTTCAGATCAATTCAGTTCAGTCACTCCGTCGTGTCTGACTCTTTGCGACCCCATGAATCACAGCATGCCAGGCCTCCTTGTCCATCACCATCACCAGCTCCCATCACCATCTCCCGGAGTTCACTCAAACTCAAATCCATTAAGTCGGTGATGCCATCCAGCCATCTCATTCTCTGTCGTCCCCTTTTCCTCCTGCCCCCAATCCTTCCAAGCATCAGAGTCTTTTCCAATGAGTCTTTGCATGAGGTGGCCAAAGTACTGGAATTTCAGCTTTAGCATCATGTTCTTCCAAAGAACACCCAGGGCCAATCTCCTTTAGAATGGACTGGTTGGATCTCCTTGCAGTCCAAGGACTCTCAAGAGTCTTCTCCAACACCACAGTTCAAAAGCATCAATTCTTCAGTCCTCAGCTTTCTTCATAGTCCAACTCTCACATCCATACATGACTACTGGAAAAACCATAGCCTTGACTAGATGGACCTTTGTTGGCAAAGTAATGTCTCTGCTTTTCAATATGCTGTCTAGGTTGGTCATAACCTTTCTTCCAAGAA